>BFEA01000242.1:1338459-1358253 GCA_003427395.1 Chara braunii
CCCCCATCCTCCCCTTCTCCACTTTCTACCATCCCCTCCCTCCATCTCCCATCTCCTACCCCAGAAAAGGAGGGTGAAGTAGAAGGATATGAGAGAGGAGGGAAAGAAGGAGAGAGAGAGACTACCGATGAAAAGAGGTAACGAAGAGGGGATGATCATGATAATGATCATAATGATGATGATGAAGCTGTTACCCTTCTAAAAGAGTGTCTCCCTTCTCAGTAATGATGATGATGACGGTGATGATGATGATGAAGATAATGACTATGATGATTAACGATGATGATGATGACAAAACTGAAGATGAAGCTGATGATGACTACCATCTTGATAATGATACCACTGCTGCCTTGCTGCTGCTCTGTTCCTGTAGAAAGCTCGCTATCTCCTGCATTCACCCCGCAGCCCGTACTTGCCATCATGGCACTTCAACCAAAGAGGGAGATTCTTAAGTTTGGTGCAACTAGCTTTAAGTTGATTATCTGGCAGACTATTTGAGCCTGAAGAGGCAGCACATTCTGAATCTGGAATGATTTTTGTCTATGTTCTACAAGAAGTGATGTAATCAAGGGATGCTGGACCCGGTTTCCAGCAGGTGATACTCCCCACCAATAGATGGAGTGGCCCAACAGGCAAAAAAAGAAAAAAAGAAAAAAAAAAAGAACCAATCTTCCTCGATATGGCCAACAGGCATGGGTGTGTGGGTGTTGGAAGCTGTGTTGGCTACTAGTGTGCTGGCTGTTTGTGCGCTGGCGGCTCGCATGATGGCTGCTCATGCGCTAGCTACTAGCGTGCTGACTGTTCGTGCGCTGGCTGCTTGAGCGTTGACTACTTGAATGCTAACGCTACATGCTCGTGTGCTGTCTCACGCATTGCAACCACATCAGAGCTAATCAACATCCAATCATCATACATATAATCATCTTAATAATCATCCTACTCTTTCTATTAAAATAATACCCTAATTAATTATAAAAATTAAATTTCTAAATTTCTAAATTTCTAAATTTCTAAATTTCAAAATTTTTAAATTTCTAAATTGCTAAATTTCCAAATTTCCAAATTTCTAAATTTCTAAATAATACTCCAGAATATTTCATAATCATCTTAACTCTCAACTCCTAGAACTAAGCTGATTGGTATTTTTAATACCTAAATTCCTACATTTCAAATTTCTGAATCTCCAATCTACATTTCCACTTTTTATGCTTTCATAAGCTGACTCTCATCCAATTTTATTGCAGAAACCTGGTCTTCTAGATTTCTCTAGTCTGCATTTTCACTTTCCATGTTTTAATTTTTGTTGCATTTGCTTCCATGAGCTAACTCTTATCCAATTCTTTTATAAAAACCTGGTCTTCAAAATTTCTCCAGCGTAATTTTTTTTGGTTCAAATGCCTGTTTTTGGTATCTATATTCTCCTCTTTGTGCATTAACGTTTTTTTCCTGATGGATTAAAGGTGGAGTGAACAGGGGAGAGTTCCACTCTGCAGGGGCGATGCCAGGTGGGAGGTGAAGCCCTGGAAGGGGTGCGAGCATATTTAGTGGGTTGCTCTGTTCTAGGGTTGGGGTGGGAATACACATCCCAGCGGGGGCAGACTAGGGTAAAAGGTGAGCAGAGGCATACTTTGGGAGGGAACTGTATGCCTTTGAGGGATAATGGGGGGGAATGTGGGACTGTCCCAAGTTGGGGTTGAGATGGGATCATTGGGATGCATGTGATCTGGGTAATCTGTTTCGGTGGAGGCGGCATTGGATAGGGTGGGAAGGAGGGGAGGGGGGAGATTAACTTTCACAGAACGAGTGCTTCAAAATTTCATAGTCTTCAATCATGTTATATCAAACGTTTTGGTGTTCTGTAATTTTTGACGGCATCTGGTCTTCTTCCTCATTTGGGATACAAAATTTCAGAGATGGTCGAATCTGGACTGATATCTGTAGAGTTGCTTTGTTTTATGCCCTTGCTTTGTCGATGTGAAAACGACGCTGGCCGGAGCTGTTTTTTTTTTTTTTGGAACAAGGCTCCAATCTATTCGTGGGGAGCAGCACGTGCTGGGAACCAGGCCCAACGTCCCATGTGGAAAATTACATCAATTCTTGAAAATTTGAGATACCGGAGATGTTGCCCGGCTTTGGCTAAGAAAAAAATGGAGTTACTTAGGAGAATACGACAAACTTCGGAATTGGACAAGATTCAGAAACCGACTCAGGAGCCCCCCATCAATCCTCTTTACCTCTCTCCCGCAAGACTTATTGCAACAGAGTCACCATCTCTGTTGCTGTTGTACCCTATTTCCATCTTACCAGCTAGCCCCCCCACTAGTAGGATGCTTGATATCCCACCATATACTTATCCCACTCACCTAAAAGACTCAGACCCCCCAATCCATCACTTGTACCCCACACCGGCAAGACTTACTGCAGCAGAGCCACCATCTCCGCTGTTGTTGTACCCTATCCCTGTCCTACCAGCTAGCCCTCTTGCTAGTAGGACGCGTAATATCCCACCTCTCCCACTCACCTTGGTCTCTTAAAAAAACGTCTGAGCAATATGGAAAACATAGAAATAGACCTCATAGGTCCTACAAATGTTCAAAAACTCTTGAAATCTCTAACAGACCCTTCAAAAGCACTGCAACACTGTCCTACTCCTTGTCGAGCTCTTCCAGGTCTTACACCCCCACATCTTGTTGGGTTACAGGGCAACACAACTCACCCCAACTCCGACCAGCGTCGTCCCAGCAACAACTCTTAGTTGTCCCATGGAATGCCCACCCCAAAGCATCCCAAGATCTCTCTACCAGGCCCCACGCTCCTGCGTCAGCAGGTCACAGGGCAACACCCCAGCACTGGTCAACGTCGTTCTGGCATCGAACAACCGTAGGTCACTGAGTATAACAACATCGAAGCCACCCAAGAAGAGTTGCTAGGACCCAGGGTCCAAAAACATTCTTAAGACCACCAATCAGCCATCCCCACATGGTCAACCCTAAGATCTTTTTTTTTTTTTTTTTTTTTTTTCGGGAAAAGAATACAGTCAACCCTCCTTCTATTTCCCCTCACCCCCTACTCTTCTTCATCTTCCGACGAGCCAACCTCCTCCACCACATAGTTTGGGAGAGAATAATAATAGACCAACGACTTCACCAAAATCCCATAGTGATGGAAAGCAGGTTTCAATTCTTCCTCTTCCTACGACAGGCCGACCTCCTCCACCACATAGTTCAAAGGAAGAGGAAAAAAGTAGTTCACTCCATAAAAAAACAGGCGCAGCACCCTAACCTCCCATCCCCTTACCGCCTTCCGACGCAGACTTACAACAGCTAAGCCACCATCTCAGCTGCAGTTGTGCCCTAATCCAATCCCACCAGCTAGCCCTCCTCACCAGCGGGAGACAATATTACCAAAAAAACTTCCCCCCGCCACTTCAGTCCCACGTCTGTTCCATAGGCAGGTAAAAAACAACTGATCCCCACCCACACTCTTCCTAACCCCCTTATTCAACTGCATCCCGCGACAAGCCGACCTCCTCTACCCATAGTTCGCGAGACGAAAAAAAATGAAAGCAGACAACCCTCGACTTCCTCTTGCGACAAGCCGACCTCCTCCACCACATAGTTCGCAGAAGAAAAACGAAATTGATCCACCATATGAAACTTGTCAGTCCTACCCAAACCTCAAAAACTGATCAGAACCTTCACTTGCCTGCCCTAAACCAAAACTAACTCATGAGGGGAGGTAAACTTCATGCAATCCGAATTTAAAACCGAGTTAGAGTTATGAAAATCAAGAGATTCGAACTCCAGATCCAGTATCAAGACACGAAACAATTTCCAAATTAAGAGTTAGACATATGCGATGACTTTTAGATTTGGATATCCAAAAGGATTTTCGAATCTGATTCCCGAAGAGTCGTGGGAAATTAATTAGGAGATCAAGAGATGTAATTAGGAAAACACACTCGAATTTATGGTTGATATGTGATTGATATCAGGGGTAGGAAATCAGAACACGACATATTGGAATTAATAATAAATCAAAGCACAGATTTCAGACAAACATCTTGAGTATTGGAATTAAATTCTGATTTCCGAAATCAAGAACAAAGAAATCACTTCAAATCAGGAAATCAGGAAATCACGAAATCAATCAAACCTTTTAAAAAGGCGGGATAGTGCCGCCTGCACGGAGGTTAAGCGGCTGGTGGACGTTGGAGTATCGTGTGATCAAGCTGCAGACTGGCGGCTATGGCGACGTGAGGGAACTTTGCGGCAACAAGCCTTTTCTACGGACTGGATGGAGCTCTGCTTTACGGAAGGGTTATCCTTTTTCTCTGCTTCCGGGTTGTTCATCCTTCTTCGGAGTTCCCTGTAAGCTCTCGTCGGCGGGTCTGGCGATGTTGCTTGCACCGCAACCGAGTCAGTTGTGATGGGCTGTGGCCCGTGAGGGTTCATGGGCTGACTGTTTATCAAAGTTGACCATCGTCAGATGGGTCGCTTATTGTGGACGGCTATCCAGGGGTTCGATCTTGCGTACTGGTGTTGAAGTGAGGGGGTTGGGCTCAGAAGGTGGATGGGCTGTCTTGGGAGCGTTGTGGAAAGTGTTGGTCATGCGGCGGCGTTGAGGTGCGTTGCTTGGGGTAAGTGGTGGCTGAAAGGCTGTTTTTTGGTTGGCCGGAGCTGGGGTGTTGCCCTGTAACCTGCAAATGGCCGGAGTGTGAGGCCTTGAAGAGAGATCTGGGAATTTGTTGAGGGAGGACGGCAATTCAGTGGCGAACCGGGGGGGGCTACCTGGACAACCTATGGGTCCAAGGATAGTCTAGGTGGCGAGGACAAGTCAGCTACGGTTGACATTAGTTAGGATGGCATTGTCTCTGAGATGTGATGTCCTGGTGCAGGGAGGGCTAGGAATTGTTATAGGATTAGGAGGCCAGAATTGCTGATATAGCATAGTCTTCTATATTTTTACACACTCATCATCATCATCATCATCATCATCATCATCATTAAAAAAAAAAAAAAAACCTTGTCTGGTGTTCAGTAATTCTTGGCAGCATCTGGCCTTCTTCCTCATTTGGGACATGGGATTTTAGAGATGGTCGAATCTGGACTGATATTGGCAGAGTTGCTTTGTTTTGTGCCCCTGGTTTGCCGATGCCAGAACGACGCTGGCCGGAGCTGGGGCAATGCCCTGTAACCTGCAAATGGCAGGAGTCTGAGGCCTTGTAGAGAGCTCTGGGGTTTTGATGAGGGAGGAAGGCAATCCAGTGGCGAACGGGGGGGGGCTGCCTTGACAACCTATGGGTCCGGGGATAGTCTAGGTGGCGAGAACAGGTCAACTTTGGTTGACGTTGGTTAGGAAAAAAAAAAAAAAAGTATGGCATTGTATCTGAGATGTTATGTCCGGGTATAGGGAGGTCTAGGAGTTGTTTTAGGATTAGGATTAAAAAAAAAAAAAAAAAAAAATGCTACACAAAAAGGGATGATGTGATTGACAGGCTGGTAAAAAAGAGGGCTATGCTCGTGTATGATGACTTTGATGATGGTGAGTGCAGATCGAAGATGAAGGAAGCGGAGAAAGAACCAGAACCGGCCACGGTGACTCTTGTGAGGGTAACGCCACGCACGAAGATGAGCAAGGTGAATCTCAGATCGGCGACCACAGGGGTGAATGTGGCGAACAAGTGACGGAGTCGGCCCTCTACTAGTTTTACTCAGCTCCTAACACAAGGTCCTAGTTTTACTCAGTTCGTTCACTCAGCGTCAAGAAAGGAGGGAGGGACTAGCCTTTTAGTAGCGGATATCTGGCGCCTGGTACAAGGGTGAAGAGGTTTCCTCCCTCTCCATAATTACCTGCACAGTCAATCCTCTGGATACCAGAGCAATCAATGCTGGCAGGTGTCGCAGACAATTTCCATCACCCATACTGTTCTTATTGTAAAGGGACGCTGGACCCGTTTTCCAGCAGGTGATGCTCCCCACCAATAGACGGAGCCTCTCCCCGGGTGCTAGTGGTGACTGATCTCGTCAGCTCCACTAGCACTACAGGGAGGGTGCGCGTTCAAAACAAAACAAAACAAAACAAACAAACAAAAAAAAAAAAACAACAACAACAACAACAACAACAACAACAACAACAACAACAACAACAACAATGGCGTAAGTCGGCGCGTAACCAACGCCGTGTTTCGACCGGTCGCCAGCCCGTCACCCTCAGGGGTCGAGTTACCTGGCTCTAGATGCGGGTGGCATTAGGTTGCCGGTTCGAGTCCGTGCTTGCACTGAGGAGGGCTGAGGCCCAGAGGTACTGATGCAATGACATTGGAAAGCTCCCGCATAAGTGACTGGGCTATACTACCGATGGGGGTCATGTGATACTTGGAGCGAAGTGTGCGGTGATTGCCAGTGTCCGCGTGGTGTTGTGTGTGGTGTGCGTTGAGTATGGACACTACAGCCTTGCAGGGGCGGGGGGGATATCATAGCCGGTATGGTTCCGCTTTGAACACCGTGTCCTGGCTGTAGTGGTTACGATACTGAGCTCTTGAGGCCAAGGTCGCCGTTTCGAGTCCGTGCTTGCACTGAGGACGGCTGAGGCCGAGAGGTACTGATGCAATGACATTGGAAAGCTCCCGCATAAGTGACTGGGCTATACTACCGATGGGGATCATGTGATACTTGGAGCGAAGTGTGCGCTGATCCAATGGCATTGGGAGATGCTCGAACCACTCCTAATGACACATCCCAACAGATGTTAAAAATAAAAAAATAGAAAGCTGCTAGTGTGGGTGTGGGCCTTGCTAGCACATAACATCACAAATTTTGCGTTGGCAATTTTGCGGTTATGGGGCACTGCCTGGTCACACAGCTCTCCCCCATCTAGCACAAATTTAAACAGAAAAGACATGACTGCGACTATCCCTCCAAATGCAAATTTACACCCCGCGCAGTCACGCGACACATAGGCACAAAAGCTCACCGGTGAATGCGGAAAGAAATAACAGGAAAAAAAAAATTGTATTTTCCTGCAGAGGTGCCAGGAAAATGTGCATACCCACAGCTCCCCAGGCCGCTGACATATACAGACCCTGATATGTGAATTTGCAAAATAGTAAAATACGGCGAACGCCAGACACCGAATGTGTGACCCTAGAAGTTACACAATTTTTTTTATTTTTATTTTTTATTTTTTTTTTAGTTACACAAATTTCGCAATTTGGAATTTTGCGATTTTACACGCTAGTGTGAGTATTATGCCCTCAATTGGACCTTTTTCGAGAGTGTGGCGCCGCTCCATCAACTCTCCATTCCAAACCCTCAAAATTCATTCATTCGAGAGAGGGGGGAGGAGGGGAGGGGAGGGGGGAAATCATTCGGGAGTTGTCAGTCAGATTCCGTTGCAGAGAGGGCTCTCGAAAAAGACAGGAGTCCTCAGCCTGCAAGCTCTCTATTTTGGGACGTGGTTTTGCTCAAAATAGAGAGGTGGCCGCACGTTGGGACCCCGCTGTCTGTTCATTTACTTGTGGTCATGCACAATGGAGACGTGAAAAGGAAAAAAAAAAAAAAAAAAAAAGGATTGTGGTGAAATTGAGAGGAGGAAGATTGCGGCGTATCAAGAGTCTGTGAAAAAAAAAAAAGAAAAAAAAAAAGAGTCTCACAACTCTCGATCCACACTCCATTCCCTGCTGCAATCCATGTGGTTAACTGGGATGCCCACTTTTGGGGTGGGGGGGCGAAACTGCTCCTGAGTCACCTTTTTAGTTTGAAATAGGCAAAAAAAGACAAAGTGGGGCCGATGCAAGTTTAGCGGGGGGTTGAAACTGTGGCCCTTTTTTTGAAGTGGTGAGGCTTTTTTTGCCCTGTTTCGAGAACTGCTATGGTAACTGTTGCCTCGTATTCCAAAACGCTAGGTATGACCCAGGAGCCATTGGCCCTTTCTTTTTTTTCCGGGAAAGGGCGCCCACTTTCAGGCATTGGACCCCTTTTTTTTTTTTTTTTTATGAAAAGCGCAGGTTGTTGTACAGCTGGGATACTAGACAGACGACAGTCACCCACAGTACTCGGCCACTTGGTCGTCAAGATGAATGTTTCTGAAGACCCCACCCATGGCGCACTCTGGAGGTGATGTTAAACCACCAGTACCTGGCCCAGCTATCGGCCGCGGCGCTTCCCGTATACGTGCCGCGCCATTTGGGCTTCGGCCTGCCGGACCGCATTGGCTGGAGGCCGCAGGCAAAAGGAAAAAGGAAATTGCGACGGCGTTTCGGCAGGACTTGGCGCGCAGCGTGCTGGGAGGCTCGGATTCAATAGCTGAGCGAGGTACTGGTGGTTTAATAATCTTCAGTCAGAAATTGAGCATTCAGGTAAGGGCGTCGTTAGACACTCCTCGGGGACGTGAAATCCACAAGGACGCGCTCGTTCCACCTGTCCTTGGGGACGAAATTGAAAAAGAGATGTGAAAACGCCACAAGGAATTTTCCTTGTGGCGTCCTTGTGGCCTCAGCCAAAATCTCCTTATCCCCAAGGGACCTCATGAGGTCCCTTGGAGCTCAAGGAACCGTGATTCACGGAGTGGCGAAGACATGTGTCGACCGAGAGTTTCGTTTCTTGGGTGGTGCAGATGTGGTCCAACGGCGTTAGAACGGACATCCCCACCCTCCAACGTCTGCGTAGTCCCCAAACGGCCCTCAACGGCTACTGTTAGCGGTGGGCCTCCATCGGGTGGTGTCATCGTTTTCAGCCGGCATCATGTGGTCTCCCGCGCTGTTGAACGTCCGCAACGGTCGGGAAAATATTTTTTCCTGGCGGCGCCTTCAGTCCGTCCACGGAAGAGGTTTCTGCATGAGCGTCGTATCCCCACGCATGTTGTCACGTGCTGCACGTCTGACAAGACTCTTGCCTTCTCCACCGTCGTGTCTAGATGTGTGACAATAGACATGGCATTGCTGCCCTCTCCACCATGCAGTTCATGACCAACCTGTACCACAGGCTCCCTCTGCTGCTCCACGTCGCTGTGCTGCCTCTGGTGGTCCCTCTGCTGCTCCCCGGCGCTGTGCTGCTTCTCGTTGAAGGAGTCATTTGTGGCGTCGTCGCATTGTCGAAAGTCTTCCCACATCCGCCCCGTCCTGTGTTTGATCCACCTCCTCGGTGTCACTCGTGGAATGACGCCACAACCCAACATGTAGCACAACTCAATGACAGCCACGTAGTCGGGGCCTATATCCGCAGCTTGCATCAGCGTCCTTCTTCTACGCACGCGCAACTTCTCCTTCATTCGTCCCAACGCCCTTTCCTGCTGACAACAAAGAACAACGGTTGACACGGCTGCCGCCACAACTGCCGCCACGGCTGCCTGCTCAAGCAGTGTCAACAACGCACGTCCGCCCTCTCCACCGCCGTCCATCGCCACCACCTCCACAGGGATGAAGTCTCTCCGCGACTGTCTCGATCCTCGCACCCCAGAGACATAACCCACTCACCCCCCGAGAAGAGGTCCGAGAAGCTGCGGCCTTTCTGTGGATGCCATCCCCCTGGCGGAACTGCATGTTATGGCGCGGACGACGTGGAGCCTGGTGGAGGAGAATCTCGACGACGATAGACGCACCCGGTGCACGCACGTACACTGACCGGGAGGTGGATGGAAGGGACACCACCGCTAAGGCCGATTCAGACCTGCACCGTCTGCGCGCCGCAAGCTGAACCTCGTCGTTGTTGCCACAACTGTACTTCAAAATTTGAATTTCAAATGTGGAGGTCCCCCTTTTTTATTTTATTTTTTGTGGCCTGCCTCATGCCCTTTCCCGCCGGACGTCGCTGGACCATGCCGTCTCCACACGGACAACGGGCGCTGGACCACGGACACCCCCGCCCGCGGCCGCGTATTTTCGTATGAAAATGGTCACGGGCAGGCCACAAGGAAACATCATCGGGGGACGTCCCTTAGGATGTGTGGAACGACGCAGGAAAAATCCCTTACGGCCACAAGGAAAATTCCTTGTGGCTCAAGGAATTCGTAAGGAGTCCAGTTGATGTAGCTCAGTGGTTAGAGCACCGGTTGGAAATGCACATTGTGGTATGAGGTTGTGGGTTCAAAACTCCGCAGCCTCGCGCATGGACACTGGTAGGGCGTTAGAATGACGCACGGCTGGACACATACTCCCCTGGGCTGACGCATGATACTGTTACAGACACTGCCTGCGCACCACCCAGGGGGTTAGTTCATGGGTGTTGTATGATGGTCTAGTCTTCACATTGGTTGCTGGTTGTTGTTGGCTTTGGTCGCTCTGATAATCTCCCCCAGTCCAGACATTTCACACATTACATCCATTTCCCGCGGTACTACAAGTGGTAGAACCCTCCAGTTCCATACTGAAGGTCACAGGTTCGAGTCCGGTTCCGGACTTTGGGGGGGTCCGTCCAAATAGACATGTTTCTACCACATACATACACACATGAGATACTACCCCAGATAGCACAATCCATATACACACATACAAGGTACACATTCACATACACGTCCTAGTGGAGGTGATAGGAGCACCTCTCACCGGGACTCAGTACTCACTTCGCAGATGCTCCATGGTGGGGAGCAGCATTCAACCATACATATGGCCCACCCCAGGCAAAAGGAGAACATGATGAATTTTCGCTCGCGTGCGCATATGCGGCTTGCTCGAGGTTCGTTCTCGCGCGATCATTGTCCAACGCCGTCGACGCGGCACACGATTTTGGTGCATCGACGAAGAATGCATTGCCATTCGTGAAATGGTCGTCGACGCCAGGAGGAGATTCGTTTGCGGAGGACGTTCATCCCTAGAAGCACGAATCACCGATGGCGGTGTCGTTCCAATCAACTCGTGGCCCCGCGCTCATCATTAGCCGACTGCCCAGATGTGCGCTCAGCATTATGCCGATGAACGTATCACACATGAAAGTGATCTGGCCATGGAATGGCGACCGTGCGTGTTGCCATCGGAACACGTGTCCGTGAGTTGATTGTGTTAGTTCACTGAGGTCCAAACTTCGCTAGCCAGACTCGCCACAGTGACTTCCATTGTATTCGTTCCACACGTGTCATTCATAGTTGTGCTCTTGCACAACTGGATCTAATGCCACGCTAACAACCTGCCATATGGTGCTGTAGAATCGACGTCTTGAACGTGAATGTTGACGTCTGTCGTGCAAGGTGGTGGCTGCGAAGTTCGGATCCTGGCGGACTTGCTGAATTCACAACTCTGCTGAGACGGGGGCAGCACAAGCATACCACTCCGGTTCCCAAAAAAGCAGGATTTGATAATTTCGGATCCCGTGAGACTTTCAACAACGCGCTCTCAAAAAAATGCTTCTCTCCGACAATTCTCAAACCCACAACTAACCGTTGAGAACCCTCTTTCAAGAACCTTATATGGGACGCAACTGTCGAGTCCGTGGTGCCCCATTTTCGTGAAGTTCGGATCTCGGCGAACTTGAACTTCATGCAATGCACCACGGCATGAAACAAACTGACGGTCACTGATGAAGGCATTTGCATGACACATTCCAGCTTTGAGGAGAACACAGTGCGAATTTCGAAGTTCATCGGGATCCGAACTTGTCGTTGGTTGCCCTTCTAGCGGTGCAATCAATGCAATCGCTGGAATCCGGTCGCCAACAAGTTCGGATCTCAGTAGACTTAGAGGTTCGCGCTACGTTTTCCTCAAAGTTGGAATCTGTCATGCAAACACGCGAGTTCAAAGCACGTTCTTGGTTATGACTGCTGAAGTTTGCATTACCATCGCTCGAGTTCGCCTTGTCGATTAGGCGAACCGGGTTTTATAGGGGTCATAGAAGGGTCTTTCAACCATTGACTTATTTGTTGAACCGCAACACGATGATCTTCGGGTTTCGCGCTCTTTCTTGATCAATCTTGTCATTCTTCAGCAAATCCGTGTTGATCTGCTGGTGCGTCGGGCCGCAGAAAGTTGTTGTGCAATAGCACGAACACGCTTTCTCCAGGAGCCTCAAGAGGTCAGCCGCAGGGTTTACAGGGGTCGTTTGGGGTCCATGCTGAGCCACTTCGTGATGCGGTGCAGCCACGTGTAGCCATGTTTCTGTGCGCATACCGGTCCAACAGTCCATCCGCTGCAGACGCGCAAAAACCGGTTCCTCGCGACTCCTACAACCGCCAAGTTCGGATCCCGGCGGACTTTGAGGGTACCGGCGAATCTAACCATCCTTTTCAACGACATGGACCGTCGCATGCGTTTTGAGGGGTTGTTGACGGTGTAAGTGGCCGCTTCGGTTTGTGGTCAGCCATGGCTTGTAGTTGTTCTCCCGGCAGTGCAAGACTATGTGTGGGCTCGCCATATTATGAAATGACTCGGCAGTGCCGGCACGGCCCCCAAGGGACCCCTATAAAACCCGATTTTCCCATCGAGAAAGCGAGCTCGTGCGCTATCACTGCTACTTTCAGCGGTACGAACGTTATCAAAATCAGCGCGGATTTGCAGTAGAATGACACGATTGACTAGAACAGCGTGTGGAACTCGACGATCGTCGTGCAACAGTTCAACAAATAAAATCATGGACGAAAGACCCCTCTGCAACCCCCACAAACCCCGATTCCCCACAATGACAAGGCGTGTTCGAGCGCTGGCATTGCCAACTTCAGCAGTCACACCGACGAACGTGCTTCGGCGCGACAATTTCCACGATTGAGGAGAACACAACGCAAACCGCAAAGTTTGTCGGGATCCTAACTTGTCAGCGACCCGATTCCCACGCTGATTTTGACAACGTTCGACCCGCACAAATTAGCAGTGACCGCGCACAAACTCGCTTTCTCGACAAGGGAGTCGCGTTTATAAGGGTCCCTTTGGGGGCCACGCTGAGCCATATCGGTATGCGGTGCATCCACGCGTGGGCTTCCTTCAATGCGCACACTTGTCCAACAATCCAAACGCTGCACCCGTGCAAAAAACGGTTCCTCGAGACTCCTGCAACCGCCAAGCGCGGATCACGGCGGACTTTGAGGGTCCGGGTCAGTCTAACTTCCTTTTCAACGGCCTGGACCGTAGCGTGTGTTTTGATTGCCAGAGGACTGGGGGTGCGCAAAAGACCTCGCCTTCTGAATAGCCATAAACCGGATTTTTAGGGGTTGCTGACGGAGCCAGTGACCGCTTCCAATTTGGGTCTACCATGGATTTTGGTTGCACTCCCGGTAGTGCAAGACTATGCGTTGGTGCACCATATTGCGAAATGACTGAGCATGGCCCCCGAGCGACCCCTGTAAACCCTCATTCTCCACATTGAGAAAGTGAGCTCGTGTGCTGGCACAACGACTTCCTGCAGTCTGAACGTTGTCAAAATCAGCGCGGATTTGCGGTAGAATGACAGGATCGACTAGAACATCGTGCGAAGCTCGAAGATTGTCCTGTTGCGGTTCAACAAATAAATACATGGATGAAAGACCCCTCTGGAACCCCCACAAACCCTGATTTGCCACAACGACAAGGGAGTGTTCTAGCTCTGGCATTGCCAACTTCAGCAGTCACAACGGCGAACGTGCGTCAATTCCTCGTGTTTGCATGATCCCTGAAACCCCAATTGACGAGAACATAACGCAAGCCGCAAAGTTCGTCGGGATCTAAACTTGTCAACAGTCGGATTCTCGCGCTGATTTTGACAACGTTCGGATGGCAGAAATTTGCAGTGACAGCACACGAGCTCGCTTTCTCGATGGGAGAATCGTGGTTTATAGGAGTCGCTTGGGGGGCACATTGAGCCATTTCGTAATGCGGTGCACCCACGTACAGCCTTCCTTCTGTGCACCCACTAACCCGACATTCCAATCGTTGCGGCCGCGCAAAAACCGGTTCCTCGCTATTCCTGCAACCGCCAAGTTCAGATCCCGACGGACTTTGAGGGTCCGGGTCAGTCTACCGTCCTTTTCAACGACCTCGACCTTCGCATGTGTTTTGATTGCCAAAGGCCTAGGGGTAAGCAAAAGTGCCCTTATAGGGGTTTATGGGGGTTGTTGACGGTGTCAGTGGCAACGTCCGTTTTCGGTCTGCGATCGATCTTTGTTGCCCTCCAAGGGGTGCAATCACCACAATACGTGGAATCCGGTTGCTGACAAGTTCGTGTCTCGGCGTACTTTGCGGTTCGCGCTCTCATATGCTGACGTTGCCAGCGCGCGAGCTCGCCTTGTCGATTTGGCGAATCGGGGTTTGTTGGGGTTGCAGAGGGGTCTTTCAGCTATGGTTATATTTTTTTTACCGTACCACGACGATCTTGGAGTTTTTCTCGCTGTTCTAGTCATGGTGCGGATTATGACAAGTATGACTAGAACAGCGCACGAGCTCTCTTTGTCGATGGGGAGAATCAGGGTTTATAGGGGTCACTTGGGGGCCACGCTGCACCGTTTTGTAAGGGGGTGTACCCACAAATAGCCTTTCTTCAGTGCGTGCTCTGGTCCAACAGTCCAGTCGATGCAGCAGACCGTAAACAGGTTCCTGGAGCATCCGACAACCACGAAGTTCGGATCCCGACGAACTTTTGAGTTTCGGATCATCCTAACCTTCCTTTTCCACGGCCTGATCCGTCGCATGTGTTTTGGTTGTCGAAGGACTGTATTGCTGCAATCGGGGTTTATAGGGGTTGCTAACGGTGAAAGTGGCCGTGTTCATTTGTGGTCTACCGTGGATCTTGGTGACCCTCTCACCGATGCAACCACCTCGTTCCTTTTCGGTCTGTCGTGATCCGGTGCATTCACGTTCGGATCTCGGCGGACTTTGCGGTTAACACTCTGTTCTCCCAAATCGTCGATGTTGCACCCCCGCTTAGCCATTTTTTAGGTTCATGCTCTATGCCAACATCCGATCGCTGCTGCCGCGCAAAAAAAACCCTTCCTCCACAACGCGGGAGCGTGTGGCTGTAGGCCCCTTTTGCGACCCGACTAAACCCCGATTGGGCGTAGCGACAACGCGTGTGCTCGTGATGATAACCTCAACTATGGTTTGTTTCTTTTGCCACAACCCGTCATCCTATGATGGTTTGCAACGCTGTTGTGGTGATTCCTGTCATTTGCCTGCGAAGATGCTGCGGTATCGAGTCAAAGCCGCACGGACTGCAAAGGCTTGCAGTGCCAGCACACGGCCTCGCATTGGCGGTAGAGTTAATCGGGGTTTATGGGGGTCGCTTGAGGGTCATTCACCCATGTTATTTTTAATCTGCAACCACTCATAGCCTTGCATTTGTGATGACGATTGTCCGACAACCAATTCACGGCAACCAATGAATAACCAGTTCGTCATCGATTCGGTTTCTAACAAGTTCGGATCCCGGCGAACTTCTATAATCCACGACCGTCGGACCGTTTCTTGTACCCGCCTAAATCATGCTAGGACGTGTCCTCCTTGACACCCGTCGCACAACGCCAAAAAAATTGAATCGACATATTCACAACAAAGATTCACGCCTAGCCCGTTGGGTGTCCGACCCATAACCAAATGTCACAGAACACTTACAGGCATCGTGAGGTAGACATCATATAAATGTCGGGTGGACTAGCCATGCGTGAGTTCGCAAGCAGTCGCAGTAATGGCATACTATGTGCTGCCCATACTCCCGTGGCCCTCGATGGTATCGAGGGTCATGTTGGACACTCAAGTGTCGGCTGACACAAGCCTTGAGGGACTAACCTCTCGACCCTAGACGACCGCCAGGGCAGTTGTGGGACCTACCCTCTTCAGCAACCTGCGGGGACGAGTGGTAGGCGGGCCAAGGTCCTTTGTAGCAGTTGGGTTCCATCATTGGAGGCCTGTGAACAGGTCAAGGGGTTGACTTTGAAAGTTGCTACAGACTTTCACGTCCAACTAAAAAAAGTATAAAAACCAAAAGGTGAAAGGGGATATTCATTTTCTATCGATGCAATTCTTGTCGTTAGAGTCGAGGCAATAAATATTTGGGTGCCCTTCGGCACATACAATCAATGCATTTGAAGGATTTCGATCTCTGCTAAGTTCGGATGTCGGCATGCTTCGCATGTCGCAGTTTGTCAGATCCTTCGTGTCACCCGACTGCCAATCTGCGCCTTCCTTTTGCGGCAAATCGGTTGCAGGGGCTCTCATCGCCAACAAACGGGCTCGCCATGTTCAAATGCTGCGTCGGGGATTGGGTTTGGGGAGGGGGGGTTGTGTGGGGTCAAAAGTTTTTTAGTACTCGTACTTAAAGTTTGCTCCGCTGTTTTGCATTGTGTAGAGACGGGTTTGAATTGCCCGTTCACTCCGCACTGGAGAGTTCGATCGATTTTCCTGACGGAAACCCCATCCATGACACCGACGACTACGTGACGGCGCAAACGACGGTTCAACGAACGGCCGCATGAATCGGGCTATGGAAACCAAACAGGCCATCGACTTGCATTTCCAGCTACAACACCTAGAGTTGACCCCGACGAGCTCTTCCGACAGTTCGCCGTTCCAACAGTCCAGTGCTGCGTTCCCCAGAAAACGAAGTCTCGCTTTTCGTGAGAGCTTTGGAGGTTGCATCGAATTGCCTACGGGTTTTGCGACACCGTCCGCAGTCGAAGAGTTGTCTGACTCCCGAATCGAGTTCCCTATTCCTTACGAGGTGCACCCCACAACTTTGGCGCGCAGCAGTTGCGTGTCGATGACTGCTTCTTCACAACCTCTGATGACGAGAGTCAGAACTTGGTGACCACTGATTACTCGTCTGGACAACAATCCTCTTCCAGTGCATCTTTGCTTCACGCTAGCTCCAGTAGTACGAAGTTGGTTGCCACCGGCTATTCTTCGGAGGAACTTTCCACAACATGGTTAAGTCCAACGCAAGTGGGAACCTATGATGCGGTTCAAGTTCAGAACCAGTCTGGGTTGGAAGCGTCTGGCAGGAGCGATGCAGAGAAAAGGACAATAGTACAAATTTTGTCTGCACCTCTGCCAGGGAAAAAACGATCGTATAGCATGGCTAATAGGAACACTAGGAGGAAAGAACGGCACAAAAGAGCGAGAAACATGTTGTCCGAAAAAAAATTGTTCATGGTGCGCGGCATAACATATTGCAAGGCTCGCTGTTGTTGCGACGTGTCGACTTAGGAAGTCTGAAAGGTTAGACAAGGACTGTATAGTAAGAGTCGGGTAAAGCGAGCTGAGTGGTGGATGAAAAGTATTMAAAATTCCATGCTAAATGAGGATGGATACAAAYGTGTTCGCCCTGTAGAGTTGGAACGTTTGATGTGCATCAAGGCATACTGCAATGTACTCGGTGTCTCGCGTAATACGTTTTATAGCTACAAAAAACACTTCGAYAAYGACTTTGTGCGTTCCGAGTGTGGCCTGATGGGTAGATATCAGCCTACCAATGAAACGGTCGTCATGCTTGTCAGCATGAAAACGTTCATTGAGTGTCATGCGGATAACATGCCAAATGAGGTGGTTGACGAAGGTGGGTTTTCTAGACCGAAACTTCGACTGCCAGCTGCTTTTACGAAGAGATCATTTTATGAGTCCATCAAATCAGACTTTGTGGCCGCTGGCCTTGAGGTCGTGTCTGAGTCCAATAGAGTAGAACCAATCTTCCAGAACAGACGAGGTTTTGAAAAAAAGAAAAATTGTGAGATGCACCCCCCCTCCCTCTTTTCTTTAAGAATCCCTAATCCCTACCCCTCTCGCGCTACCTCATCTCCTCCCACTCTCCCTCCCTCACCTACATATTCAGCCCCCTCCCCCATCCCCCCCTTCTCCACTTTCTACCATCCTCTCCCTCCATCTCCCATCTCCTACCCCAGAAAAAAGAGGGTGAAGTAGAAGGTTATGAGAGAGGAGGGAAAGAAGGAGAGAGAAAGACTACTGATGAAAAGAGGTAACGAAGAGTGGATGATAATGATAATGATGATAATGATGATGATGAAGCTGTTACCCTTCTAAAAGAGTGTCTCCCTTCTCAGTAATGATGATGATGATGAAGAAGATAATGACTATGATGATTAACGATGATGATGATGACAAAACTGAAGATGAAGCTGATGATGACTACCATCTTGATAATGATACCACTGCTGCCTTGCTGCTGCTCCGCTCCTGTAGAAAGCTCGCTATCTCCTGCATTCACCCCGCAGCCCGTACTTGCCATCACGACACTTCAACCAAAGAGGTACTCTTGCCACCTCCAGGTCCTGCGCTCGCCATCGCCAGCACTTTCTCCACAGCGAATACGTGAAGACAAAGCCATGCCTCTCAATCACTTATTCCCCTCGCTAGCAAGCAGCCCGAATAGATGATGATGATGATTGTTGATGTCATTGAGTGACACTCCCCCCTACAAGCTACTGCCCTGCCACTGATAATGATGAAGATACGTGTGCCGCATGATGAGCGTACTCCTGGCATTGATGACTACAAAACCCCGTCGCACCCACTCTGCATGACGGACAGTATTCCACCATCATTGTCAAGAAAGTATGGTCCCTCACGAAAACAAACCTCCCCTTCCCTCTGCGCACCAGCCTGTGGTGCCGCTACAGGAACGTACAAAGCAAGCACTCCCCCTTCATAGCCAAAAATAGCAGCCCACCTTCTGCCTGCCAGCAGAAGCGCCCGCCACCAGCCGCGCCCACCAGCAGCAGCGGTTCCGCCAGCAGCGCCCTCCATCAGCAGCGCCGGCCAGCAGGCACCCACCATCAGCAGCGCCCGCCAGCAGCGCTTCCGCCAGCAGCGCCCTCCATCAGCAGCGCCCGCCAGCAGGCACCCGCCATCAGCAGCGCCCGCCAGCCAGCCGTGCGTCATTCGCCAGCAGCCGCTCCCACCAGCAGCAGCGCTTCCGCCAGCAGCGTCGTCCATCAGCAGCGCCCGCCAGCAGGCACCCGCCATCAGCAGCGCCCGCCAGNCCAGCAGCAGCGCTTCCGCCAGCAGCGTCGTCCATCAGCAGCGCCCGCCAGCAGGCACCCGCCATCAGCAGCGCCCGCCAGCGTATACCTTCTCTACTGCAAATCTTTTTTAGTTCCGTTGCTTTCTCCGCCGAATAGAGCTTCCTGGCAGATAAGCAAAATTCGATCATCCCTTGTTGTGAACATGATGCTGCCAGACCTTTCTTCCATACCGGTGTGACAGGTTCCTCCTCATAACGTCCGCCAGCTGGACTCTGGTACCATCCACTTCTCCTTCCGTATGAACATTCTCCCTTCTCATACCGCAGCCTGTCCTCCCCCGAACTATTCATCTTAGCCTTACCCTTCTCCCTGCGTCTCCCTTTCTGTCCACGTTAGAGATTCCGAATCCTTTTGGTTACTTTGACCCGCTCCAACTCCGAATCTGTGCTCTCCTCCGATGACGTTGGTTCATCCTCTGAATCCAACTCCGACTCCTCGGTAATGGCGCTCTTACTTCTCTTGTTGTGTTTACCCTTCTTCGTCTTCCTCGTTGACTTCTTCCTCGGAGAGATCTTCCCCTTTGTAGGTGATTTCTTCAGCGTCGTTTTCTTGGCTGGTGAAACCTTCTCAACTGTCACTGTGGTCTTCACCTCGGCAAACGGGGACTTGTCCCGTTATCTTCGTGGCCTTCTCCTGTTGTTTCCGCCATTCCTCTGAAATGTCTTGTTTCAGTTGCAAGCGTAGCTCCTCGTTCCTCCTTGTCCAAACCAGATTCCATCCCTTTTCTTCCTCTTCCTTAGGTCGCCTTTGTTCATCCGCCTTCTCTTTTTCCTCCCTATCTCGCCTCTCTTTTTTTTTTTTTTTTTTCACAATGTGTTTTTGTTTTTCAGTAGGACTGGAAAAAAATACCATCTATGTTTGCAAGGACAC
>BFEA01000242.1:1365334-1383579 GCA_003427395.1 Chara braunii
CCCCCGGCCCCCGGGACCCCCGCCGGGGCCCCGGGGCCGGTGCTCGACAACCCTGGCGTCGGGGTCCGTTGGGTCATTAGGGGGTTCCTCCATCTCCACGTCCGGAGGGGGGGGGGGGTTGTGTCCACCTCCATCTGCTGTACTCCAAAGGCGTCTGAACAGAAATCGGGAGCCAGTGGTCGCACCTCCTCTTGCATGGGTTGTTGTGGTTGTTGCGGCGTTGGGGGCTGTTACTGTTCTTGTCCAGGCCTGCCGGGCAGCGGGGCATGCGGTTGTTGTGCTTGCCCTGCCTGCTGCGTTTGCTGTGACTGTTATTCCTCCTATTGCGGGGTTGGGGACTGTGGGGACTGTTGCTGTTCCTGATCAGTCCTGTCGGGCAGCGGGATGTGTGGTTGCTGTGCGTTTTGTGCCTGCTGTTTTGCTGCATCTGTTGTTTCTCCCTCGCCAGCTGCGTAAGGCGTGTCCCCTGAAGGCTTTGCAGAAGTTGCGTCTTTTGTTCCCCCTTGGCCTCTTCTGTCGCATTCGTGTTTCCTACCCTGGGTATTACATCGTGGTGCCCCCTTGTCGTATCCATGTCTGTGTTCTCCCCGGGGCCGGGTGCCCGGTCCTGATCCTGGGGGTCGGGTGTTGCCGAGTCCTTGTCTACCTGTTCAGGGACCTGCCCATCCTGATGATCCCTTCCCAATACATCATTCCCATCTTCTAAACATGCAAAGCGGTTGCCATTGATGCCTGTCCCTGTATCTCCCTCTGATGATTTCTTCTATGGACTCGCTTTTTCTTTCCTTCCCACAGCTACCCAGGCTTCCTGCTTCTTGGATTTTACCGGGGGGTTCTTTAGATGAGTTTCCAGGGACTTGGGTGGAACCCATGTCGCTGGTGGCTGTGATCTTGGTTTCGGGTCGCCTTGTCCCTCCCAAGACCAACCGGTGATTTTCCCGTTGTTCCCTCTCGGTGCATCAATGTAGACCCACCCCTCATAGCCTGGGTCGACTGTCCGCCATCTGGATTCATCAAAAGGATTCGCCCGGTGGGCTTGGCCGTACGTGAGGGGTGTCGGGGGCATGCCATGTCCGTGTACAATTGGCCATAGGCTTGGCATTTGACACACCATGGCCCGAGCTTGTGAGCGGTATGGATCCGGTATACTTTTCCTCCCACGCAGAAGGGGATGACGTCATCGATCGAGAAGATGTGTTCGTCTGGAAGGTTAATGGCTAGCATCAGGCAGTCATCCCTCCGGGCCACATGGGGGGGTACTGGGTTGATGAAGTCTACCACGTCGTACTTCTCAGCGAAGTCTTGGACGAATGTTGCTTGGATCTCAATCGGGATGTGTCGGAGCTCCACCCAAAAGTGCTCCCTCATCATCTGCTCCCTGTGATCCTCTGGCCGTTGTGGTTTCGGGGGGGCCCAAGGGTAGATACGGACTTCTGACCTTTCGCAGCGGAGGGACTTCCAATTATCCATTGTTTTTTTGTCCTCCTCTGCAACGCACAAGACCGTGATGACAGAGGATGATGCGGGTTGGATCAAGAATAGTTCGCGTGCGCTCGCTGGAGATCCTTTGAAGGCCGCTAAACGTTCCCTGATCCAGCTGACTTTGTCATTCATGGACTTGAAGGCCGCATTATCGTGGAAGGTCCAATTGCTTGCATGGCCAGCATACAGTGTGTCCCTCGTTCTAACGGCTTCCCCTGAGAGAGTTCTGACGAGTGTCGTTCTGCAAGCCTGCTGCAGGATCTTTTCTCCGGGCGGGCCAGGAGCCAGGACAGGAAGAATGCCTCAGCAGTTGTTAAGTTTTTCACGGGTATTCTCCACTCCTCCTCCCTTCCCTCGCTGCCACCATCCTTCCTGCGTTGAATCGTGATGGTGTCCGGAGGAGGGGATCCCCTCACTCGCTCAGCCCAAGTTTTGGCCGGCGGGTTGTGGGGGGTCGAACTGGAGGAGACAAGTGAGTTGTGGGGGATCGAGCTGTTGGAGGATTCCGTGTGGCTATTGCTAAGGGATTCCTTCTCCTTCCCTTGTGTTTGATCCCCCCAGGTGTCGATTCCCGGCTTTTGCGGGAGATCCAGATCCATCCTCGCCTCCCTATCTTTCCCCTTGTCTCCTAGTAGACGGTTCTGGGGAAAGTGTCTCGCCACCCCCCTGTATAGGAGCATTGAATCTAGTTTCTTGTGGGCGCGCTGATGCCTTACCTTCATCTTGTCACACTTGTTGTTGGATGGGGGTGGAGGTGTATGTAGAGCGGATAAGGTGGGCGTGGGTGGAGGTGTATGTAAAGTGGATAAGGTGGGCGGGGATGGGACTCGGGGGGGATGATGCAGGGGTGGGCGATCAGGATCGCGGGGGGAGGCAGGGATTCGCAAGTCAGGATTATGGGGGAGGGTGATCCGGATCGCGGCACGTCGGAATCGCCGGGAGCGGGGGAGGGTGAATCACAGGGGATCGCGTCAAAGAGATGGTGAAGGGGCGGGTTATGGATGGGGGGGCAGAGGGCAGGGGGGAGGTCGCGAGGGGAGTCCGAGGGTAATCGAGATCACGGGGGAGGGGAGGGGGGGTGGTCGGGATCGTGGAGGGGGACGTGGCGAGTTGAGTTTGAGCGATTGCAGATGGGGACGTGGGAAGATTGAAGTCGGGGGAGACGATGAAAAGGCGGGTTGATTTTAGGCGAACGATCAGGATCGCGGGGGGGCAAGTGGCCGCGCTGGCACTTGGGGTTGCGGAGGGAGACGAGGTAAGGGGGAAGTGGAAGGATTGAAGTCGGGGGAGGCGATGAGGTTTGAGCGAGCGATCGGGATCGCGGAGGGGCGATGCAGGGCTAGGCAAGCGGCCGCGCTGGCAATTCGGGGGTGCGGGGGGAGATGGGTCGCAAGGGTGGATAGAGGGTCGGGCGACCGGGATCGCGGGGAAAAGAAGAGCGAAGAGGTCCGGGGGATGATGACTGGGGGAGGCGGGGGAGAGGAGAAGTAGGGGGAGGGACGAGGTAAGGGGGACGTGGAAGGATTGAAGTCGGGGGAGGCAATGAGGTTTGAGCGAGCGATCGGGATCGCGATGCAGGGCCGGGCAAGCGGCCGCGCTGGCAATTCGGGGGTGCGGGGGGAGACAGGTCACGAGGGTGGATAGAGGGTCGGGCGACCGGGATTGCGGGGAAAGGAAGAGCGAAGAGGTCTGGGGGATGATGAGGGGGGGAGGCGGGGGGGGGGGATGGTAGGGTGCCCGGACGGATGGGACAAATGGGATCGCAAGGGGGGGCAGTGTGATCTTGGTCGCGGGGGGAGGGGGGTGGGGGGGGGGATCGGGGTCGAGGGCGAGCGACCCGGATCGCGGGGGAGGGGAGGGTGGAGGGGGAAGACCAGGATTGCGGGAAAGGGGATGATGAGGGGGTGGGTTGAAGTTGAGCGGGCGGTCGGGATAACGGGGAGAAGGCAGGTGGGCGGGGACGTCGAGGGGGCGGGGGAAGATTTGGGGGAGAAACAGGGATGATAGGATGGGAAATGGCAGCCGGGTCGGGCTGGGTGGTCGTAGTCGCTGCTTAACTGGTATCCACGTCGTCCGGCCGGGGTGGTTGTAGTCGTTGCTTACCAGTATTCTCGTCGTCCGGTAGAGATGATCGCGTTGCTTGCTGGATGTCGTCGTCGTCTAGTTGATGTTCTTCCTCATAGCTTCAGCCGATTAGACCTGCAATCCTACGCGCTAGCTCTGCTCCCCCACCGCACCAGTCTCCCGGCACGGGGCCCCAAGGGGAACAGGCCTGCTCGCAGATTGTGTGTTGCCACGCGGGCGCCGTCTTCCGTAGTAGTGAGGTTGTCGTTCCGCTTGTTGATCGTCTCCTCCTTGGCGGACCCTCACTCTGATCACGGCACACCCGACAGAGAAAGCTTCTCCTTCCTTCTCATGTCTGCTTTTCCTGTACCAACCTCCCACCTTCCTCCTCTTCGCCCCACCTCCTTCCTCCCCTTCGTCCCCCCTTGTCCCCCCTCTCTTCCTCCCTTTCGCCCCACCTCCTTCCTCACCTTCGTCCCCCCCTTGTCCCCCTCTCTTCCCACGTGTCACGCAGCTCCCAGGCCGCGGGCATAAGCGGGTTCGTCAGCGCGAACCCGTCTGGTTGTGCGCGCAAAGCGGCGCCGCTGTCGGCAAAGACTCTAGCACATCTGACCAGAGTAGTTTCCGCCCCTATCTCGCCTCTCCTTAATCATCAACCTGAAATGGTTCCTCATATCCTCATACTCAGGGTCCTGAAAGCCCTGCCCTCCTTTCTTCGACCAGCAATCCCTTGCCATATGGCCAAACTTCCCACAATTATAACACATCAGTCCTCTACCACCCGCTCCTCCACCTCCGTAGAAGTTATTCTCACCGGTGTTATAACCTCCGTTATTATATCCTCCGTTTCTACAATGTCCGTCCATCGCCCCGTTTCCCCTGAGGTTCCCACCGTACATTGTCCTTCACACCGCTTATCTATTCCTTCCGTAGCTCAAAATTTCCAGTCTATCACGGTCAAATGTTGCCACACTATCTGTGCAAACGCTTCTAAAAACCAAGTCTTCCCCGGCTATCTCTGTTCCGCACTAGCTATAACTGCCTACCAATTACAACCTCAAAAAAAACTCGCAAAACAGAAATCAGAAGTCAAAACTCTCCCCGGCTATCTCCGTCCACCGCTCCTCACAGCTGTGCTCCTATCAAAAACACCTCCAAACACGTCCAAACACGTGAAGCTGTCTACGTAGCCACCGAACAAGCTAAAACCTGTGGTTACCATGCTCCCTCGAGTTGAGGCAAACGGCGGCGACACAGTTCGTGAGAGCAAGACCAAAAGCACCCCAGCAATGACTTCCAAATACAAAACAATGTTCCCAAATACCATGGCTGAAAGCTATAGACTAAAACAGAGTCTGTTCGTGCACCATAGTCACCACTGCAGCCGGCAAAGCGGTCCCTCAACCAGTTTCGACCGTTCCACAACGGTACTCACCAAGAGGGTGGACAAACAAGTCCTTCTGCCAGAAGAGACGGCCATCAGCCCTGCCGTCTCATACAAATAGTCGAAAGTGCAAGCCAAACTCCATACTACATCGCATCTAGCATGCTCACGTAGCACACACACATGTTACCTAACTCCGGTAGATCATAAATATAAATAAAGACGAAGAACTAGTGGTCACGGCTACCATTCCGGAATCCCAAAAACACGGTCAGATACGTCCCAAATGAACTGTATCGAAAAATCATCAAAGGTTACGTATATTACCGTACCGTAGGTGCCCGTATCGCCATCCTATTTCGGGTTCGACTTCTATGTCAGTCCCTGAAACATAACGACCCCGGTCAGACCAGTCCCTTTTTTTTTTTTTTTTTAAATCGAAGAACGGATCAGGATGGGTCCCGTACACATAAAGTCAATGAAATTTGAGACCGACCCAATCCAATCCCGGCAATTCAGATTGTACAGGAGTAAAAAACGAAATTGAAAATCAGATCAGATCAGGACGAGTCTCATGCACATGAAATCAATACAGATCCAGACAGACCGCTCCAATCCAATCCAAACAGTTCAAACTGCAACCCATCAGGGTAAGCAAGGAGGGGGGTTTATGTGACAGATCCACCTCCACTGCGGTTGAGCTCCATGCAGGGTGGTCACATGAGAAGGGTCGATCTGATCTCCCTTAATCTCGGCCTCTACCCCACTCCTAGCATCCATTGCCCGCGTTCGCTCCCCCGAACATTACAGTCCCTCATGCCCAGCTGCCAACCAAACCAGTCCTCCCGCCCTCCACACTGCCCAGGCACGCAAACAGAGAAGAGAAGAGGCAGGTGTGCCGCCGCTTGATTGGAGCACGGATCGTGATGCGCATTGTTACCTACTGTAAAGGTGACGCAAACAGTTCAGAGAAGCACGGAAGACAGGGGGGAAATTAGAAGAAAGTGGGAGGAGAAGGGGATGTTGGGAGAAGGAACGGAAACCACTTCGGGCTCCTTGCCCTCCAGCTGCCGATTAGCGCCATGCACAGTGCGAGCCAGCTCGACCTTCTGTGCTGCTTGCACCGCTGTCAAACTTTTCATTGTTGCTCATGATGGATATTGTACTTGTTGTCGTGTGTGGCATGTTCGATAAAACTGTGATGGCAAACACTCCACCCATCATTATTGTCGAAGTTGTTGTGGTTGGTGATGTGTCCAGTGAGGTCGCCACTAGTGTGGCGGTCGTTATCAATGTCGCAGACTCCCCAGAAGACGAGATGAGAGGATTGAAGTCCACTGGATTGTAAGCGTTGTCTTTGTCTTTTCTTTTCTTTTCTTTTTGGGAAAATTTGTCTGGCGCCCCTGTAATTTCCATTATTTTGCATCGCGCCTCCGATGGACCCCCCCCCCCCCTGGGGCCTCTGAACTTTCCTGCATGCCCCTGTCAGCAAGGGCACAGCTTTCTGTGGTGCCCTCATGAGCGCCATGCATCTTTCCGTCATGCCCTTGCGCCAGAAATTCGGATTTGAAGCACATGGTTTTTATGGCACTGCCGCAAAAAGTGACGGTGTGTGTGTGTGTGTGTGTGTGTGTGTGTGTGTGTGTGTGTGAGAGAGAGAGAGAGAGAGAGAGAGAGAGAGAGAGAGAGAGAGAGAGANGTGTGTGTGTGTGTGAGAGAGAGAGAGAGAGAGAGAGAGAGAGAGAGAGAGAGAGAGAGAGAGAGAGAGAGAGAGAGAGAAATGAAGTGGCTGCCATGCGTGTAGCCATAGAGGTGCGCTGAGAAGATGCACCCTGGTAGGGGCATATGGAATTTTTTTGTGCTGGTACTCAACAGCTATCCGGTAGGGGCATACTGCAAATTTGGAACGGGTACCGGTAGGGGCATAACAAAACATTTCAGGCCCAACCGACACCGGGGTTTATGGGAAATTTGAATTGTGGTCAGAGGGGCACAACAGGGTAAATCGGCCGTGGGAGGGGCGCGACACAAAGTAATGGAAATTACAGGGGCGTCAGACAAATTTTCCCATAAAGAAAAGAAAAGACAAAGACAGCACTTACAATTATTATAGGCTTAGGAGTAGCGGTAGGTAGTAGTGAAAGAAAGATATGTTCCATGATGACATGGCACAACGGCAGTTAAAAGATAATATGTGAGGTGAGAGAAAAATATATGGCTAGTTGTCCACTGATGAGGAGAAGGCAGCTTGCCAAAAAAAAAAAAAAAAACCCATAAAACCAAGAGGTGTGTAAGCTTTTTTTTCTTTTTTTCTTTTTCTAAAGGAATACCCCAGGAATTTCATTTAATCAGGCCCTGTGCGCAGGACATTACATCATGAAGAACATCAAGTCTCACAAACAAGGGCCAATAGGTTTCCAGTCTGCAACTTCAGACAGAGCCCCGTCCCTGTTGTCATGGCCATCTTCAGCTCTACTGTTGCTCAATCTCAAATCTCCCATGTGTGAACGGAAATATTGGCACCTCGCATGTTGCCACATGTGGGATTCTCAGGCTGTGTTTCGAAAAAGAAACAAAGGAAAAAGGGCCTCTGCTCCGCTACTCACCGAATGTCCAAAGTGAGAATGAATCTTCTGCTAGAACATGGGAAGGTACATCGGCATATTTTTTGTCTTGGTGAACAGTGGAACCCACCTCAAAAGAAGAGGCCTCACTCAGTTGGTAAGGCATGCAAGTGGCATTCAGGAGGTCTTGGGTTCAATACCCAAAAGGGCCTCTGTTCCACTACTCACCAAAAGGCAGACTGCTGCAACAGTCCGTCGGGACCTGCAATTTCAGATCCCGAACAAAAGGTCCAAAACTGAATTTAGGGTTTGGGGGTCACTTTTTTTCTTTTTTCTTTTTTTTGCCTGTTTTGTTTTTATTCAAGGTTGTTGCATTCCAAATTTTCCTCTGCTAAGATTTCTGAAATTTCTCAAGATTTCTGAAAGTGAAGGTTGGCGAAATTTGCATGAAAGTGTGTTTTTGTTTTTATCCAAGGTTCTTGTGTACCAAATTTGGTCTCATTTGGAGCATTGGAATTTCCTCTGCTAAGATTTCTGAAATTTCTCAAGATTTCTGAAACTGAAGGTTGGCGAAATTTGCATGAAAGTGCACTTTTGCCTTACTATGGCATCTACTCTATGACTTGGTGGCAAGTTTGGTTAAAATGACCCTTGGATTTTGTTATAAATGACATGACAAGTTGTCTGAAAATTAGGGTCTCCGTTAACTGCCTCTCTGCATATTTAGAAGCTACAAACGAAAATGGACAAACACACGGGCACCATCACGACAAAGCTCACAAGAAAAGGCAGTACCCTCGAGTTCAACCTCCAAAAACGTGAGTAACTCACACTTCATACATAGTACATCCCATGTCACCATAGCAGGATCTCCCTATGAAAATGACACAGCATATTGTTCTATCAGTTTCATCCGCATGCTACGCGGAATCATCAGGAAGGCATGCATCACACACTTTTGTCGAAAAGAGGCCTTCCGCCTTGCCTCTTGTTTACTTATATCAGATCTCAGGTACTACATACTTCCTCTCGTGTCTCTACCTGCATTGTGTCCGGGCCCGACAACAGATTTCGGAAAAGACGCGAATCTTCTCGGCTGATCCTAAGCTAGTCTAGGCGGGAAAAACGTGAACAGTACTAAAATAGAATAAAATAAAATTACAAAGCCTGTAAATAAAAACCAAAATCGCAAGAGGCAAAGGGACAAATCCCGTTGCGATATATAGGCACACGTCCGGTAGGCAGCGGTTACGGTCCGCTGTTGTTCCGACAAAGGCCGCGTCCAGTCTCAATTGTCGTACTATCGGGATACCCTCAGTCCTTGCTTCATTCCATTTGACTATTGCCGAAAACACACCATGAGGACACAGAGGGCCTTGTACCCCATTAGCCTGGCCAACTTGGCCAAGGCACCCTCTGAAACCTTTGGGGTGTAACCCCGGAGGATGCTCTCGGTGACCGCGTAGGCCACAATGCTCACACTCGGTGCAGGCGAGGTCGATGAAAACCATAACCTTTTTAAGGTAGCTGACAGCACCCCTTTCTTCGTCCGTTCGTCAGAGTAGCTAGCGTAGTCTTGCATCGAATGATAGCATAGCTCCCCTTTCTCTTGGAGTGCTTCAGTGTTCTTTGTT
The DNA here is from genome assembly GCA_003427395.1 of Chara braunii. Lineage (NCBI taxonomy): Eukaryota > Viridiplantae > Streptophyta > Charophyceae > Charales > Characeae > Chara > Chara braunii. Next base: position 1,374,463 of record BFEA01000242.1, read on the forward strand.
TCTTGTATGAAGACCATCCGCACCGGCTGTGAGAGGACGTACATGTGTCCCCCCAAGAATTTCCAATGGTTCGATCCCTCGTCCTTCTGGATGAGCTTCAGCTTGGGGTCGTACGTATCTTCAAACTTTCCCAATATCTGTTCGGCTTTCTTCCTTGATTCAAAATCTCCGCTGCACCCAACGTCGCCAACGATGATGGAGACATCATCAACCATCCTCCATCCCTTGACTAACGTCCTATCTTCGCTGAGAGCGGTCAAGAACATTGCCTCTGCCATGGCGCAGGTGATAGTCGCCAAAATTTGGCTCGAGGTTTTCCCCATGGGGATACCTAGTATCTGCGGTTTCACAATGTCTCCACACTCCATGTATGCATGTGCCAAATCATACCGCACCATTTCACGTATTGCGTTGAAATCCACGGTGACGTAACCCGGTTCCTTCCGATGCGTCTTCGAGAGTATGCATGTCTTTCCTCTGACAGTGACCTTGACGTGTCTCCAACCCTTCTCTTCGCTGTGTGTCCGATTTTGGATTCAACGCGGGTTCCGCGTTGAAAAATTCAACGCGCGTTGAATTCGCGTTGAACTCCCGTTAAAACGCGCGTTGAACGCGAAATAACGGGGTCCGAGATGATTTTTTTCTTGGGCTAAACGTAATCAAAAAAAAAAAAAAAATCATGTGGTTGTAGGTCTATTTGAGGACTACAACTCTACATTTTTATTTTTATTTTTTGATGTTTCGAAATATTTTTAAAAAATAAAAAACGAAATACACACTGCAAAAACAATAAAAAACATTGAGAGTTTTTTTCCCAGGGGGGGAAGGGGTGTGTCGGGAGGGGATGGGGGGTCTTCAAGGGTTTTAGGAGGGGTGGGGGAAGGACTGTCGGAATGGGCTTAGGGCGTAGAAAAAGAAAAAAAAGGCCATCTATTCCGCTTTGAATTCAGTTGTCCTTTCATCTGAAGGGCGCCCAACCGAGAATCTGCAGGGCTCCCCATGTCCCACTGGACATTCGTCAATCTTCCCACTATAGAGGAGCAGGCCACCAATATATCTTCTGGATCCGAAGTCACGTCTACGTTCCAGAAGTTATGGGCTACAACTACCATAGCTCTCTCTAACTTTTGTTTTCCTTTTCCTCCGCTCGTCAGCACTTGCACAAGAGACAAAACATATGGCAGTGTATGAGTCCATGTTCTAGCAGAAGATTCATTCGAGTTCTGCACTTCTGTTTTTCTTTTTCTTTCTTTTGTTTTCCTTTCCCCCTACGAGCAGTGGCCCTAAGGGCTTGGCTCCACTCGTCAGCACTTGCACAAAAGACAAAACATATGGCAGCGTATGATTCCATGTTCCAGTAGAAGATTCATTCGAGTTTTGCTCTTCTTTTCTTTTCTGTTTTTTTCTTTTGTTTTCCTGTTCCTACGAGCAGTGCCCCTAAGGGCCTAGCTCCACTCGTCAGCACTTGCACAAAAGACAAAACATATGGCAGCGTAGGATTCCACGTTCTCGCAGAAGATTCATTCAGTTTTCCACTTTTTTTTTTACTTTTTTTTTTTTTCTTTCGTTCTTCTTTTCGTACGAGCAGTGGCCCTAAGGGCCTAAGCTCCACTGGTCAGCACTTGCACAGAAGACAAAACATATGGCAGCGTATGATTCTATGTTCCAGCAGAAGATTCATTCCATTTTTGCACTTTTTTTTTTTTCTTTCTTTTGCTTTCCTATTCCTACGAGCAATCACTGTGGCCCTAAGCTCCACTCGTCAACACTTGTACAAAAGACAAAACATATGGCAGCGTATGATTCCATGTTCTGGCAGAAGATTCATTCAAGTTTTGCACGTTTCGTGAGTAGTGGAGGGAAGCCCTGAAAGTCACGTGGTGAGTTGGACTGCTACAGCCCACTGGTCCCATAACTGCTGAAACACGGACCTTGATGTGAATCTACGCCATATATAGTCGGCGTGCTACAACTTTGCAGTGTATTTGAGAGCTATCTCTACGTCAGTGAGAGAGCCCCTGCTTATTATTTGCAGGGCCTCTCAGATTACCCGCAAGGGTTTATGAGAAGTGTCGAAGGGCTATTTGCTTGCTCTCTCTCTCTCGTCGGGGGGAGGCAACTTTGACCCTATGAAAAAAAAAAAAAAAAAAAAGTAATGGAGGTTTCTGAAAGGGAGGGGCATGTTTGGCCACCCCACCCTGTTGATAGGGGTCAAAAAGTTTTATCTTTTTTTATTGTTTTTAGAGTTTGGGCCCATAGGGCCACCTGTCCGAGTCCCAAAGTGCGAATTCCCGCCGCGAGACCCCCGTTTTCGCGTTAAACGCGATTCAACGGGGGTCCCCAGACCCATTAAACGGGTGTTCGGGCGTTGAATTTCGCCCGTTATCCGTTGAAAAGATACACAGTCTCTTCGTAATGGTTCAAAAGATTGGAGACAGCCTTTTCCACCGAAGCCTGCAAATCGAAGAGAACATCTCTTTGATATTGTAACATCTCCCCAAAGTCGTGGTACACCCTTGCTTCTGGAGTTCTTCCCCTGTGACATCCAGGTTTTCCTTCAGTTCAGAGCTTGAACCGAACCTCCGTACTAGGCAATTCAGTGCTCTAGCGCATCTCCTTTGTCGATGGCTGTTGCGTTTGTACACGCGGGCTATGGGCCTCCATCGTAGGAGGTCTTTGTCCTTCGGTATCACGTAAGTCTTCCCCAATTTTCCATTCGGCTTCCACTTTTCCGCCGCTTCCAAACTAGCTCCCACAAAGTCGGTTTTGCACACCTTCAGAACATCTGCCTGTGCTAGAGCTATGCTCGCATAGTCCGCGTTTCAGACAAACATCTTTCCGTAGCTGTGTCTGTAAAGCACCGCGAAGGTACATCGCCATTTGGGCATTAGACAAGAACGCCCTACGCCCACTACGGCGTCAGATAGCCGCCTTCCTATGGCGGGAGACCACGAGAGATAAAACGTGATCAGTCGGGTAGCCTGGCACTCCATCATCCAACCCAAATCTAAGGGAGGCTTGGGCATTATTGACCCCCTCTTGCAAACTAAAGCTTTGGCCCTACAATGGCTTAAACGCCTCCTCGTCAACCTTGAAGTCCCCTGGAGAGGGCTTGCACTAGAACATATTTCCCGGTTAGCACCACAAACACTAGCAGAGATCGATCCGCTGATGTGGCTGAAAAATAGGGAATGGTCCATCCCACGAGCAAGAGTGCAACAAAGGGACCCCTTCTCTGACTGCCCCCGGCAAGCAGCCAGAGCCGATCTACAAAACGACCCCTTTTGGCCTACCCTTCTCAGGACATGGAGAAGTCTCCCCCTTCCAGACAAGACAACGCCAGAAAGATGGGAGGAGGTGGCACGCCAACCCCTCTTTGGAAATAGATGGGTGGTAGACTTGAATGGCCACATGCTCCTCTGCACGGAATCCCCCTGGCAGAATTGGGTCAAGAAAGGGATAATAAGGATTAAGGATATCTGGGATACGGATAAGAGGGACTGGATTGGACCCGACCAGCTACGAAAAAGGTTGCGGTACTTCCACCGACCGCATGATGCCCTGGAGAAGCTAATAGAAATGATCCCACTAGCCTCGTGGAGAATACTTCGCAAAGGCCCCTCCTTGCAAGAATCAGAATGGGTAGCAGTTAGAAACCAACAAGGCAGTGTGGGTAGGGTGGTCCGCTGCCCTCAGGACGGGACAGTGGTCGTGAAACTCTCACCGGTGGGGCAAGACAACGTCATCCAAAGAAAACCCGAGGACATAAATTTAACATGTCAAACAAAGGAGGTATATAGAATCAGAGTACTGCACGAGAATGAACAATGGATAGCCTACCACCCCGGCACCCCCCTTCATCACTTGGCCCTGGACCCTCTGGAATGGTCATGGTCAGTCCAAGGAGGGCAAGGCAAGAAATTCACAAAGTCCCTTTATGCCTTAACTGTCAAATCTACTTACAGGCTCCTAAGACCGAAGGCAGCACTGCGCGACCAGGTGGGGGAACGTTGGAGAAACCACCTTAACATAAGTAAACAGGAATTGAGACCAATCCGATGGTTCAGAACAGCCAAAGCAAAACCAGCCAGACTGGCGTCACTGCAATGGCAGATAGAGCACCGTTGCCTTCCACCCAATAACTGGCTGATAGATAGAACGTCCCTAGAACAACAAGGCCGGGCTCTCCCGTGGTGTAAACTCTGCACAAATGCGTTCCCTTCCCGGAAAAGACCCTTCCCGGAAAAGACCAGAAACAATTGAACACATTTTCCTCCAATGTTCGGGTGCACTATGGCTATGGAGATGGTGGGACAGAGTGTGGGATCAATTGGGAACAAAAATCCAATGGCCTTGGGATTGGAAGGCCTTGTTGTGTGAAGCCTGGCCCAAGAACCTAACAGACCGGATGGACGATTTCACCGGAAATATGCTCAGGATGGGACGGCGGGCAATCATCTGGGCACTGTGGCGTCGACGCTGCACCTTCGAAATGGAAGGGGCGCGATTGGAAGGCCCCGAATTAACAGAGTGCGTCCAACAACAGATTCAGACAGAATTAACTGCAAAATGGAACGGAGCCAGGGCACAAATCCAACTCCTTCACAAGCAAAAGGACATCAAACAAAAAATCCAGGACTTCAGCTCAAGCTGGCTTGGGGACGCAAACGGAGGGAGGTTAGGAATGGTGGAATGGAAGGGCGAACACAGCGTCTGGGGAGGACCAACCAGAGGTGGAGATTATAAGAGATTACCATCTGCGGTTCCATGAATGGACCAAAGTGGATACAGCTACCCCACTGAAACCCCCGGAAAATTTCCCTAATTTCTTTCCCCCCCCCCATCCAACTGTCTAGTGGATATGAAGTGGTATGGAATGGACCCTACATGACACCAGGGGCGGGACTAGTTGGTGGGAATAGGTGTCGGGCCTCTTCTGCTGAAACCTCTTGGGTGTCATTTGTATACGGGACGCTGGACCCGCTTTCCAGCAGGCAACAGAGGGGGAGGGACTAGTTTGTTGGAGTAGACATCAGGCGCCTGTTGCAGGGTGAAGAGGTCCACCCCCCCTCCAAACAGCTCGCTCAGTCAATCCCCTGCAACCCGGGGAGAATCAATGCTGGCGAGACTCTTCTAGAATTCTCATACTCGGAACTTCTCAGATTGTATTTGTACAGGGGACGCTGGACCCGTTTTCCAGCAGGTGATGCTCCCCACCAATAGATGGAGCTGCTCCCCAAGTGCTAGCGGTGTCTGTTCTTACCAGCACAGCTATCACTGGCGGGGGTAATTTCTCAAAAAAAAAAAAAAAAAGCATATTTCTTGTCTGTCTTCCATGTTGTGAGCAGTGAAGCCCGGCCCACAAGAAGAGGCCAAGCTCAGTTGGTAAGGCACGCAGGTGGCATTCAAGATGGGTTCAATCCCCATTGGCCTCATCAGGCCCTCATGTACCTTCCCGGGTAAGCTTGGCACGCGCCACCGAAAAGTAGCCGATGGTCCCCCCAATTGGCATTGAGCAGTGACTGCTTTTTTTTTTTTTTTTTTTTTTTTTTTTTTAATGGTTGAAACATCTGGAAGAGGCCTATTCAAAGAGGGAACAACGAAAAAGGGAGGCAGCCAGATTGGTACCATTGGAGGAGGAGGAAAAAAAAAACTTCAAGCGGAAGAAGAGAGACGGGCACAGGAGAAGAAAGCTGAAGAGTTGCATGAGCCTTGAGGTGAAGCTCGGGCAGATTGTTCGAACGGGTGTGAAGGCAGTCTGTGAATCAGGACTGGGGAGGAAGGTCGATATTCCAAAGATGACGAATCAGAGATCAGCACGTAAGGAGCTGGAGGAGGTGAAAACTAGATGTGTGGGAGGCACGGTGAAATCTAGTATTGAAGCATTTCGACGGGAGAAGGAGAACTTGTTGAAACAGCAAGATCGAGACGTGAGGAAGAGAAATTACGGAAAGAAATCGAAGAAGTCAAGGCCAGGAATGAGGGGAGAAGTGTGGGGAGCAAAGGGTCAGATGCATGCTTTGATGAAGTCATGGCACTCAAAGTGCAGATTGTCGAGCTTACTGAATTTTGGAAAGCATTCGAAGAAAAAGGTTTGGAGTTCGCTACGCTCAAATCAGAGAATGTACGTCTGCGTAACGAATTCAAAGAGATGAAGGAGGAAATTATCAGCCAACAGAATAAGACGAAGAGTGGAATGGAGGAGGTCACAGCGAAGAGTCCTCCTGAGGGACCGTCGCGAGGGAAAGCAAGAGTGAAGCCATTACGGGAAGCGATGTACACACCCAAATATATGGAAGGGTTGTACAAAGCTTACAAGGAAGCACTGGCGGCCAAGGAGATGGCGCTCCGTGAGGCAGAAATGCTCAAGGAGCGTATGGCGAGGGTGGGAGCATCGAAGATACGTACCTCTGTTAGGAGAACAACGTTGAGGAAGACCACTCCTAGGAACTTGAGAACAACCTTGAACACAGTAACCTGTGACATACCAGCTTCCGTACCCAAACGATCTTCTGAAGCCAAGAGTAATTGTTAATCTGACTCGTGGGATTTCTCTTGGGCTCTTTTTGGGTACCCCTTCGTTTTGTTATCTCCCCGGTGTGTGAAATCACGAGCCAACCAGGCCCTCCCATGTCTAGAAACGGCGTTTCTTTTTATTTTTGCCGCAATTTCCTTTCCGGTGATCCATGCATCTAAGTAGGAATTACGTGCACCTTAGCGAGCGTGCTAGGGAGCTTGTTGGGCAGTTGGAAATTCCAGGATTTACGCGCACTCGTCTCATCGACGTGTCGTTTCTTGCAAATGGATGCTCCTGCACCCGCCCCTGAAAGATCTGTGAATTTTCAGTAGGAAGCTAGATAGACATAGGATTTCGCGCGCTCAATCCTATGTGCTGGTACAACATTTGAATTTCTCAATCTTGAAGTAGCTTTAGGATGGAACGTACGGTGCCCCTGGTTTGCTGATGCCAGAACGACGCTGGCCGGAGCTGGGGCGTTGCCCTGTAACCTGCAAATGGCAGGAGTGTGAGACCTTGTAGAGAGATCTGGGGATTTGCTGAGGGAGAAAGGCAATCCAGTGGCGAAGCGGAAGGGGCTGCCTTGACAACCTATGGGTCGAGGGATAGTCTAGGTGGCGAGAACAGGTCAGCTATGGTTGACGTTGGTTAGGACGGCATTGTCTTTGAGATGTAATGTCCTGGTACAGGGAGGGCCAGGAGTTGTTCCAGGATTAGGAGACCAGAATTGTTGATATAGCATAGTCTTGTATATTTTTTCTATTCTAATCATCATCATCTTTAGCATCATCATCATTAGTATGATTATCTCACAGTTTACAGAGAAATTCATCATCACCATCATCATCATCATCATTATCATCATCATCATATGAGGGAAGCTGAGCCCGGTTCTCAGCATGTTCTGTTCGGTCACTCCGGGTAGACTGTGAGGACCCCGGCCTCAATCTTCTTATTGGTAATATCAGCCTTGGGCACTGGGCCCGTTTAAAAAAAATAAAAAAAAAAATAAAAAAAAATTAAAAATTAAAATAAAAAGGATGGAACGTAACTGTTTTGGTGCCTTTTTCTTTGCTGCACCAACGCCATGCATGCAAGCTTTCCCCGCTTCCCACTAGGACCCATGCCATCTTCACCGTCCTCCTCTTCGTGCTCTCTCCTTCACCTGCTCTCTCTTGCGCTTCACTCATACTCCTACTCGTTTGAAGCTTGGTCCCGCTCCATGCTGCTTTTCATGTTCGCCTCCTTCCCGCCTTCATCCCCATGTCGGAACTCCCTACCAATCCCCCCCCCCCCCCCCCCCCCCCCCCCCCCCCCGATGTCGTGTAAGGAGAGTACTCCCCACACGCAGTGATCTGAATGGCTGCGAAGACCCCCCCCTTTCAAAGTATTTGAAGCCGTCAGGCGACGTCGTGTAAGGAGGATACTCCCCGCATGCGGAGATCTGGTGGGCTGCGAAGAAACTCGCGGGGATCGATATGGCTTTCCCTGGGCGGGTAACCCGAACTCCCTCCTCTTCCCTTTCTATCTCCACCCCACTCTTCTCCATCTCCGATTCCCCTCTTCATAGCTATAAAACCCGCAAGCACACCCGAAAAGCTCTCTCTCAACCCATCTGCCAGCTTCAGGGAAGTGGTTAGGTGATGTGCAAGTAGCGAGTCGGACAGTCCTGACGAGCTGGCTGCAGTGTATGCATGGCTGTGCGCTGGGTGGCCACGACAAGCTGCGGGATCTGGGCAAGTTGGTGCAAAAGCTGAGTTGGTGGGGTGATGATCGCTGCGGTTTGGAGGTTGGTACGTGGCAGCCGGGATCATTAGTACCTGGACATCGCATGCGAAGCGCTGCACACTGTTGGTTCACCCCACCTTCAAGGGTCGGGAAGCCACAAGACGAATGTTTGTCACCACCGGGAAAGACAGACACAGGCATCCGAAACACAGCAGGCACTCCATAAAAACAGGCACTGATTATTTGGCACCAAATCACCCAGCAAATGGACAACAACATAAAGAACGAAAAGGGAAAAAGAAGTTATAGATATTATTTATTTATTTATTTATTTATTTATTTATTTATTTATTTATTTATTTATTTATTTTTGTGTGCGTGTGTGTGTGTGTGTTTGTTAAAAAATAAAACAAAAAATTCTCTCTCTCATTCCATCCGCAAATCATCATAAAGCATCCATAGAACAAAGGAAGTACAGATAGGCAAGATAGTAAAAAATGCAAGGTAGGCCACGTTTGTGTGGCTCAGCGCCAAGTGCCAACACACCCGTCTGCTGCCGAAGCTGCACACTTGCACATATACATATATATTATATACACATATATTTCGTAGTCCATAAAGGGATGGAGGGGCAAAAGGCAACTTACCTAAACAGAAGACTCCACCAGCAAGAAAGCACCAACCCAATCTCCCACGGGTCCGAGAAAACTTGGAGAGCCCTCTGCATCAGCCCACAAAACCACAAAATTAATTATAAATTTATACAAAATGAATTACACAGGCACAACAGCATTGGCACCGCGATTCATCCCATACGACTCACCCACGTCACCACCATCTCTATGACTCCATGGCTAGACATCCTCCATTTC
>BFEA01000242.1:1389655-1409859 GCA_003427395.1 Chara braunii
TCCCAGGGCTCTCCACCCGATACCCCCACACCTCTTTCCTTCCCCCCCGCCCTGGACATCTCATTGGGCCAGCCGGTTTAAGCGCATATCAGCAGGTGCTCTCCCTAAACGAGGACAGGACTGCAACTACGCCCAAGGCAACTCAAGGCAGATAGCGGCTCACTGGGCAACGGCAGCAACGAAGTGGGATATGGGCTCCCATGGAATACTTGTACAGAGTCTACATTCCCGATGGTGGAAGGGCCCGGGGGTAAGATAGCCACTCCCTGGTCAGAAAAAGAACATGAAGGCTTGAAGTCAGGTTGATATGGGCCTTCTCTGACCATAATGGAACGAACAGAAAGGGGGAAGAGGGGTAGAAGCTAGCGGTCAAGGGGCCATGTCAGTACACAAGGGAGAGACAGAAACGCAGACAGACAGAAAGCCACACAGGAAACGATGGTCCGCAGCAGGAAGGCAAGACTACTGCACAGCAACGACACCATCATTGCACTGTATTACTGGGAAGCTGGTTGTGGCCCTACAGGGGGTACTTGGAAGGGGTACAAACAGACTGAAACAACAGGACTACAGGAAACACAGGTGCCCCAGTGATATGAGGGCCGCACGACTACACAACAACGACCCCAGCACTGTACTGTAATTCCAGGGACGTGGGATCAGGCCTTGCAGTGAGCAGTGAGCACGAGGATGAGGTAGAAAAGGACGCAAACATAAAGACTATACTAGGAAACAATGGTCCTTCAGCAGCACTAAGGCCAAACTACGGGTCAACAACCTCAACTCTGTAATGTGATATCTGGGATGTTGGACCTGGTTTCCAGCAGGTGCAGCTCCCCACCAATAGATATAGCCTTCTTCGGAGGGGCCACTTGAGGATGATGCTCTTACCACCTCAAGTGACCCCCTCCTGCGAAGTTATCAGAAAAAAAAAACAAAAAAAGTGCCAGCTTTTGTTGTCTTTTCGAGCTTGGTGCATACGTGACCTCCCAGTGCGTGTTCTTTTTATTCATTTGGAACTCATTTCCGTTTGCCGCGTAGTTGGCTCTTTTGTTTCTCTTGTCTTGTTTGTCTTTCCCCTCCTCTCTATAGTCTTTCAAAATGTGTACAGGATAGAGAGTTGGGAAATCAAGACTAGTGGAGCCATGACCCCTTTCTCTCCACTTTTCAAGTCTGACAGCTCTTGACCCACTTCTGATTTTTGCGTACAATCGAGAGTGGTGGAGCCCAAAAAAATTGCCACAGGATATCAGGCGGTCAAAAGGTTTGAAGGGAATGCCCTCCAAATCGCAGACACGGACCTCTATATTATTTTTTAAAGAAACACAGGACTATGGTGTTTTTTTTTTTTGTTTTTTTTTTTTTGTTTTTTTTTTTCAATTGCTCCAATCTATTCGTGGGGAGCAGCACGTGCTGGGAACCGGGCCCAGCGTCCCTTATAATGGAAATACATTCATGATTGATGATTATTGATGATCATTGATGATAATTTGGGATGATTGAGGATCATTTAGGATGATTTAGGATGATTCAGGATGATAGAGTGGATGATTGAGATCATGAAATAGAGATAGATGATGAATAATCAGAATGATTGTCTACCCAGCTCTCAAATACTATCCTATACCTAAATTCCTGTATCCATTCCATCCAACCAATCACAACTGAGCCTGTGCTGTGCACCAATCAGGCCTCTTCCTGGTCTCACACCCCATTCTGGCTCGGTTACAGGGCAGCGCTACCTACCCCAGCTCCGACCATCGTCGGCCAGATTGTAGCCATTAGTCAAATTAGCAGATCACCTTCCTCCCTTGGCAATCCCAGACCTCTATACAAAGCCTCAAGCTCCTACTAAAGCAGGTTACAGGGCACCGCCCCAGCGCCGGCCAGCGTCGTTCTAGCGCCAACTCAACCTGGCCATTACACAAAAAGGCTCAATTAGGAAATTAGCTAAGCTAGAATGCCAACTAGAAATCTAGGATCTGATAATATCAGAATCCTGATAAAAAACCTTTCTGATGATGAAATTTGATAAGTACCATGAGATGATCACTAAATTGGTGGATAATGATGAGGATGCTGATGACTATTCCTCTCGACCCCTCCCCCTCCTCCATGTGCTCTCCTCCTCTCCCCTCGTTTCCTGTTCTCCTCTTCTCCTCTCGCTGCCTCCGCTGATCTGAACCCCACTATCMGTATGAAGTTCCTATCAGCCCCAACGAGAGAGATATCCTCCCCATTCCCTTCTGCCTTGAAGTAACCAGTTCCCCCAAAAGGTGTACCTCAAATCTGGCACTCTGACGTAGTCTGCCTCCGCCAGGATATAATGTGGCCCCATACATATCTCCCAGCCCCAGCCCAGGTCAGCTCCCATCATCTGCGTCTACTCCCTTGAGGGCAATCACCTCCCACCTTGTGTTACCCCTGCGGAGTAGCGCTCCCTTCCTGACCAACCTACCTACCAACTAGACCATAACCAATCTGGGCAAAGAGAATATAACCACCAACACAGAGATATCTACTGATTGATGAAAAAAAGAATAAAGAAACTTCGATGATGATGATGATGATGATGATGATGATGAAGAAATAAAATTGGCGAGAAATAAATAAGGAATGTTTGAACTTGCGATACCCTAATGGCACCGGTGTGGTAGATTGACAGCACTTAGTCTATTGCTGTAATAATAAAAGAAGATGACAATGATTAGTAGGAAGATAATGGCCAGTGAAGATGATGACCCATTGACCCGTAATGAAGAATTATGAATTGATACACTTTAGTATGAACGACTCCGGATGATGATTCCCCGCAGAGATGACAATGACGATAATCTTGATGCTCTTGATGGATAACTTGCACAAGATAAACAATAAAAAAAAATAAAAAATGAGCAGCTCCCTTGATGATGACTCCTTGATGATCTTCCTCCTGAGAATGCGGGTCAGCGCTGTGATGACGTAGACAAGTGAAGTCCAACGCACTTCAGTCTCCATGGGGCGAACTCCACTTTCTTCCACCAACATTGGCATTGCACCAACTCGCTTGAGCATTACAGCCTCCTAAAGGGGCATTAGCTGTGGAGTACTTCGTGTGGAAGTCACAGAGAGACTGTTCGAGCAGCCGCCACTGCCACTACTCTCCCCTCACCACTGTGACTTAGACCAGATGCCTCGTCAACCCGTGATGTGGCTTGGCCTAGTGCCTCTGGTTTCCGCGCATGCATTAAGCGCTCACTCTGACCACTTCACCACTTTTGCCGTATACCACTCACGCAGCTTTTGGGTGCTCATGCCACATCAGCGCTCGCATCTCCCACAAGCAGCCAGCAACCCGCCGCGTGCAAGCCACCAGCGCCTCGCCACATGTGAAAAGCCAGTGCCCCGCTACTCGCTTGTGACCAGCGCCTCGCCGCCCGTAGGAAGCCAGCGCCTCGTGCCAGCGCCTCGTCGCCTGCTAGCAGCCAGCGCCTCGCCGTCCATCCATGGCCAGCACCTCGCCACTTCCACGCCGCCTTTGCCTCGCCACTTGCTTGCTGCCATAGCAGCATCGTAGGCGCATGCACCCATGCTGCGCTAGCAGCATCGTAGGCGCACGCACCCATGCAGCGCTAAGTCGCGCCGTCTGTAATTCTGCCCAGGACTATGGTGGTTTAGTCATGGCACGCGACTAGATTTGTAGGGCTTGAAAGTTAAAGAAGGGCCCTTCTGGCCAGAGGAGAGGTCTTCAAGTTCCTTTGTGCCATTACCCACTTAAACATCCTTAATCTGGATAGGTGGGATGCCCGCACATGGCCGCCTCTGCAGCCAGCAATGCTAAACTTTCTATCCATCTACTTGCAACTAGCCTGACCCCTTCGCTGTTAAATGGCTGTAAATGGAGAGTGTTGACACATTTTACTCCAGAAATACGGCCTGGAGGTTACTGTGTGAAGGCAACAGATCTAGATTTGCGTTCTCTTAATGTAAATGGTCTGGCAACCCCCAACCCCAAAAAGTGTCAGGCGATCTGGGACCAGCTGAAGGGCATGGGAGGAAGGATATGGCCAGATGTGATCTGTGTACAATAGACTCATCTATAAGACAAGCCGGAACACCTGAGGGCTCACAGGATGGTGTGGCCGCACACCACCTTCAGGGCCCATGCACCTGCCCCAGGGACAGTGGGGTTGACCATTTGGCTCCCCCCATAGTCACGGCTGCAGATGGTGCACTGGACAACGGATGAGCAGGAGGGACGATGGGTATTGATGCTAGGCAAGTTGGAGCTAGAACTGATATGTATCTTTTGTATTTACGCCCCGAACTTGGTTAGGGAGCGGAAGGCTTTCCTCGGGGTTCTGGGGGCAAGGATCCCTGATGGCATTCCACTGATCATAGCGGGGGATTTTACCACAGCCCCGAACAGGTGGGCAGACCGTTGGAGCCTACTGTCGTCCCCATCCCATGTAGCCGAGGAGGATGAGCAAATGGTGGAAGAATTATGTAGCTCATTGACACTCTTCCACACCTTACGTCGCCTTCATCCAAACGATCATACCTTTTCCTGTGTACGTGATAACGACCCCTTAAGACAATCGAAATCACGCATTGATCTTATTCTCCTATCAAACGACCTGGAAAGAGCCCTTTAAATGGCAACCATCCTACCACGTAGCCCCCACCTCGGGCTTGATGACAAGAAATGCGGGGTGGTCCTTTCGATGCGAAAGCGGCCTGTTTTCTACAAGCTTAACACGTTCTTTCTCTCTGATGAACGGTTTTCAAGCCTTGATCAGGACTGAGTGGTCCTTTTGGCAGGAACAAAAGCCCCTCTTCGACTCTTCATTGACATGGCACAAACACGTGGATAGGAGTGTCGATTAATACTTCTCATCAAGGTGCCCCGGATGATGCTCACCATAGTCGTCACGGAATGATGAGGTGACGTTGACTCTAGTAGTGTTGGTATTAACACTAGTGGTGAGAAACGGAGAAAGCCCTTGTGGATGCGAAGTGTGGGCACACTAGTGCAACCGCTGCGTGCGGATGATCTTCACCATACCACAGACACCAATCAACTGGAGGTGTTTTCCAGTCCAAGTGGCCATAGTTTGGAGGACACAAAGCGAATGCCAGTAGGGTCGACAACTCTACCATGAAGTGGACTCTCAAAGTGATGCCACTTGTACGCCGATAGGGTTGACATCAACAATCACAAACGTGATTCCTGTAGTATTGGGAGGTAGTAGCTAGTCCAGGTAGCCACAGATTGGAAAACACAAAGTGGATGTCAGTAGGGATGACGTCTCTACCAAGAAGTTGACTCTCGAAGTGGTGATTCTTATACGCCGATAGGGTTGACACCAACATCACAAAATCGCCTCCTGGGTATTGAAGCTTGTACTTGCCACGTCTCAGGCTGTGGTGGATACAACACAGCTGAGTGGAAAGGAAGCGACGACGATACTTCGACTCCAGTCGGAAGTGAGGTGTGAACGGGAGGACGGGGGCAAACCATTGCAAACTCCTCGCTGATAAGCAGTGATAAGGTTGGCATCAATACCATGATGATTATCTCCCGAAAGCTCTGATATGACAACCACGAGGAAAGGAAGTGTCGAGGATACTTCTCATATAAGAGGAAGCAGGGTGGGGAGGGGAAGGGCAAACCAGTGCATCAGCGGGAGTTTTGCTCAGAGTCCCTATTTCCGGAAGAAAAGGACATGACCTTCTTACCTCCCATTTTTCGTCAACAGCGAAGTACCTGTGAGTCTATCTTTCCCTCATCACCACCCATCCACCTTATCTCCGTCTCCTCTTCAGAAACATCCATTCCTGAACAAGCTTATGATCAAGAACTCAAAATTGTTGGGAGTACTCCTACAAAAGTCTTGAACAATAATAATCAGGAGATAAGCATTAATTCAGAATAAAATTGGATTAACAATAATTATTTCTTCAAAGAAACAATCCCTTTCATCGTTTGTTCCTTCTTTCTGATTCTCTTCTGTTTTTCTTACTGTCCACTGACAACTGGGTAATCCGAAGTGAACAACCTGTGTACCAGATAAGATAATTTCAGAGATGAATATGACCACACTAACATCCTTGTCTTCAAAAAGAATGGGAGGGAAGAAATCCCTCTTATTCTACCAAGGCGCTATGCGCCATGCAGCCATAAGGCATCTAGGGTCATCGCCTTACAGCAGACCGTTGTCCTCGTCAATTCCAGTATCAAATCAGCAGTCCGAGAGACAAATGAAAGTTTTCTCAGCAGAGATCAGGGAGCCGAAGTCAAATGCTGACTGGAACCAGGCTGATCAATCAGAGGACATTATGAGTTGCCCTATGGACACGCACACAGAAGACAGGATGGACACGCACACAGAAGACAGGATGGACACGCACATAGAAGACGAGAACTGAGGATATATTACAAAACCAGTCGGCCTCACTTTCCCACACAAAAGGAATTTCCCCAGCTTTAAGGATAACTGAGAAAGAAGGAGTAAGGATCGAGGATCAGGAAATGCTAACGGAGGAAGAAAAAGCAGAACAGGATAACCTCAAGATAAATCGTGGCTCCACAGAAAAGGAAAAGCAAACTGATCTAAAAGACACAAGTAGCCGGAAAAGTGCGTCCCCCCCGCCCTCCTCCCTGCCCTCCTCCCCTCCTGAAGCACCCTCCACATCCTCCTCCTCCCCCTCATGGGCGCAAGGACTCAGACAGACGATGAATGAAAAAACTCTCAATGTCTCAAGACCAGCAATTGGTCCAACGGGTTCACCATCAGAGGATTTGAAAATACCCTTAAGGAATCTGTCCTCGGCTAGGGCTTATTTCCTTTCCCTTTTTCTTATCTCTTCAGATCAGAAAGTGGTTGATCAGGGGGGGAGGAAGACTCTTATGAAATCTTATCTAGTAGAAAAGTTTTTGAAAAGGGATTAAATCTATACAAGACATGCAAATAACTAGATATTTTATGACAATTCCGTTCAAAGGTCCACCAATGATAAAATCAAATGGATCTGCAAAAGATTACAAACACTGAAGGGTAGTGAGGAGGCAGTCTCATAATTCTTTCTTATACAGCCGGTGGCATCTACTGTTTTTACGATCATCTGTCTTTTCGAAGAAGATAAAAAACAAATTGACGGATGGAGAAAACATTTCTAGAAAAATGCACGAGAGAGCTCTCAGGTACGAATTTATCTGTGGCTTCCTAGGAAAACAACACCGGAGGAAAGAAGAGAACAACTAATGAGAGATCATTATTGGGTGGAATTCCGCCATATTCCGATCGAGGTTCAAGCGGCTTTTGTGAATGACTTCAAACAACTCTATAAAATTGTGGATTTCATAGACCCCTTACCCATCCATGTAGCGAAGCGTGATGATTATCTGATGATGGCTATTGATTTGCAGAAAGATCAACTGTTCTCACTGGATGATATTATTCCATATAAAATGGAGGGCCGTATTTATCAAATTCACACAACTCATAAATTCCGCCCGTGGTGCTTCAAGTGTAGAGCATACGGTCATATTAGCACGGAGTTTGCATGTCCTTTACACCCACAACATGCACATCCACCAAGCCAAAAATTGAGAAAGGATCCTGAGACACCCCATAGATGGATCCCAATTGCGGCTGGTTTTGAGGGATGGGTATATAGTGATGAATTGTCTCAAGCCGGGATGACAATTGGTTGGTACTGGGAAGGTAGAGGGGATCACCGCAGAACCCCCAGACCCCCTCCGGAATGGACGCCACCCCAACATCATCACTTCCAGAACCAGCAAGGATCACTCGATCAACAGCATCAACAAAAAAGCCTTCCGAACAAGAATGCGTCTCAAAATGCGAGTCCAAATTCAAATGCGAGTTCAAAAAGCATGCAAGGAGAGCAAGGGGGGCATAGTGGCCTGAAAGGACCACAGGGGTTAAAAGAGTCACTGAACTCTCAAGGGACAAGTTATTCTACGCAGGGCAGATCATTGGGTCCGTCAGCGGTGGATTACCTCCCAAATCACCCCCAAAACAACCACGCTTTGGTTTCGGAGTGGAGGATTGTTAAATATAAAAAGCGACCTCCGTCACAGCCACAGGCACAACCACCATAAAATATTGCACATTTCAGTCACATGGAACACAGGCAGCAAGTGGAAAAAATGGCTCCCTCACCAATTTCCCCATCACAATTCCAACAGATCTCTCAGACAACGCAAGATTCTCAGGTGGTTCAGTCACCTTACTTACTTCAGTCACTTCAGACACAACAGTCTCAACAGGCCAATCTGTGGACGAGTACACAGCAGGAACAACTGAATCAGTCAGAATCTCGAAGGACAGGAGAGACATTGGGGACAATTGATCTCCCTTCAAATGTGAGTGACAGTAGGCAGCCTGAATTGCAGATGCAGGCTGCTTGTCCGGAGAGAGATCAGTCAGATACACCAAGTCCTGGTGGGACAATGGTGACAGTAGATCACCATTCAAATGAAAGACACAGGAAACAGTCTGAATCACAGATTCAATCTGTAGGCCCAGAAAACCACAGTCAATATGATAAGCCTTTGTATGAGGACCTAAGTAGGAATTTTTTCTTGCCAACGGACTTATCCACAATGGATGTGGACGTTGATCCGTTTAGAAATGCCTTCTCAAACGAATATATGGATTATTAAGAGGCCCCGGTGAAAGTTGTTCCTTTGACAACAATGGGAGAAGTGGGGGGTGAATATGACTCATTAGTCAAATTGAAACAGGTTGTGTATAATGTTTCAGAATGGGTATTGAGTAACCTTAAATTCAAATATCCCAATACAACTGAAGAAGTCTGGCTCCCTATTAAAGATCATATTAAATCCTGGTTATTTGACAACGACTGCCTTAAATCTGCCCTCCAATTCGGACTCCCGTCGGAAGACGACTGGGCAATAGCCAGCAATAGGTTGCTCCATATAGCTTGTGCCAAAATCCACTCCCTAGCGCAAGATTCCGTTATACTCCTCAATAACAGCGAAAGGTCAGAGCACGAAGAAGAGATAAAGGAAACTTATAAGGAAGAGGGAATGGAAAATGGGGGTTCTCAACGTGAGAGAAAAGTAAGAAGACTAAAGGTCTTGGCAAAAAAAAATGTCTTGAAAAATAAGAAAATAAAAAAACAATCTGCTACTGTCGATGGCAATTTTCAACCCTCTCCACTTCAAGAACAGAAGGAAGACAGAAAGGAGTATGGGAACTCTTACCGAAGGATGGGACCTGGTAGACTGAAGGCACTGGCAAGGAAAAATGTCATAGATAAAAAAGGAAAAAATAAACAGACTGCCAATAAACAAGTACAGATAACCAGGGAAGGAAGAGGGATCAACAACAGTTATAGACTGTAGTCACTGTACCACTTGGCAATCTCTCCTTGCCAAAGAAAAGAATTCAAAACAAGAAAGAGAAAACGATTATCCAAACTGAACAGGCCCAACCAGGTCAATGAGGATAAAGGTAAAACAAAATTAATCCTTTTGAACACTTTTAAGTCCTTGTTAGCACAGGAAAACTCACCAATTACCACTCCAGTTCGACAAGGGTGCTGGGGCAGAGTCTGATTCTGTTTCTCTCCATGACTCGACCCTCATCAGTATAGAAAATTGCATCTCAGAGAAATCGTTAACGCCCTGCACAAATGGGGAGAACTATGACTCTGATAAACCAGTCATTCCCTACTGTTCCAATGAGGCGATCGAGGTCATCTCGTCAGAAGGATTAGACACCTGTAGCATCTCTCCCGCTTGGTGTAGTAGCCAAGAATCAAGCAACACAGGTGCTCTGGCAAGTCTGTCCTCGACTCATGATGATGTGGTGAAAACCCTTGGGAATGCAGGCGGTGTGGACAACAAAGTCAAGGTAGTAATATCATAAATAACGGGGGAGAGAAAATTATGGGTAGTCGCAGACACCAAGCATGAGGAGGAAAAGGGTCCCTCTTCACTCATTGAGTGGGACAACGACGAGGAGCATCAACCACTTATCCCTCTTAATGCAGAGCAAATGTATTCACAGTACAATAGTACTAGCCCTAATCCTCCCCACTGTGTAATTGACCTAACCAATGACATTTTGGACACACAGCAGTCTGAGAACATCATTGGCACACAGCAGTCTGGTTTATCAGCTTTGGCGGATGGTACCAGCAAAAGACAAAAACTCAAATATAAATTAAAGGCTGATATAAGTACAATGTCCCTTTCTAAATCTGGAATAGTTATCGTGCCTGTCAGACTGAAGGAGGGGACATGGGAGGCAGGTCTATCCTTGGTAGACGACTCTCAATATGGGGGGGTCACTCTGCAAGGAACTTCATCTCCTTTTATCTCTCTGTCTAATCTCACCAGAAGGAGAACGGGGGAGACAATGATCAAATTGGATATTGTGAAATATATCAAGGAATCGTTTCCACCAGGAGGATGGGCTATTCTCACCCTTACTCCAGAAGTCAGCAAGATTGCTGACAGGGATGCATTCCTACGCTACAAGGTTGGTGATCCCTCGGACCTCAAATGGTTGAGTCTGGAATCTCTTATAGAGAGATCCAAGTGTTAAAAATCAAGGCTAGTCACTTCTGGTCAGATACAGATGTGATCTTACTGTTGTCGAGACTCCTCCAACAAAAGATATTGGTGCAAGGGGGTGTATTAGATAACGGATCTTGGGAGAATTGATAAACACTAACTATACTTTCCCCCTCAATAGTGACAATCATCAGAATCAAAGAGATTGTTTTAAATTTGACCATTGACGATGGGGAAAATAAATTTAGTTGATTTGGTTTATAATAGAGATAGGAATTGGAAAACCCTAAGGAGAAATGCAGACCTGGACCTTAGGTCATTAAATGTTAATGGCCTTGCCTCGGCCAAGAGCTCTAAGAAACAAGCCATATATGAACAAATTAAGGGAATAGATGGCAAAAAATGGTCAGATGTAATCTGCATACAAGACACTCACCTCCAAAACATAGATGTTCACAACTATGTCCATAAAGAAATCTGGCCACACACGTAATTTAGAGCACACGCTCCCAAACCAGGGAGTGCTGGGGTGACAATTTGGATCCCCCCGGACACTAAATTAGAAATTATAAAGTGGGAGGCAGACTGTCAAGAAGGGAGATGGGTATACATACTTATAATGATAGAATCAGAAATAGTCAGTATTCTAAATTTATATGGGCCCAATGAGTTGGGAGAACGTGAGGTCTTTTTTACTAGTGTCCTCTCTCATCTACCGGCGGGCATCCCTGTTATCATTGCAGGGGTTTTTAATGCAGCTCCATATCGGAATTTAGATAGATAGAACCTCCCCTCCACCTGTCCAACGTATGTGGAAGTGGATGAATTCATCATATCAAGCCTCTGCCATACAATAAACTTGTTTGACTCCTTTAGGAGACTAAATCCGAATACCAAAACGTTCAGCTGTTTCAGAAGGAACCAATCGAGGAAAAATACTAAATCTATAATAGATTTAATCCTGGTATCAGAGGAATTACAGGGGGCATTACAATTTGTCAGCATACTCCCTAGAAGCCCCCTCCCAGGATTGGATTATGCCACATGCATGATGGTACTAACATTCAGCAGGAAACTTGATCAAGGAAGAGGATTCTACAGACTTAACACTTCACATATTAAATTGGACAGATTTAAACAGTTCCTCAAGGATATATGGGGGTTTTGGAAAGAACAAAAGCCCCTTATCAATGATGATGTTAAATGGTTCAACAACGGCCTAGCTTTCCTAGGACGTAAATGCAATGAATACTCCAAAGCTTTAGCTCAACAAAGACATCAAAATAAAGTACAATTACACAAAAGAATTGCGGAACTTCAACAAACTGAGACCCTCAATGAGGACCCAGATCTGTTAGAAACAATGGCTAGTGAAATTCAAAACTTAGAAAATCAACTCTTGAGAAATATGGAATACAGATGGCAGGGGATGAAAATAAGGGGGAAATTAAAAACAAGTCAGATGGAAGGAGCTATGGATGCAATATTTTTTGCAATGGCAAAGACCAATTCAGGAAGGACTACAAT
This sequence comes from Chara braunii, assembly GCA_003427395.1. Taxonomy (NCBI): domain Eukaryota; kingdom Viridiplantae; phylum Streptophyta; class Charophyceae; order Charales; family Characeae; genus Chara; species Chara braunii. The sequence goes on from BFEA01000242.1 coordinate 1,401,735, forward strand.
TGAGGCCTTATCTAACCCCTTTAACCCGAATAAACCTTTGGCTACTTCATCTGCTGCCTGTAACAAAATTGCCAGAGATTTCTTTAAGAACCTCTTATCTTTTAATACAAAGGATCTATCCAACAATCAGTTCAGAGATGAAATTGAAGATTTTCTGCAACCCATGGGTCAATCCTTATCTGACAATCAGAAAGAAGAGATCGATAAACCTATAGGCAAATAGAAAATTTGGAAAGTCTTAATGTTAATGGAAGAAGAAAAAAATCCTGAGATCGATAGTTTCCCTAAAGAATTCTGGGAATCTATGTGGGATACTATATCCCAAGATCTAATGGATTTCTATATGGCTGTCTAGAACACAGGGAATATGGGAGAATCTGTTAGCCAAGGTGTCCTATCTCTTTTATATAAGAAAGGGAAAAAAATAAATATTTGAACTATCGTTTCATTACCTTGTCAACAGTTGTATACAAACTGGTGGCTAAAGTTCAAGCAGACCGATTGAGTAAGGTAATAGCTGACATCATTCATCCAGCTCAAACAGGTTTCATTTCAGGAAGGAACATATAGGATAATATCCTCCTGGTAAATGAACTCATCAAAATAACACGCCAATCAAAGTATAATGCAGCAATTATATTTATTGACTTTGAAAAAGGCATATGATCATGAGGACTGGATCTTAGAAAAAATAAATTTTGGTCCTTGTTTTAGAAGATGGGTAGGTATTATGCATAGAAATGCAACAACCAGAACAATGGTGAATGAAAATTTGGCTCCCCCTATTACGCAGGAAAGATCAGTCAGGCAAGGGGATCCACTGACACCATTCCTGTTCGTGATTATTATGGAGGCCCTAATCGCTAACTTGAGACAAAATAAAGATATTAAAAAAATACAAATATCATCGATCCCTGAAAATGCTATCCCAGTATGTTCCCTGTTTGCGGATGACCTCTCCCTCATGATGGATTCATCTGTGGAAAATATGAGTGCCCTTAAAAAATTAATGGACCAGTTCTGTAGATCATCTTATATGAAGATAAACTGGGGAAATAAGACACTAGGCTGGTGGATCCATTATCAGGGTGTTAGACCGCCGGAGGATCCTAAAGTCAAATGGTTTCCAAAAGAAACTCCAGTCAGGGTACTAGGCATTAATATATCAGCAGCAGGTAAACCTAACTCTAATAATGATGATATTTGACAGGCTGCCCTTACTAAACTTAAGATTTGGAAAAACAAACATACTTTCATTTTTGGACGAGTCCTAATCATCAACAATGTTATTTTGGGTTCAATCTTGTACAAATCAGCTATATGGGCCTTTGACAAGGTCTCAATCAGAGCATTCTATCAGTGTCTCAGATCCTTTCTATGGAGAGGGAATCACGATCTTAAAAATGTGATTAGTAGAGTTGTCTGGTCTTCAATCATTCAACCAAAATCAAGAGGAGGTCTTGGTATAATAGGCCCTACTCTCCAAGCGATGGCATTATCCACCCAATGGATCATCAGACTCCTCTTTAGTCCACAAACCCCTTGGTCAATCCTAGCAAGGGAGCAAAGTAAGAGATTGACTCCTCTAACAAATGATCTTATGGATCTTTTAATATGGCTGAAAAATCCAGATTGGGTCCTCCCAAGGAGTAAAAGAGTTGAAGAGGACGATGCCCCCTCTAATGATAGACAAAAGGCCAGAAGAGATCTAAGTAGGGACCCATTCTGGTTATCCCTTATCAAGACATGGAGAAGACTACTTCTTCCAGATAAGATCCACCCCAAGAGATGAGAGGAAGTTTGCCAACAACCCTTGTTTAATAACACTTGGATAAGGGATAATCGAGGTGTCATGTTACATTGCAATGACTCACCTTGGAAAGGGTGAATCAGGAAAGGAATAATTAGGATTAAGGACATCTGGAATAAAGAATAAAAGGATTTGGTCACAAAGGAAGAAATTCATGATGCACTAAGATATTGTCATCAAGCGAAACTAACCCTGGAAAAGATCATCGAGTTAATTCCCCTGGAATTGATCCGTATCCTTAGAAAAGGTCCTAATATTAGGACAAATGACTGGGTGGCCTTGACTGATGATAGTCATCTTATAGGCAATGTACTAGAAGTTGAACCAAATGGTGACACTTTGACTTTCCTTTTCATTCTTAAGGAAGATAATCGAGTAGTTCCTCATCCACAGGATGAGGTCAGATCGGTAACTGCGGATCAAATCTTCAGAATTAGAATACTACAAATGGGGAAGGAATGGTTGGCATTTAGGCCCAACACCCCTATCTCACACCTAGCAATGGATCATGAATCATGGAAGTGGGGATCACAACTCAAAGACAAAAAGAACCATTCTAAAGCACTCCACACCCTCTCAGTCAAATCAACATATAGAATGTTGAGACTGAAAATCAATCTCAAGGATAAAGTTTCAAACAGATGGATGAGACACCTCAACTTAGATCTAAATGATCTAAGACACATTAAGTGGTTCCGCAACAAAAACTGTAAACCAGCCAAAATTGCATCACTACAATGGCAKATTGAACACAGATGCCTCCCTACTAATGACTGGATGATAGACAGAACGTCACAAAATAGGATTAACCAGGTTCAACCATGGTGCAAACTGTGTAAAAATGCTTACCCAAGTAGATTGATCCCGGAAACAATTGAACACATATTTCTTCAATGTCCGGGATCCATCTCGCTATGGAGATGGTGGGACAGAATCTGGAGAAACCAAGAAACAAAGTCACAATGGCCATGGGGATGGAAGCCCCTCCTACTGCAAGAATGAAAGACTGAGCCCTTAGACGAATTTACTCACAACCTGTTTATTCTAAGTATGAGAGCAATCTTATGGGCCATTTGGAGAAGAAGATGTATCTTTGAGTGGGAAAGAGTCAGGATAGACGGCCCTTAGTTCACTGAAACCATAAAAGAGCACATTCAAACAGGCATCCTTCACCAATGGGAAGTCATAAAAGAAAAAATTCAATTTATGTCCAATAAGAAGAAAATCTCCCAACAAATACAAGAGTTCAACTTCGTCTGGCTTGGTGGGAAATAGGGGGGGAGAATGGGGAAAGTGGATTGGAAAGGCGTCACTGAGGTTGAGGATGGAAACATCAACAGAAACTACAGAGTTATGTTTGAAGATTGGTGTTCGATTGACCCGTCTATTCCCATGAGACCCCTCTCAGATTTTCCTGACATGTTCCCGCTTCCTCCCAGTGTGTTAGTTCCCACCTCTTGGTACGAAATCGGTGACCCGGTTTCCAACAGGTGTTGCTCCCCACCAATAGATGGAGCTTTGTTTTAAAAAAAAAGGAAAAAAAAGTTTGGACTCCCCATGGAAAGCGTGGGTCAAGCAAGGGGCACTATGGGTAGGGGACATGTGAGATGCAGAGGCTGGGGAGTGGAAAAGCGCAAAAAGGATGCGGCTATGGTTGCGGTACTGCCATCACACTGGAGAGGTTTTGGCGGAACTGATTAAAAGTTCCGCACTGGCATGGTACTCCATTTTAAAACGGGGCCTGATATTGAAGGAAGGAGACTGGGTGGGACGCCCTAGGGACCCGAGTTCGGTGAGGATGGTGCACATGGTGGGTGGCAACGAAGTGCTGGTCGGAGATATATGTTGGGGAGGGAGGATGTCCTCATAGGGAGCACACAACCTTTCTTCTGGATCCGCAAAATGGAGGTATTTCATATCAGGGTCATGCTTTTTTTTTTTTTTTTTTTAAACTCCTTTGTGTCAGATAGGGGTGCTGATAAGAGCATACACTCCTACCTGACACACCAGGGGCTCCAGTCTATTAGTGGGGAGCTGCACCTGTTGGAAAACGGGTCCAGCGTCCTTGAGATGCAAATAAACATATATTAGGATAACCATTTGTTGGGAAACCTGTCCAGTTACCCTTGTACCTCTTCACCTTCTTTCGAGAGGCGCCAGATCATTCTACTCAGTTCTGGTACTAATAAGGGTCCAGGACCCATTGTGAAAACTCAGTTAACACCTTCCACCGACTGTTGTAGACAAAAAGACTCAGTTGACGTATTCACATATCATCACCGATTTCGTACCAAGAGGTGGGAACTAGCATACTGGGAGGAAGAAGGGAACATGTCAGGAAAATATGAGAGGGGTCAATCGAACACCAATCTTCAAACATAACTCTGTAGTTTCTGTTGATGTTTCCATCCTCAACCTCAGTGACGCCTTTCCAATCCACTTTCCCCATTCTCCCCCCCTATTTCCCACCAAGCCAGACGAAGTTGAACTCTTGTATTTGCTGAGAAATTTTCTTTTTATTGGACATAAATTGAATTATTTTTTTTATGACTTCCCATTGGTGAAGGATGCCTATTTGAATGTGCTCTTTTATGGTTTCAGTGAACTAAGGACCGTCTATCCTAACTCTTTCCCACTCAAAGATACATCTTCTTCTCCAAATGGCCCATAAGATTGCTCTCCTACTTATAATAAACAGGTTGTGAGTAAATTCGTCTAAGGGCTCAGTCTTTCATTCTTCCAGTAGGAGGGGCTTCCATCCCCATGACCATCGTGACTTTGTTTCTTGGTTTCTCCAGATTCTGTCCCACCATTTCCATAGCGAGATGGATCCCGGACATTGAAGAAATATGTGTTCAATTGTTTCCGGGATCAATCTACTTGGGTAAGCATTTTTACACAGTTTGCACCATGGTTGAACCTGGTTAATCCTATTTTGTGACGTTCTGTCTATCATCCAGTCATTAGTAGGGAGGCATCTGTGTTCAATCTGCCATTGTAGTGATGCAATTTTGGCTGGTTTACAGTTTTTGTTGCGGAACCACTTAATGTGTCTTAGATCATTTAAATCTAAGTTGAGGTGTCTCATCCATCTGTTTGAAACTTTATCCTTGAGATTGATTTTCGGTCTCAACATTCTATATGTTGATTTGACTGAGAGGGTGTGGAGTGCTTTAGAATGGTTCTTTTTGTCTTTGAGTTGTGATCCCCACTTCCATGATTCATGATCCATTGCTAGGTGTGAGATAGGGGTGTTGGGCCTAAATGCCAACCATTCCTTCCCCATTTATAGTATTCTAATTCTGAAGATTTGATCCGCAGTTACCCATCTGACCTCATCCTGTGGATGATCCTGTGGATGAGGAACTACTCGATTATCTTCCTTAAGAATGAAAAGGGAAGTCAAAGTGTCACCATTTGGTTCAACTTCTAGTACATTGCCTATAAGATGACTATCATCAGTCAAGGCCACCCAGTCATTTGTCCTAATATTAGGACCTTTTCTGAGGATACGGATCAATTCCAGGGGAATTGACTCGATGATCTTTTCCAGGGTTAGTTTCGCTTGATGACAATATCTTAGTGCATCATGAATTTCTTCCTCTGTGACCCAATCCTTTTATTCTTTATTCCAAATGTCCTTAATCCTAACTATTCCTTTCCTGATTCACCCTTTCCAAGGTGAGTCATTACAATGCAACATGACACCTCGATTATCCCTTATCCAAGTGTTATTAAACAAGGGTTGTTGGCAAACTTCCTCCCATCTCTTGGGGTGGATTTTATCTGGAAGAGGTAGTCTTCTCCAAGTCTTGATAAGGGATAACCAGAATGGGTCCCTACTCTTCTAGCCTCTTCTGTATCATTAGAGTGGGCATCATCTTCTTCAACTCTTTTACTCCTTGGGAGGGCCCAATCTCGATTTTCCAACCACATCAAAGGATCCATAATATCATTTGTTAGAGGAGCCAATCTCTTAACTTGCTCCCATGCTAGGATTGACCAAGGGGTTTGTGGACTAAAGAGGAGTTTGATGATCCATTGGATGGATAATGCCATCGCTTGGAGAGTAGGGTCTATTATACCAAGACCTCCTCTTGATTTTGGTTGAATGATTGAAGAACAGGCAACTCTACTAATCACATTTTTAAGATCGTGATTCCCTCTCCATAGAAAGGATCTGAGACACTGATGGAATGCTCTAATTGAGACCTTGTCAAGGGCCCATATAGCTGATTTGTACCAGATTGAACCCAAAATAACATTGTTGATGATTAGGACTCGTCCGAAAATGGAAGTATGTTTGTTTTTCCAAATCTCAAGTTTAGCAAGGGCAACCTGTAAAATGCCATCATTATTAGAGTTAGGTTTACCTGCTCCTGATAGATTAATGCCTAGTACCCTGACTGAAGTTTCTTTTGGTAACCATTTGACTTTAGGATCCTCCGGCGGTCTAACACCCTGATATTCGATCCACCAGCCTATCAGGGTCATGCTGATCGGGGGGAAATAGAAGGCCTTCCCACCAATGACGCTAATAGTGGACATGCCCATTGACCCCGGGGAATGGCAGTGGAACCCGGGGGCGAGCGGGGGGGAAGGAGACATGAAAGTCAAAACGGCTTACCGCGTATGCTGAGACCCAAAAGAGAACAGTGGGACACGATCTGCGACAGGTGGCAGCGTCACCGCTATGTTGATCCGAGCCTTTGCGCCTCATCCAATGGTTTGGTGAATCCAAATTGCGGTCGGCCAAGATCTTGTCACCAAAGTGGCAAGTGGCCCATGGTCGCCCATCGATACTTTTCGACAAATGACTGGCTGATTGACCACACTAGGCTGGAGCAACAAGGACGGGCGCTGTCGTGGTGCACAAGATGTCTGCGGAGTTATCCTTTCGCGAAAGAGGATTGAGACAATCGAGCACCTTTTTCTATAATGCCCTTCGTCAGTATTATTGTGACCATGGTGGGACAGGATATGGCGGCAGACAGTCCCTGATACTGGCTAGCCATGGGACTGGCGGGTGTTACTAACGGGTCACTGGCCACAGTGCCCGGGCGACCCGCTGTCATAAAACTTCTTCCAGGTGGGCAAACAAGCTGTCCTTTGGGCGATATGGTGGAGAAGATGCATTCTGGGAATCGAGGGGGTAAGGGTGGAGGAGGGGGAGGTAACTGAGGTGGTCAGGCAACTGGAACAAGCAGAGATCACAAACCAATGGCAAATGGCCAGATAACGAATGAGTTTTGTACATACCAGGGAAGACATTGATGCAATAATCACACGTTTGTGCAAAGAATGGTTGGGAGGAAGGAGGGGGGGATGGATGGCAGGCGTAGCTTGGTCAGGAGATAACCCCCATGGAGGGGGAGGGGAGGCAGGGGGAGGGGAGGCAGGGGGAGAAGTACCCAAAGACTACAAAGTTCTTTCGGAACTGGACTGCAGTAGACCCTGGCATTCCCCTAAGACCGGCGACGGACTTCCCAGACCCCTTTCCCCCCCACCCGTTATCACTTGTGGAAGTGCCCCCTAGTGTTTAAAGAACTGGCCCCAAAGTATCTTAATGGGACACTGAGCCCAGTTCTCAGCACGAGATGCTGGGTCTTCTTTTTAATTTTAAACATTTTAAACTTTTTTGGCACAGGGACAGCGTGAGGTTAGCAAGGGCAAGGGTAAGGGGACGGAAGGAGGCCCTGCTGGTGCCCCCCGACGGCCTTCCCTCCGACACCCGACCGGGCCAAAAGATAAGCAAAGGAGGAAAGGTTGACAAAGAAAACTCCAAACCCAGGTGTCTACAACCCCCTCATTAATTTGTGCATCAAGAGTTGCATAACCGCCTCCGTTGCTGGTGGAAACCTCTATAGCTTGTGCCCATGTCCTACCATGACACCGATGTAGGCTAAACTCTTAGGTTCTTAAGGGTTGCTTGGCATGAAGGTCCTATCAAAAGTAGGATTAGGGTTGGTTTTCCCCACAAACAGACGAAACGTAGGTTGCCTCTCTTGTGCTGGGGCGAGGGACGATCACGGATGTCCAAGGAGAGGATGGACAGGGCAAGTAATTAGGGTTGTTTGTGATTATTTCGCAAAAGGGAGGTCAGTCAATCCCCTCCAAGAGAGGGTAATCAATGCTGCCTCCTGCTGTGTATCCATATGACGGATTCTTTAAAAAACAGGCTCCTGGTGCAGATCATTGAAGGGACGCTGGACCCGGTTTCCAGCAGGTGCAGCTCTACACCAGTAGAATGGAGCCATCAACCCTGCGAGGCCTGCTAGAGGATGCTCTTACCAACTCCTGCTAGCAGGTGCTCTC
>BFEA01000242.1:1419092-1430148 GCA_003427395.1 Chara braunii
TTTGAATGCACTGCGCATGCCATCTGCCTTATGCTGCACGACATCTGCAACCGATCTACAGGGCAGCCTTGAGAAACAAGGCGCCTGGGATCAACACCGCGATGGCTTACTAAACCCGAGTCGCGGGTCGGTCCCTCAGTTACCTACATGTTCGAGCGGATGAGTGTTTCCTCTCTCTCTCTCGTGTCGAAAAGAATTGACTGGTGGTTGTGCGAGTGTTTTTCCTTGGTGACGTCTCGGGATTTTTGCACTTGATTGATATGCGGAGTGACAAACGCCCTTCGATCGGGCGTCAACCTCCCGTATCTCCCATATCAACGCGACCTTTTCCTTACAATGAGGAAAGGACACGTGTATGTGAGTGGGATGTACGAGAAGTTGTCGCACGGATCGACGAACGATATTAATTCCCTCCAAAAAATCATTGTTCAGGGTTCGTAGAGGCTTGGTTTGTCATTATCGATACACACTTTCCACCTTACTCGATATTATTGCCATTTAACGAGTTGATCGTCATCCCGTGGACGGCAGTAGAACCCCACTGGCCTCGCACTATATGCACCGAGTGCCAGCGCTTTGAGCGCTACGAATTGAAGGGTTTTCACTATCGCGTACAGAGTGAAGATGAACACAGAGAAAAAGCCACACGACTGAGGCCCTCCACGTCGAACTCATAACTGACTAGCGAACGACGTCGAAACTTAATACGAAGACGAGACACGTCAAGTGTGCCGAAACCTTTTTGCTCTAAACGAACGGCCGTAGCACGGTGGGAAGTCCGACAATACTTTTTGGATTGAATTTGTACTTCTCTCTCCTTTCGCGCCGAACTCCCGCGCGCATTTTGCGACGCGCGAAAAAATGATCAACTTACTTCATCGGACCCACACCGGGGATTTCAGTTCCGTATGTGTCCCCACACTCAATTTTAAAAAATCCTTGGCACACCCGATCTTGCTGTTTTTCTGGGCCCCTATTCCGCACCTCTTGCACTCTGGACGAAAGACATCACAGGGCGTGAGGTTGGTATCGGAGCCGACACAAGTCGAACTGGCGAGAGGTAGAAGAAGCCCTCAACCAACTCGAAGATACCGTCCAGTGACCAGGTCTCGATCTGGTGCGGTTGTACCCGCCATGCCAATGGCAGATGGTAATAGTGTGGTCGTTAGCATTCCTGCCCCCTTCCCCTTCTTCCCTAACCATACCCACCCTGAAGCTTGGTTGAAAGCCGTCGAAGCTCAAGGATACAGCGAGGGTGATCTTCCCCGTGTTCTTACCTTGCTACTTCGGAATACGTCGCATGACTGGTTCAGAAAGCACACGTGGGGAGATTGGAATACTTTCAAACAAGCGTTCTTGGCCCGATTCGATACGGTCAGCGAAGATGCCGCCTGGTACGTACTCAAAAATCGTCTGCAAGGACCAGGGGAATTGCTGCCTGATTTCGTGGATCGATTTCAAACCACGTTGGATAAATCTGGGCGAGATGAGAAATCCGCTCGAGATTTGTTCATCGATCATCTACGAAGTCCGACGTTGAAAGGGAAGTTACAGAAAAAGGTTCCCCCGAAAACTCACCAGCTGTCGGCTATCATCGCTAAAGCCCTCGAGTTAGACCTGGCCGATACAAAGAAATATATCAGTCAGGGGGAGGAAGACATCACAGATACGATACAGGATGTAGCAGCTAAAAGACGATCATGGTTACGGGCGGTAGAACGGTTTTATCCCCATGATCTCCCCGACGGGACCACCTCTGATATCCCATTAGCTTCGTCGTCCTTGCCCCCAACGAATCCACAGGTAGCGGCAGTTAGAAGCATAATCCCCAACGATTCTCCCTCTCAGGCCGCAACAAACTTACATCTTGCACAAATGATCCATATGGCCACCACCAAGCAATCTGAATGGATGAGCAACCTGGTTCAAATGCAGGCAGCTCAAATGGAGCGGATAGAACAGATAATGAGCTGGCTAATTAAGCCCAACCCGGCCCCTGCTCGACCTGCCCCTGCGTCATTTCCCCTCTTGCCTGCCCCGCCTACACCCGGGTACGCCCCACAGTTCCCTCATCCAGCTACAACGGGAAAGGTCAAGTGTTTTAACTTCAAACAGCCCGATCATTTTGCCCGGGACTGTCCGCAGCCGAAACGTAATCAACCCCCATCAGCCACGACCCCTGTAGCTCTGAACCAAGGACGAGTGGCCGCACTGATGGACACAGCCCAAGGAAGGGAACTTAATGCATATGAGAAACCCTCCACCTCAACGGCAGTTGCTTCAACCTTGGGAGCTCCTTCCTCCTCTGACGCTGCTGACGTGGTCGATCCACTCGAGTACCTTTATCTCGCCGGCATGGTCAGAGCTATCCGATTGGCCCATAATGATCTTGAATGGGTCGATCGCGAATCCAATCCCGGTCCACAGTTTCGAACGGGAGAAATTGATGTATTACGAGCACTTAAGCAGCTGGATATCCGTGTTCCGATCTCGATGGGGCATTTGCTCACCATTTCCGAAGCTGCAAATAATAAACTCCTGCAACATTGCTAGAAAAATCAAAAGCGCTTCACGTACCAGCGAGTACAGCGAATGTTGAAGAAGAAGGAAGGAGGCGAGGAGGTTACACCACCTGAACCTGAAACAGGTGAACTCGAAGCAGCACGAGTAGCTGCGATTTCGCTGGTAGAGAATGATCACTTTGTACGAGCTCGACCAGTGTTATGGAAAAACGCTGAGTGCGATTGTGAAGTTTGGGGCAAACCGTTTAACGCCCTTATCGATACTGGGTCTTCCGCAGTGACCATATCCTTAAACACAGTAAGAAAGACAGGACGATTCGGATTCATTCTTCCTCAATCTGGCACAGACAATTATGTCTCTGCCGACGAGGAAGCAATGAACATCGTAGGTATCATCGAGAATGTGGCTGTGAAGGTCGGACGAGTACACGTCCTTGTTAACACATTAGTGATAGATGTGCGCTCTTATTCTGTGTTGTTAGGATTACCTTGGGCGATGGCGGTAGGTGCTCGTCTGCATTTCGACTCCAAACAACTGGTGCTCACACAAACTGGGGGAAACCCTCAGACTGTTCCTCTGCGGATTTCCACTCGAACGGTAAAACGAACTCCTAACTCTGCCCAAGTAAGGATGATTCAAGGCATCGAGCCTGAGGAACCTTCTTCCTCGGACCTCAGTAGCGGAATCGGGGAACAGGTGTACGAAGAAGAAATGCCCAGTGAGGATGAATGGAAGCACCTGGTCGAACTTTTCGAGCACGAAATCCCCGAAGAGTTTCGAGTGTGCCCCAGAGTCGCCCGAAGCTTCCACGTGGATTCAGAAGACAACACGCGCACCCCTATGGAAACCCGGATCAGTCCTTCAACCCTCCTTGAGAAACCCATCCTGCAAGTATCTGACCTAGCAGATGATTTGGAACCCCCTCGCACCTTGTACGAGGGAGCGCTTTCCTTACGAGCGCGCTACCAACAGACAAAACAATATGTGGATGTTTCTGTTTTCCCACCAAGATCTTTGGTCACAATGGGAGCGACCATCGCTTTGATTAAACGAGAGGCAGAAGCACCAGTAGGTGACGTACCCGATCTGATGCAGGAAATGGCGAATCTAACAGGATTAACTGTGGAAAAAACATCGGTCGGTTTAGAGACTGATGCTGAAGTCAAGGAAACCGAGACGATCAGCCCTGCTGAATCGCAGATGATTGCGACTGTCTTCTTTGTTCGCACCAGTAGTTCCGTTTTTTCCAGTGTCCATGAGCGACGGGAGAGGCCGGCTGATTGGGTCGACATATCTCTTCAGATCCCTGGCCGACCGACAATCTCCCTCCCAAACCACGTCCCCACCGAACTCTAAAAGTCGCTAATTAATGTTTTGAATGGCTACGTAGAAGTATTGAGTGTGCGCGATAATGATATCGGCCTAACTAACGTGATTGAACATGCCATTCTCATGGGGGATCATCCACCCATTAGTTGCGTTCCTTATAGATACTCACCAGCTCAAAGAGCGGCCGCTTTTCACCGGATCAAAGAATTTGAAGCTAATGGATGGATCGACCCCGCTATAGGGCCATGGTCTTTTCCCGTAGTGATTGTGCCTAAAAAGGCCAGAGGAATTCGCATTTGCATCGATTATCGAAAGTTAAATGATATCACGATCAAGGATGTGTACCCTCTCCCCCGGATTGATGAGTTGTTGGATGCGATTGGGAGTGCTCGATTTTTCAGCAAGTTTGATGTTCGCCATGGGTTCCATCATCTTCTTGTTCGAGAAGAAGATCACCCGAAGACTGCATTCGTACTCTTCAAAGGTACGTGGCAGTGGATTCAATGTCCAATGGGCATCTGCAATGCTCCTGCAACTTTCCAGCGAGCCATGAACATAGCCTTTAAGAACTTTGTGCGGAAGACTCGTCTGGCGCAGAATATCATTAACTACTGCGTGATTGTGTACATGGATGACATTTTGGTGTATTCGAGTTCCTACGAAAGGCACGTGCAACACATCGAATGGGAGTTGCATGCGTTACGAGATGCTGGTTTCAAGGTGGCGTTTGAGAAGTGTCAGTTTTTCCTTACCACCATTTCCTTCCTAGGACACGTGGTAATAGAACAGGGACTCAGACCGGAGCCGCAGAAGATGGCGGCTGTCAGAGATGCGTCGGTGCCTACGACTATTATGCAGGTTTGCGCCTTTCTGGGTCTAGCCTCGTACTACCGAAGGTTTATCAAGAGCTTCGTGGCGATTGCAGGACCCCTCACGAATCTGCTGCGAAAGGACCAACCGTTGATCTGGACGCCGGAGTGTGATCAAGCGTTTTCAGGACTCAAGGTCGCCCTCATTTCGGCCCCAGTCCTTATAAGGCCGGATCCCGAAAAACCTTTTGTCCTCATTACTGACTGGCAGCCAGAGGCGATTTCGGCGATCTTGGCCCAGGTGGGACCAAGCGGACTTGAGAACGTGGTGGAGTATGCGTCCAAATTGGTGCCTGCCTGCAAACGTAACTACGCCGCTCCAACAGGAGAATGCTACGCGGCCCTGTGGGGAATCAGTCACTTTCGAGCTTACTTGTACGGGCGGAAGTTCACATTGGTAACGGATCATGAGCCTTTGCTAGCCCTGAAGAAATCTAAGGATTACTCGGGCATGATCGGGAGATGGGCAATAGTGCTACAAAGCATGGACTTTGACATCCGTCACCAGAAACACGAAAGGTACGGGAATGTGGACGGATTGACACGACTGTACCGACCTGAGAAGGTTCCGAAGAATGAGGAGGTGATTCCGTGGAACGAACCGAAGAAGGAGAACGGACCTCGGTACGGCCAAGTGGAGATCCTGTCAAAGGAGTAAGTGACACGGGGTCCATTTTTTTGTTCTGCCCCCTCTGCAATTCAGTCTCATCTCTTCCGCTCTGCCATCATGACTACCCCACCCGTCTCTGCGACCCCCTCTTCTCCTACTAATTTTGCCCCTCTCACCTCCTCCGCCTTCTTTGCCACCCTCCCCGATAAATTCTGCTATTTTTGCACATGTATTGCACGGGTTTATGGGGTTGACTGTCATCCTTTCGAAACCGGGTTTGTCGATTGGGTAGAATGTGCCACGTGTGTCAATCGTGCGCACGGGGTCTGCGTTCGCTATCGGACAAGTAGCAAGGAGTGGAGGTGCCCCCTATGTAGAACGACCAAACTTCCCACAAAGGTTCGATTCGAGGCCGCCCGAACGGACGGACCTGAATATGACGAGAAATATCGTCGAGCGGAGGTTTGGACGGATAAAATTTTATTAGCTAAATTAGCGGGATTATCATTGGGACACCTCACCAAACACGACAGACGTAGGGCTACCGAGAGATCTCGGGACTATCGATGGATCAACGGTCATTTGGAGAAGCGTAAAACTGACGGATCGGGTTCATGGTTGACAGTTCCTCATCCATTCCAGAGATATGATTGGACCCGATCTGCTCACGAAGAGCAGGCCGCTCATTTCGCGATACGTGTCACAGAGGCAACTCTAGGCCAGAACCGATGGTTCTGGTCCAATATACGAGATGATGCCAGATACGTTGTTGCCAATTGTCTGGTCTGTGCCGCTGATCGCGCCCCAATACGGGAACCAAACACGATAGTACCAACGGAAGTAGAACGTCCCTTCCAACGAGTCAGTATGAACACGACATATATTGACGTGCCACCTGGCTCAAACCGCTGTGAATATTCTATCCTTTTAGTATTAATAGAACATTTTTCCAAGTACATCGAGGTCTACCCCTGCAAAACCTGCAAGGCCGCAGAAATAGCCACGTACATCGATCGGTTCCTCTATACCCATCTAGATACGGAAGAAATTTTGACCGACAATGGGTCCGAATTCAAAGGCTAAGTAGAGGAACTGCTTGCGCGAAGGGGCATCACACTCCGACATACGGCGCCCCACTTGTCTCAGTCGAACGGGTTGGCCGAAAATGCCAACCGTATGATTAAAACCGCCCTTCGCAGGAATTTAGCGGCACATGACACGCGTCCGTGGCCCGAGATCGTGTATCAGATCGTTAGAATTCACCGGGCCACCCCTCATGAGTCCACGGGGTTCACCCCCTTTCAACTTCGCACTAATAGCCTCCCCTGTGTCGACTATCGGGGTAACTCGGAAATTGCCGAACCAGGGGGTAGAGACACGCGTGCCGCCCTCAAGGCCAAGGCCAAAAGGTATACCGATTTAATGGAACGGGCCGTCCCGAAGCTAGCCCGAAAAATACAGAGGATGACCGATCTGGCCCACGGTAGGCAGGTCCGTAGCTACGAGGCTCGAAATGGAAATGCTGGGCCCCAGCATCCATATAAATTAGGGGACCTAGTGCAGGTACGTAAATGTGCACGCGACCGGAAACTCGCTCCCAAGTTTTCTGGCTGTTTTCGCGTTGGCGAGCTCGGACCCAACGTCGCTAACTCGGTGCGCATCGCGCCCGAGGCTAGTGCCAGCCATAGCTCTGTCCCCATCGTCCGACATACCTCCTACCTCCGACCTCTCCCCACCTCTGATCTTCCCCCTTCTTCCTCCTCCGAAGGCGAGGAGAACGACGACGATCTAACTATCTCTCCGTTCTCTCCCTCCCGCCCTTCGTCTTCCTCTCCGTCCTCGCCATGAGCTTCATCACGGAGCGGGCTCTCGATGATTAATTGTTGCAGCCACGCGGCCACATCTCGGAAATTCGGCAAGTTTGTCATTCACGGCTTAGTACGGATCTTTGGCGTCTGGCGCAGTTCTTCTGCGACGTGGGTGTGTGTGCAGCCGCCGCGTTTCGATTTGAAGGGAGTCAGCAGGCCATAGTATTGGAGGAGGTGGTAACGGTACATCGGCGAGCGGCTCTCGAGACGAGCCACGTCACCACGGTCGCGACTTTCAGCGGCGACATCAGTACGGTCAATCCACTGTGGCATAGCGCGATCTTGACCTCGCTGCAAGAGTGGACGGAGCAGGTGTCCAACGTGTGGCAGCACGGTCTTGCCCGACCAGGGCACAATCTCATCCCGACCTTTGCGCCTGATCTTAATGGGGTCTGCCTCTCTCCGCGCGAGCCAGCGGTTGCGATCCCCACCCTCGTCGCTTTCCCACGCCCCCGATGAACCGCGCCGCCCCCCTCGCTCATCTCTCCATCTTCGGTTTCCCCTCTCTCTTCCCTACCTTCTGGCAGTCCGATCTTCATCCTCATCTTTCCCTCTCGATCGAACCCCTTCCCGTTCCGCTTCTTAATTCCGGGCATTGGTGACTTTGGCGCGAGACCTTTGTCGAACTGTCCATGAGTTTGGCTCGAGTGCAGGTGACGTGGACGCGGACCAGCGAGCATCCCGCGTGTGTCAAAAATCTGGAATTGCTGATCATACAAGCTTGGAGGACTAACGTGGAAGGTGATCTCCTCGGGTTTCTCTTCGGATCGGTGCGGCTGGGACATCGCCAGCTAATCGCTCAAGAGCTCATCGCGCCGATCGTGCAACTGGCGGACGACCTCTCTCCGGATATTGTTTCGCAAAGCGACGACAGCCCCGCTCCGCACGTACTCACGCCGAGTCACGCGAACGTTGGATCCGTATCTTCAGTGGAGTGCATGCTTGGAAGAGCCTGGGGACGAAGACTCTCTACCGTCGCGGCAGGAGTATCTGAAGCTATACGACATCATCAATCTTGCTTTCTATCCGAAGGCGGAGGAGATGGTGATGGGAGGAAAGTGACGACGACGAGGAAACATTGGAAGAGGGAAGCTATAGCGAGTATAGTGACGGCGAGCAGAGCGAAGAAGAAGAAGAAGAAGAGGAAGAGGAAACCGGGTGTGAGTAGGAAGCCTTGCCGGAGGAAGTGACGCGTACTGACACGGAGACGGAAGATCCTGAGGCAGCGCGCAAGCGGGAAGAAACTGCCACCGGAAAACGCCAGCTAGAGTTTGCCAGCGGAGCAAGCCAGCACATCGGTGACGATCCAACCAGGGATCCGGAGCCGCCGAAGCCCGAAGATGGCGACCCAGCAGCGGCCACCCCAAGCACCTCACGGCGGAGACGGAGCCGATCCTCCTCCCCTTCTATCCCCACCCGTCCCCCAGTTTGTCCACGTACCGATGCAGGGGATAGGCCTTCGTCCCCGGACATTATCCCGCCCTCCCCTTGATTACCTCACCCTCGAGCAGATCCACACCCCCGTCACCTTCCCCCGCCACCCCTTCCATCCCCATCTCTTCCGTGATTTCTACTCTACGCGCCTAATCGCTACCATCTACCCTCACCGCTCCCTTCAGCCCGCTGCCCCCACGTTTTGTCTGCATATCCTGTTGTTCAGCGTTGCGTGGGAGCAGTGCAACGTAGTAGAAGTCTACTGCGTAGCAACGGGGACAATCCCCGCCTGTCGCCACTACGATTTCTTTCGCGTGGCGCTCTTCCGCACACTCTCCTCCCTCTACCGCGACTACCTCGCCTCTCTCCCTCATAGTGGCGATCGCTTCCCTCGTTTTCATCGGATCATTCGCTATGAGGAACTTCCAGTGACAGTCGAAGTGATGAATCGCTACCTACCCCCACTTCCTCCCCATCGTCCCTGCGGACTTCCCTCCATGTACCGCCTCTATTGGCCCATTCCAACAAGGCGGTAAAACCCAATCGCATGACTATCCCCTCCCCCCCCCTTCCCTTCACCCAATCAACAGGGGAAAACGTCACGAATCAGTAAGCTTCGCGAAGATCACGCCATCGACGATGACGTCAACCTACGCTCTGATTTGACGAGCCATGACGAGCCGGGGTGCAGAGCACACGGAGAACCAGCAAACGATGATGGCGTCACCTGGACAACCTCCGACGATTCCAGCAGCACGAGCCAATGGACTCACGAAGAGATGGCAATTGAAGTTGGCATCAACATGAACTCTGGCTCGATTATCTGCTTGGTTCCTCATCCATCACTCTTCCCCCTCCTTCCTTCTCCGCCGTGACATGCAATCAGGAGATCGCATAATTTTGGAACCCCCTGCGCATCACATATGTGACGAACTACTTCCCGAACCCGTGCTATCTTTCGTACCCCTTTGGTTTGAATTTTTCTTGTATCATACCGACCCCACTTGATTTCTTGATTTCGGGCGCCGCGTTTTGGGCCCCCATCTTCCGGAAGCTTTTGTGATTCTTCGATTCTGCTTTTCCGTTTGCAATTCGGGAAATGCATCGGAATTTACGCGCGCCTTAGCGAGCGCACTGGGAATTGGGCCCGGTAGTTGGGAATTCCGGGATAAGCGGAACTTCAACGTGTCCTTTTTGTGTGTGAATGTTCTCGGTCGCGTTGGGGAAAACTCTAGGAATTTTGTGAGGATACGAATAGGCGTAGGACTTTCTTTTCCCGCGTCGTCCTTTTTGCGAGCGGATATGGTGATTTCAATTTTGAATTGGTTTAGGACATAGGCAAGTTGTAACTGTTTCGGTGCCTTTTTCTTTTTCTTTTTGTTGACGGTGCCACGCATACGAAGCTTTCTTCTCTTCCCTTCCCCCCCCCCGCTCTGTTTCCCGCATCGTTCTCTCCCGTGCTCTTTCCTCCTCCCCCACCCCCTTCTCATCCTCCCTTCTCGCAACTGTTTTCCCTCTCTCTCTCCCGCTCTGATCGGTTGCGAGCCCATTTCCCTTTCTTGATCATCTGAATCTTGGACCCGTCTTGCGCTACTTCTCGCGCCTTTTTTTCTTTTTCCTTCCAAACGTGAATCGGAAGCCCGATCGATCCTTCCATTACTCTCAGCCACCAATCAGACGCGTGGTATGATAGGATCTGCCTATTGCGCGATGTATCTGATTGGTGAAGCTCAGAGTCCCGAAGGATCAGCATGGCTTCCGTAGCGCGCTCCTCGCCAAGTCTTCTCTTCCTGCTTTTTTTCTTACACTTCGACTTTCCCCCTGCCTTCTCTCTCCCTTGCCCCTCTTCTCGCCACTATAAATTTCGCAAACGCGCACGCAAATCTCTCTTACGTTCTCGACTCCCAAGCCAGCTTCCGGGAAGCAGTGGCTAGGCAGAGTGTTTGGTGCGAGTCGGAAAGTCCTATCGGGCTGACGTCGCCTGACGATAGGCTGGCCGGTTGCGCGTTGGATCGCCACGACGGACTGTGGGATCTGGGCGAACCCCGTTGAGTTTACATTGGCGGGGTGACGATCGCAGTGGTGACAGTTAGCACACGACGACCGGGATCGTCGGTGCGGGCATGAGGATCGATAATTGGAGTTGAGCGAGTGATTGGCCCGGGGCCATATTGGAATTCACGGCGAATGCGCCTTTGTTGTTGCGGATATTTATTTATGGCGTGAGTGTACGCCTCCAACGCCGAACTTCCTCTATTCGGATCTTGTCATCTCCTGTCTCGACCTTCCTCCCTCGCCTCTCTCTCTCTCCTCTATCTTTGAATGACGATGTGTCTCGATGCTTGTCCCTCTCATGAATGGGAATGAATTTGTGTGCCCTCCTTGTGTGAAGGAACTTCTTCCGGAACTCTTCCATTAGTTTC
>BFEA01000242.1:1453808-1465976 GCA_003427395.1 Chara braunii
TTTTTTTTTTTTTTTTTTTTTTTTAAGGGTTATTCTTTAAGCCCAACCAATTCAATTACCTGTCAAATCTGGACAGGACAGCCTTTCAGGCCTTTTTATTGTCATTATAGTATTGCGGGAACCCCGTAGCAGCCACATCCGTGCTCAAGCCTCCAACGAAGGAACATGAGGGAGCTGCACCCACCAGCAGGTGCGATACCTGCTACAGCAGGTGGGCGATACCGGCCAGGGGTCAGCCGGTAGCATCAGGACCGAGCTTCTTCGATGGGCCAGTCACTGTGCCTCCCCTCCGGTCCCCTCCCCCTTGCCACCACACTTTACTCTTTTTTTGGTCAAAAACTTTCCTCCAAGGCAGTTAATGACTGGCATTGACTGCTTTCTCAGAAGCAGTTGTACAACTTATACCCACGTGTCTTTCGTCTTTGGTATTTTTTACCCCCCTTTTTCTTTGCAGTCAAACCCACGTGTGTATTGTAAGGACAGAAGGCCTCGCTGCACAACCTCACAAGAGGTAAAAACTGGAAAAACGACGGTGACATTGGTGAGTGTGTGTTCCCGCGTTTGTAAAAGAGAACAAAAAGAACGAGCAGAAGACACATTCTGCATTTTGCACTTTTGGTGAGTTGTGCGGCTTGGACCAGAAACACACAGACGTCCGCACAGTAGCCGACGAGGAGTCGACAACAATACAGTTGAATACACACTGTTATTCACTTTTTTTTAAAAGAACACAAGCGCCAATCTATTTGTGGGAAGCAGCATGTGCTGAGAACCGGGCTCAGCGTCCCTTATGAAATACATGGATAGAAGTTTGAGGAAAAACATGAGCATGAAACAAACAGAGAAAACCAATCGTGCTGGAAACCGGGTCCACGGTTCCAAAACTTCTCTGTTTCTGTTTCTTTTGGGTGGACTTCAGGTAAGATGCCCAACTTTGAGGGGGTGATAAGAGCACCCTCCTCAAGTACTGCCCCAGTCAGGAAGGCTCCAGTCCATTGGCCAGCACCGGGCACCCGGTGCAAACCGGGTCCAGCGCTCTCAAAAGAAGCTGCATGCATTGAGAGCATGCAGACAAAGGGATACTCACACTAGGACTTTTCTCGGTGCATTTTACCGCAATTACGACCTTGCCTGGAGGTATCTGACCTCAATTACGTCCAGAGCTCATTGCAAGAAGCTCTAGTGTCAGTATGCCCAAAGTATCCACTCAGACCTTACACAATCCCCATGATTTCAGTCAGTGTATGTGAGGCCTCATCAGGGGGAATCAGGGCATCGTCACACCAGGACTTCATTTGACTCAACTCTGGACGTAAACGAGGCCAAATGCATGGACTAGAAGCCGCAAATCCTGTCAGCTAAGTTCAGGAACGTCCTAGTGTGAGTATGCTCTCAGACAACAACTGAGCAATCAAAACAGAGACCCCTATTGTTCTTTCCAAACGCTAACTGAAAGTGCAGCTTTTTGAGAAGAAACAAGGGAAAAAATATGCTGCAGTAAGTCTGAGCTACTCACCATCTTCCTGTATCTGAACACTAGCTGACGATACAAACCAAGACCCCAACACGACCCCTTCAAGAGTGACAGAAAATAGACTGACAGACACGCGTGCTTCAGCCATAGCCACCAAACGCCTAACTCAAGGTGGGTGACTCTCTCCAGCCACATCAGCCCTGGCGCTGACGTGTCTCACGAAGTCTGGGAGAGCGCGTCTCCCGGGTCGCTCAGGGTGTCGGGAAACTCACGGCATGGGGCTACTACGTGGGCGCTAGCGCTAGTGCAGCGTAGTCCCAGCAGTCCATGTTACCAGGCCTCGACCCTGACAGGCATCGTAATCAAGCCTTGAATGTCGGCTATGATGATTCTGACTGAGTCTGGGAAGACAGAGGGCAAGCTAGACGGCAAACAGTTCAGACTGGCTGGCAGAGATAAGCACAACGGTGACAAAAAAGTAAAAGAGAATGAAAAAGAGAGAAGCAAAAGGAAAGTAGACAATCAGAGTCAGTTTTCCTGCAGCAGGGTCTTAAACAACCAGTACTTTTGACCCTTTCCATGCTGAGCCTGGAGGTTCAACCGCTTGGCCAGGGGTGAGATAGATCACCCCCTGCCAGTCGCTTCCATAATTATGGGCACATGCGCACACGTGTGACGTTCTAACCTCATGCCCTGTGCTGTCTTTCGGTCGGACCGATAGAAAGAAAGAGAAAATATGTGGAACAGGCCCTAAAAGAACAGCAAAATGGGGTGTGCCAATGATTTTTGGAAAAATTCAGTGTGGGGATACAGACGGAACTGAAATCTCCTGTGTGGTTCCAGCTTTAGTGAGAAATGACCATAGCCACGCGGGAAAGAGATAGCGCGCCCTGCTTTCAAATGTTCGTTTAATCCAGAAGTATATTTGAACTTCCAAGCGGGCTACTCAACGTTTTTTCGAACGGAAGGGTGGGGGTACACACGTGGGATCTCGTTTTCGAAGTGAATCGCGGCGCCGTTCGTTACAGAGCTCGGAATCCGACATGGACAGCCTCAGCCTGGTCGCTCTTTCCTTGTGTTCGTCCTCGCCACGTGCCCGGCAGTGGAACCCCTTTTCCCGATAACATTCGGTGTGGCGACAATCACTAAACAAAGTGTTGGGCCAATGAGGTGCCACCGCCGTCCACGGGATGACAATCAATTCATTAAAAGGCAATAATAATGAGTACAAGGGAAAGTGAGTATCAATAATTACAAAGCCAATGCCTACGGATCCTGAGCACTTTGTTTCGGGAGGAAAATAGTAGTGTCTGCCGATCTTGGCGATGGCTTCCCGCACATCCCACTCACATAGGCGTGTCCTTTTCTCGTTATATGGGAACGGGCGTGGCGGGGATACGGGAAGTTGACGCCCAGTCAGATCGGGGTAATCGGTCCACATGGCATAAGCAAGGCTGATTGCGTATGTCTACTCAATCGATTATTCGATCAAAGGAATAAACAGACACCACACTATGCATTATCTTCCATTCACCATGCAAGTCGATCCGAGGCCTGAGTCTATGCAATCCGATTCAATGAAGAGGACGGCCATTATTCATTCCCGTGAGTAGTTAAGCATGCATCGAAATAATCATATCAGAATCGTAATCCATTCCTGTCATCAGAGCGACAACTTAATCGATACATACATGTAAGAGATCACTTATGCATAAACCATCCAATACTAAGTAGTGAAGGGAGGGACGGGACAAGATCACCTGAGCTTGCTGGTCTCTTCAAATTCAACGATACTTGTCCTTACGAGATCCGATTGAATTCAACGAGACGAGCGGGACAGGAGCTCAGAGTTGGTAGGGACGAGGGAATCATCAAAACATTCAGACATTCATGAAGAAAATATTAAAAGAGACAGAAAGAGAGGGGGGGAGGTAAGGTCGAAAGATTTGGACGGAGCCATAGCTTGACCGAAGAAGGGGGTTAAGGAAAAAGAACGAGTTATGAGCAAACAAATAGATCTGAGAAACAAAACTGGTAATCCATCGTGGACTTAGCTTCCAATATAAGAGGAGGAACCGAAAATCAAGACGCACAAGCCTTTTGCTCTCTGACTATGGCCCCAAGCCATGCAACCACTCGTACACATACACCTTCCTTACCCAGGTACTAGCGATCTTGGCTGCCACATACCAACCTCCACACCACAACGATCGTTACCCCGCCCACTCAACTTCTACACCGACTTGCCTAGATCCTGCAGTCTGCCGCGGCCACCTGGCGCACAGCCTTGCAAAACTACAGTCTGCCCGTCAAGACTTTTCGACTCGTCGTACAAACATCATCTAGCCACGACTTCCTTGAAGTCAGCAGATGGGTTGAGAGAGCGTTTTTCAGATGCGCTTCCGGATTTTATAGTTGCGAAGAGGGAGATAGAAGATGGGAGGGAATGGGGCGGAGGTAAGAGGGGGTGAAGAGAGCGTACGGGTTAATCGCTCGGGGAAATCCACATCAATCCCCGCGAGTTCCTTCGCAGCCAATCAGATCACAGCGTGAGGGGAGTATCATCCTTACACGATGGCGCCTGACGGCTGAACACCCTAGTGGGAGTAGCGGGGGATCGGTAGGGAGTTCTTGTATGGGGATGAAGGCGAGAAGAAGGAGGGCGCAAAAAGTAGTGTAGAGAAGGACCAAGATTTAGACAAAAAGGATCGGGAGAGAAGAGCGAAGGGAGAGGGGATGAGAAATAGTTACAGGTGGACGAAAGAAGGCGCAAAGAAGAGAGAGGTGAAGATGGCATGGAGCATAGTGGGAAGCGGGGGAAGTTAGCATACATGGCGCCGACACAGAGTCACCAAACAGTTATGTTTTATCCATTCTAGCTCTAAAACTAATTCATGATTGAGAAATTCAAACACGATATCTGTGTGCGAAATTGGACGCAGGAAAAATCCTACGCCTATTCAGATCCCTACTGAAAGTTCACAGAGCCTTCAAGGGCGAATTTAAGAACATTCATTTGCAAGAAAGGACACGTCAGCGGGAAGTGCGACTGCAAATTCCGAAGTCCCTAACTGCCGAACAAGATTTCTAACGCGCTCACTAA
This sequence comes from Chara braunii, assembly GCA_003427395.1. NCBI lineage: Eukaryota > Viridiplantae > Streptophyta > Charophyceae > Charales > Characeae > Chara > Chara braunii. Next base: position 1,458,386 of record BFEA01000242.1, read on the forward strand.
GGCGCGCGTAAGTCCTACGTAAATTCATGGATCGCCGAGACAAATTGTGAAAAGTCCGGTAAAAACAACAAGTCGAGTGGAAAGGCCTCGTCGCCGTCGTCGGCCATTGATTTCATGCATACCACCAACAAAAAAGAAGGGTACCTTTTTTTTAACGCAAAAACGGGCCCAGTGCCCAAGGCTGATATTACCAATAAAAAGATTGAGGTCGAGGTCCCCATAGTCTACCCGGAGTGACCGAACCGAACAAGTTGAGAACTAGGCTCAGCATCCCTCATATGATGATGGTGATGATGATGATGATGATGATGATGATGATGATGATGATGATGATGAACTTCTAATGATTCTATTACAAATGTTGAAAATAGGTGATGAAGATGAATGCTGCTTCGTCTTCCTCTTTCCTCCTCCTTCCTTCCCCCTCCTTTTCCCTCCTCGCTGTCGGCGCTGAGTAGAACCATCTAATAACAGGCAGTACGAATCAGCCTCAACAAGAAAGAAACCCTCCGCTGCCATTGATCCCATGAGGCAACCAGTTCCCCCTAAAGGTATACCTCCAGCCAACACCTGCCCAATTTGCCACCGCTGGGAGGTGATGTGACCCCGTCATCCCTCCCAGCCCCAGACTAGCGCAGTCCCCCTCATCTGCCCTTACCCCCTACAAGGCGAGCACCTCCTTGTGCGGTCTCTGTGGAGAAGAGATCTCCCCACGTGACCTCCTACCTTTTGAAACCATAGCTTACCTAGGAAGAGAAAAACAACACCCTTGATGAAGAAGACGAGGACGATGATTAACAAGACTGATGATGATGAGATGATGATCATGATGATATTGATAATGATAACGCCTCCCCTGTCCACTCCACCTCTTTCCCAACCTAACTCAAATCCTCTCCCCTTACTGCCTCCGTTGATTAGAATCCTTTTGATGACGGACAGTTCCCATCAGCCCCAGCAAGAGAAGATCCTCTCTCTACCCTACTACCCTTGTGGCTACCTGTTCCCCCCCAAGTATTCCTTGAGCTATCTCCGTCCCACTCTACCACCGCTAGTAGATGATGTTCCCCCTTCCATCTCCCCCAACCCCAGAGTGTAACAGTCCCTCTTTTTTGCCCTTACTCCCTAAGGGCAAACACCTCCCACCTTGTGTTTCCACTGCGGAAAAGAGCTCTCCCTACTCAATCCATCCTACCATTTACGACATAAAGCTTCTGAGGAGGAATCATACAACCTCAAGATCTCGCGTCAATCTAAACATAATGTTGTCATCATATTTATAGATTTTGAAAAAACTCTAGGCTGTCAGCTGTCCGATGGGGAGACGTCCCCCTTGGACGTCTCTGGGAGACGGTCTGGGGGGAGTTGTCCAGAAAATCGGACAACCACTTTTTTGCCAAAAAAAAAAATGGGGGGGGGGTCTGCGCACCACTAGGGGACCCCCCAAAAAAATCAGATATGGTGGGGGAGGTGTGATGATGGGGTGTTGGGGGGGGGTGGATTGTTTGGGAAGTTGAAATGGAGGGTCTGCTGCTGCAGTCAGCAATTGCTGCACATGCAGCGACTGCAGCTGCTTCGTCTGACGTAGCGTGTGGACCATTGGCTCCGGCAGATGCAGCAACTGCAGTGACAACAGCATCCACACACACACACACACACACATTTTATCCACACATAAATACAACGAGGGACATGCACGCGAGCACACACATACATACAGTCACACACACACACCACTATTTACTTGCACACACGCAGATGCACTGTTTACACACACAATATCTACTCTCACACACACAAACACACACACTGTTTGCGCACACATACACATTATGTACACACACACACACACACACTCTACACACACAAACACACACCGACACCCACGCACACACTCACACACTCACACTCACACTGGGAAGGAAACAGTACCAAGGTCAAGGCAAAAGTTATTCAGTTTATTTTTCAGCATAACATAGTTTTATTTTTTATTTCAATTTGATAAAGAATTTTGATGTAACCCCAAGGCAAAAATTATTCAGTTTATTTTTCTACATAACATAGTGTTATTTTTTATTTAGGATTTGATAAAGAATTCCGATGTAACCCCAAGGCAAAAGTTGTTCAGTTTATTTTTCTGCATAACATAATTTTTTTTCGCAATTTTTTTTTTTTCTTTTTTTTTTTTTGGCCATTCGGGCTTCAGACAGACTGCCCAGGGAGGACGTCCGACCAATTGTCCGATCGGACAACCCCGGACGGTCAGGGGGGTCCCGAACGTCCAATCTGGTAAAATAGAAAAACTTCTGATCATGTGGATTGGTTCTTTCTCGACAAATGCCTAGACAAATTAAAGTTCGATCCTGACTTTAAAAGATGGATTAAGATCTTGCATGATAACGCAACAACAAGAGTAATGGTTAATGGTAATGTGGTTCCTGCTATATCGCTACAGAGATCAGTAAGGCAGGAGGATCCAATTGCTCCACTTCTTTTTGTAATCATAATGGAAATCCTCGCAATTAATTTTCGCCAACACAAATACATTAGGCGTATCCAAGTTGCGTTCATCCCAGAGGAAGTCATTCCGGTTTGCTCTCTGTTCGCCGATGACCTCTCTCTGATGGTTGACGCGTCACAAGAAAATTTTGAGGCAATCAAAAGAATCATGGATGAATTTTGTAAACTTTCAGATATGAGGGTAAACTAGAATAATAAGACGTTGGGATGGTGGATTCACTATCAAGGACGTCAGCTATATTTGGTATAAATCAGCAATTTAGGTTTTGGATAAAACAACCATTAAGGTCTTTCAAAGACAATTAGCGGTTTTTCTTTGACGAGGTAATCATGAATGTGAAAATGCTATTAGTAAGGTGACATGGCTATCTATAATTCAACCCAAATCCAAAGGTGGCCTTGGTATTATTCATCCCACCACCCAGGCTATGACTCTTTCTATTCAATGGTTAAAACGCCTCCTATTCAACCCCCAGACCCTTTGGAGTAAGCTGGCATGTGAGCAAATCAGAAGACTAGCCCCACCCACCTCAGAGGAGGTGGACCCCCTCATCTGGCTGGAGAATCAATTCTGGCCGCTCCCAAGGGGCACTTCAGCAGAACCTCAACACCTAGAACTCTCTGACCGCCAAATTGTCAGGAGGGATCTTATTAGGGACCCTTTTTTGATTGATTTGTTAAAAACATGCAGGAAGTTACCTCTCCTAGATAAGATAGTACTTATTCAACAACACATTCATCAGGGACTCTCAAGGTTATACTCTCAACTGCGTAGACTCGCCTTGGAAAGAGTGGACTAGTAAAATGGATTATACGCATCAGGGACATCTGGAGCATTGAGGACAGAGATTGGATTGACCATTCAATCCTCCATGAAAGATTAAGATATTATCATTATTAGAAAGAGGTCATAGAACAAATAATCGACATAATTCCCTTGGAATGGGTCAGAATCTTGAGGAAGGGGTTTAATCTTACCCCCAATGATTGAGTTTCCATCATTGATCAACAAGGGTTAGTGGGGAATATAATTGAAGTCCGCAACACAGGGGACATTCTTATGATTATTTTTTATTTGAGGGAGGATGAATTCCTCAAAACTAGGTTACAGGAGCACACAGGGTGGTTCAAGATGGACAAGCTATTCACGATTAAGGTTCTAATGATTAAGGAAAAATTGCTTGTGTATAAATCAGACAAACCCATTTTTCACCTTCCTTTAGACCCGGTATGTTGGACCTGGTCTACATTAACTGCCACAGGGCGCTCCCATACCAGGGCACTTCAAACATTGTCAGTTAAGTCTACTCACATGATGCTTCGTCCTAAGGTAAATATAAAGAATAAAATAGAAGACTGATGGATGAGACATCTAAATGCAAGCAAAGAAGAGTTGCGATCAATCAAGTGGTTCCATTCTATCAAATTTTGACCTGCTAAAGTGGCATCGCTGCAATGGAAAATCGCTCATCGTTGCTTGCCCACAAATGATTGGATTATTGACAGAACCTCGCTAGGACAAAAAGGAATAACCCTACCTTGGTGTAAGTTCTACAAATCAGTCTTCCATTCCAAAGTGATTCCGAAAACACTACAACACATTTTTTTGCAATGCCCAGGATCAGTTTGGCTATGGCGTTGGTGGGACAGGATTTGGAATCATGTAGGAACATCCCTCCCCTGACCCTAGAACTGGAAAACTCTTCTCCTGGAGTTCTGGAACCCGATCCAGGAGGATGTTTTCACATCAAATTTATTTACAATCGGAAGGAGAGCGGTCATTTGGGCAATATGGACACGAAGGTGTGAAATGGAAGGTGCTCGTCTAGATGGTCCTGAATTCACAGAAACCATTAAGCAACAATTCCAATCAGAGATTACTATCAGATGGGAGACCCTAAAGGAAAAACAACAATTTCTTTCATTCGAAAAGGAAACTCTACAACATATTGAAACATTCAATCAGAGTTGGCTTGGAGGGGACCAAGGAGAGAGGTTGGGGCAAGTGAAATGGGAAGGAACACAAGGGAATGTTTATGATGAGATTCCAAGAAATTACCGCTTGCTCTTCAATGATTGGAACAATACTGATCCCACTATACCCTTAAGGCCTTTGTCGGATTCCCCTGATCCTTTCTCCCCATCAGGGTTGTGCTTGGTTCCGAGGTCATGGTATGCGCTTGAATGACCTTCAGGATAAGTAGCATTTTTTGCTTTTGAAGAACTTGGTTAAATTTTGAGATTCTCAGTCAAATGAGTAGGTTTAAGTGTTAGGTGGTCATGTGTATCTGGCGCATGATCCCACTATACCCTTAAGGCCTTTGTCGGATTTTCCTGCTCCTTTTCCCCCGTCAGGGTTGAGCTTGGTTCCCAGGTCATGGTATGCGCTTGAATGACCTTCAAGATAAGTAGCGTTTTTTGTCTTTGAAGAGCTTGCTAAGATTTTCAAATTCTCAGTCAAATCAGTAGGTTTAAGTGCTAGATAGTCATGTATATATGGCGCCCTGGTCTGGGTGAAGAGGCACAAGATTCAGGACTTTACCACTTTACGCTCAATATCCATGGATCAGAAGGGACGATGGGCCGGTTCCCAGCATGAGTTGTACCCTTACCTTTCATTGCTATTCAGTGGGACGCTGGACCCGTTTTCCATCAGAGGTGCAGCTCCCCACCAATAGAATGGAGCCCCTACGAGTAAGGTAGGAGTGTATGATTTTATCATCACTCCTATATGACATCATGGGTTTAATTTTTTTTTAAAAAAGAAAAAAGTATGGGATGGTGATGATGATGAAATTAATTAGTTAAGAAACAAAAATGAGTATAGCTTTGGATAAGAAGGTGGTAAGATGTGAGTTATGCTCTAATAGCTATACCACTAGACTAAAAAATGCTATTGAAGAAAATGAGCAGTGCTAAGAGAAAAACAAATGGTGCGAGTGGCGAGACGCGCCTTGGAAATATTTGAATTAACACGCTTAAAAAAAAAAGATGATGATGATTGCGGTGCACCGACGCTGATAAGTAGATAATTAGTTTCTCTTTTTTTTATATATATATGAAGGATGATACTGGTAATTAGTATGGGAAGGCTAGAAGGGGTGCCCTCCCTCTACTCTCTAATTAGTGATTAGAAGAAAGGATGGTGCAATGATGAAGACCTCATATGACGTGTCGACGATCGACCCTTGGCGAAAATAATGAAAAGTACTCTAAATAAGTTGACGATGAACACGAGTAACAAGATGATAAACTCCAGCCACGAAAGATGCAACAATGAAGATAACTTGCACATACAGAGAGGAGAAACACATAAAAAAATAGAGATTATTGATGATGACCTCTAGCTTGATTGCCTCCCTTATTGTCTGATGATGACCTCCCACTGGCTCCCAGCAGTGTTGTGATGATTCTTCAAATGTGACAAGCGTTCTCCACACTTTGGACTCCACAGGGCTGACTGCACTTTCGTCCACCGACGTCGACTTGAGCCAACTCGCATGAGCTCTCCAGCCTTTTATAAGGGCTTGGCTATGGAGTACTTCATGTGGAAAGCACTGGGAGATTGTTCAAACAGTAGCCGCAACCACCATTTTCCCCAGTCCGTTGTGCGTCAGGCAAAATGCCACGTCAGCCTGTGACATGGCATTGACCAAGCGCCTCTGGATATTGCACGTGTGTCAAGCAATCACCAATCTAATGTACCCCATCACAACGCCCGCACACCAGCACCTCCCTTGCGGCGACCCGACGCCATGTGTCAAACAACGTCCCACCAGTCACCCAGAGCCAGTGCTTCGCCACCCCGACGTTGCTAGCGCCATGCTCTCCAGGATCCGCCAGCGCCTCGCTCCCTACCAACGGCCAGCGCCTCGCTGCTCCCACACAGCCAACGACCCAACGCCTTGCCCCTGGGTTGGAGCCAGCGCCTCGCAGCCTGCAAGTAGCCAGTGCGCTGCAGCCTCCGACCAGCCAGCACCTCGCTCGTCAGCAACCTGAGCGACGCCACTCACATGCCGCCAGCGTCTCGCCGTCTGCCATCCAGCCATAGCGCTCGCCCTAACGCGGGCCCAATCAAAGAAGGGTACCCCTAAAGCCCGTTAAAGATCGAAAAGCACAAATATCAAAACTCAAGGGTTCGAAAGTTTGTTCAGGTACAGAAGTTGGTACGTCACACACGTACCAGGCAGGCGTAGAAGCTCGTGTGTATATGATTTGAGGGTAGAAGGGGCCAGCTGGGGGCTTTCAAAGTCAGAAGAAAGTCCGCTACTGTGATCAGGGTTTTTTTTAACCACCAGTACCTACCGGTTGTCAAGGCCCATGGCTCAGGCTACCGGTAGCCCGGTCATTCCCGAGCCTCGGGCTTTATTGCCGAGCCTCGGACAACCGGTAGTGCACAACGGAAAAAAAAAAGAACAAAAAACACAAAAAACATACAACATTCTGCAAAACAAAAAAACAAAAAATAACAAAATGAATACAACGTTGCCCAACGAGAATGAATCTTCTTCGATAAAGAGGAAGATTCATTCTCGAGAGACACACAGAGAGAGAGAGAGAGAGAGAGAGAGAGAGAGAGAGAGAGAGAGAGAGAGAGAGGGCGTCAACCAGTGTTTGAAGCCGAGTTTGGTGAAGAGAGGGGGCGCCAACCACTGTCTGAAGCCGAGTTTGGTGAAGCGAGGGGGCGTCAGCCAGTGTCTGAAGCCGAGTTTGGTGAAGAGAGGGGGCGTCAGCCAATGTCTGAAGCCGAGTTTGGCGCACCAAACTCGGCTTCAGACACTGGCTGATGCCCTCTCTTTCTCTCTCTCTCTCTCTCTCTCTCTCTCTCTCTCTCTCTCTCTCTCTCTCTCTCTCTCTCTCACTCTCACAGGCAACGTTCAAATGGGAATGAATCTTTCGCGATGACGTGGAAGATTCGTTCTCATTTCAACGTCTCTCTCTCTCTCTCTCTCTCTCTCTCTTTCTCTCTCTCTCTCTGAGGCAACGTTCAAATGAGAATGAACCTTCCGCGATAACGTGGAAGATTCGTTCTCATTTCAACGTCTCTCTCTCTCTCTCTCTCTCTCTCTCT
>BFEA01000242.1:1485694-1508922 GCA_003427395.1 Chara braunii
CACTACCTACTAGTGTGAGTGTGAAAAACACAAGTTTGGAGAGCCCAAATCACCAAGATTGCATCATGGATCACTCATGGGTGAAGCGCTACACTTTCTACTGGTGTGAGTGTGGAAATCACAAGTTTGGAGAGCCCAATTCACCAAAATTGCATCAAGAAGCATCCATGTGTGAAGCGCTACACTACCTACTAGTGTGAGTGTGAGAAACACAAGTTTCAAGTTCCCAAATCACTAAGATTGTATCAAGAAGCATCTATGAATGAATCGGAGTACTTCCCCCTAGTGTATAAGTGAAAGAGGAGAGCTTGAGTAGCCCATGGAGGAGAGAAGATGAAGTAAGAGAGGGTGGAGGAGAAGGGGAGAGAGATGAGGGAGATGGAGATGGAGAAGAAGGGGAGGAAGACGAGGAGAGTGAAAGTGAAGAGGAGGAAGGAGGAGGTGAGGAGGGGAGAGAAGAGAAGGAAGAAGGAGGAAGTGAGGAGGAAGAAGGGGAAGAAGAAGGAGGAGAGGAATAAGGAGAAGAGGAGGAAAAAGATGAAAAAGAAGAAGAAGAAGAAGAAGAAGGAGAAGAAGAAGAAGGTGAAGAAGTCTCTTCCTCCCTCTCACCTTGTTGATTCCTTGATGTTGGTGTCCTCTTGATGAAGCTTCTCCTTCTTGCACAATCCCCTCTTGGCTATGGTTTCCTTCTTCTCCAAGTCCTTCTCTCCTCCTGCCTTGCTTTCTCTCAGGCTATGGCACGCTCCCCAAGCTATGGCTATGGAGTCCTCCCTTCTAGGAGGGCTAATGACGTTCCTCTAGCTTCTCCTTCTCTCCTACACCTAGGAGGGATATGGCGGATCACCTCCCAAGTGTCTCTTCCACCATCACTATCCTCTAGAGTCCTCCCCACTACCTCCTAGTCTCCTCTAAGCTTTCCCACTAGCATGGGTTCCTCCCCTCTCACTCCCAGTGCAAATATGCTTCTGTGAGCTCACTTGGGCAGCATGGACACTCCTCATGCAAATGTGAGAGTGGTGGACTGCATCCTCAGCTTACGTAGGATGAAACCAGCAGTCCGGCCAGCCCATGAGCCTCCCCATGAGCTTGGAGGTGAACCGAGGTACCCCAAAGGCAAAATTCCCTCACTAGGCCCTCCTTTAGGTATTTGGGCCTCATTTTGGCCAAGTACATGCAGTCCAAGTGGTTGGTACCAACTCGGACTGCCTCTTGGGATACCCCGGTCTCTTTTTCATTGCTAAAATGTTGCCCCTCTAGGGTCCTAATGCCCAAGGGGCAGCAATACTTGAAAGAAAAAGGATTTTCTCGATTTTTTCAAGTTTCGACCTCTTTTGAGTAGGCCGGATAATTTTTCCATATGGCGGGACATTTTCAACCTTGGATCTGGTTGAGATCCAAGGCCAGCAATAATCCGAGCTACCCCCTAGTAGCCCTTGCTTCAATTTTGAGCCCCTTGGTTCAGTTTTTCAAGTTTTGGTGCATCTGGCTCTCTTTTTGGGCCAAATGCACTGTTTTGTCCTTTTCCCTTTTTTGTTTCTTTCCATTTTGGGCTGCCACCTCATTCCGGAGCTAGCCGTTTTGAGCTGGCCTACAAAAAACGGCTAGTACCTCTCTACCATGAGATCTGATCTCAAATCCATGGCCCAAAAGAAAACCGGGCACTTCCTTTTTGCATTTTTTCTCATTTTTAACTTTTTAATTCAGATTTTATTGAGATATGGCCCTAAGGGCCATATCTCTGCAATCCGGATTGCCCTCCCTCATCCTAAGAGGGATGAGGTCTCTGTTGGGACCTGCCAGTCCCTACTGTGCAGGTCCCAATAGGTCGGCACACTCTCCTCTACTCTTTTCTCCCTTCTTGTCTCATTCTCCCTCTTTTTTCTCCCATTTTTCTTTCTTTTTCTTTTATTTTTGTTGTGACAAGTGTCAAACTGCTGTGCACCCTCTTTCTGGGCCCTAGGGCCTCATTCAAGGCCAGGTTCATGGCTGTTACTTGGTCGTTACATCTCGGATTCCAATAATGGCTCCCCCATGTTCCTAGGGGGCTCCATTTTGCTTTTGTTTGCCCAATTTTTAGCCCTTTTTGCTCCGATTTTCTAAGGGCAGCCTTTTTCTCATGTTGAGTCTTTCAAGGCTCTATTTTCTTATGCCTTGCTAGTCCGAGATATCCCGGGCTGCTGGGCAGCCTTCCCAAAACCCTTATTTCATTTTTCATTCTCTCATGACTCTCCAACTTGCTCTCACTAGTGCTTGCACTAGTGGTGCTAAAGTTTTCCACCGTCTAGATCCTCGATCTCGACGGTGCCGCTTGCTTGCACAATTATTCATTGTGTTTGCTCATGGTTCCCTTGGGACATCCCAAGTCCCCGCCATTTTCCTACACGCTAGCTCCATTTCTTTGTCCCGCCGGTGATCCCGACGACGCATGTCCCGTTTTCCGATTTTTATTATTTGAACCTATTTGGTCCCCAGCAACATTCCGGACGGCGTCCCGTTTTTATTTCTTTGGGGCTCATTGCCCTTGGTGGTCCCATCATTTCTATATGTGTGCCAATTTTTCTAGACCGCGAGATCTCATCTCACGGTTGTCGTTTACCGTCTTTACTTGCCCCTTGCCGAAATTGCTCCTTTCTACACCCTTGGCCTTGGCATCCTCATGCAGTCCGTAATTCTTCGGACTGCAGTCATGGCTGTTTTCCACACCCACAGCCCTAGAACTTGCCCCATGTTAAAAGAAAATGAAGCGTTAAATTTTCTAGTGCATCCGGGTTCAATATTGGTTCCGGATGCACCTAGAACATGTGTTTTCTCTCCCCCATGCAGTCCGTTGCAACTCGGATTGCAATGGGGGTTAATTCCTTAGCCCCAATGCCCCACAACTAGCCCCTACTCAAAAGAAAAAGAAACGGCAAATTCCCAAGTGCATCCGGCCTTGATTTTGACTCCGGATGCACCTAAAACATGTGTTTCCGCTCATGCAAGTACTCCGTTTTTATTCCGGTTGCAAGAGGCCTTGATTTTCTTTAATTTTCTCTTCAAAAATCAAAGAAAATCCAAGTCCTTTGTAACCACCATATTCCAGAATGAATCTGGTCACGGATCAATCTCCCCAAATTACCGTTTTTTACCGTTAAGGCATTTTTTTCTTTTCTTTTTTTTTCTTTTTTTTTCTTTTCTTTTTCTCCTCCTTTCTTGGACATTAGGGACCTGCCAATCCCTACCTATGGCAGTCCCAACTGACGGTTAACTCACACACTCCCTCTCACTCTTTTTGTCTTATTCTCCCCCATTTTCTTTTTTTTTCTCTCTTTTTTCTAGCATGYCAAGTGTCAAGTGGCCGTTAAGGTCCTTTTCTAGCCTCTTCCTCTTAGTTTTGGCCCTCCCTATGCCCAAGGTGCAGTCCGTTATTTCTCGGACTGCAATAATGGTCTTCCCATGCTCATGGGAGCCTCCTTTTACTCCTACATTTCTCCCATAATAGTCCCTCCTACTCCGATTTTCTCCTGGAGGGCTATTTTTGACATGAGGTCTTATTTGACTCTATTTTCTTGAGGGAGGCTAATCCGAGATTTTTCGGATTGCTCCCATGCCTCCCACTTCAGTTTTATTTACTTTTCCTTTTCTTTTTGGCCTTCCCGTTTGCCACCACTAGTATTTGCACTAGTGGTGTTAATATTCTTGGCCGTCAAGATGTCGATCTTGACGGTGCGACTTGCATTTATTATTTTTCCCTCATGCGGTGCCGCCGTTTCTTCTTAGGACTTTCACTTGTTCCGGCCACTTGTCCCGTTGGTGGTCCCCGACACTTAGTCCCGTCGGTGGTTCCCGACACTTAGTCCCGTCGACGGTCCCCGACACTTAGTCCTGTCGGTGGTCCCCGACACTTAGTCCCGTCGGTGGCCCCCGACACAATTCGCCCCGGACGCCATTATTTTTACTTAGTCTCACGTGGCCCCGGGTGCCTTTCCCCGAGGTGTCCCACGCCCCTTGGGCATCTTGTTGCCCCATAGCGACCTCTCTCCTTAGTCTTTCCTTGCGCCTTGTGCGTGCCGATCTTTTTTTGGTCGTGGGTCTCCGCTCCAAGGCTCACATAGGTGGCCCCCATGTTGGCCCTTCATTTCCTGGCTTCGCACGACTTCTGGCCGCCCATCCCTCGACTTCCTCATTCCCTTATTGCTGTCGAGCTGCAATTGCTAGTTCAAAGGGTCCTTTGGCCTTAGTCTTATTGCATTCCGATGACCCACCCGGCCTCCTGCTATGTGCTATGTGCCCTTGTTCTTGTGCTTGCTTGCTTGCCGTCGCTAGTTCTTTCCTCCTGTGGTTCTCTCCTCAGGGCATCACTCCCTTCTGCGGCCTAATCCTTTGTTTTTTCTCTCTCCTGCTTCCTCACTCCAGATTTCTCTATTGTGCACAAATTGTCCGTATTCAATTTCCCGAGTGATGGGAAGTTGTTCGAGACCCACCAGTCCCGACACATTCCCCTCACTCATTCGCGATATCCTCATCACACACCAATCTCTTGTTAGTGGATTTTGGAGGGATAGACGGGAGAGGAGGATGAAATGTTATGAGTGGTTAGTTTGTCAAGGTTCATTCTGTTCTTACCCCATTCCTTTCTCAACGTTCTCCTTAGCTTCCGCCCCTTGAGGTGAAGAAGGGTATGGGGGAGTCGAAGGTTCTACAACTTGGGCCAGGTTGCTCATTTCCGTCATAGCTTTGCCTCTTTATCTTTTCCTCAATTGAGATGCAAACTTCCTCTCCAGTCAAATCGGTATACCCAGCTGGGCAGCCCATAATTCTTTGAACTTCAGTAACATGAAGCAGACGGGGCTCTCCTCGATTCATGTACTTAACTACTGGTATGCTGGCTTTATTCCCAGGATGATAATTTGTTGTTATAACACAATTGGTTTTCTCATTCTATGCCTTGACTTTGTTGATAACAAATTGTAGGCAAGTTTTTCGGATGCGACTCAATGTCAGGCATTTTGCTTCGAAAGGGAGATGTTTGTCAAGTACAACCGCCGACTTTGATGTGGTGATACCCACTTCGAATCGGTGAGCCCAGGCACAACTCCCCTTAAGCGCTTCATAATCTCAAATTTGTCTTCCCATTTCATCGAGGAAGCATTCTTAAGCAAAAATCATTTTGGTCTCGCCTCATTCCTTACTCTTATAAAAAATAATCTACTTTTCGACCCTAGCAATCCATTTTTCCCTTTACCGTTTCCCGACGCTTAGGCCTTGCCAAATCCACGTGCATCTTCCCCGGGTCTTTTCGCCCGACTCTCCTTGGGTTCTGCCAATTTTGCATTCATATCATTCTTTGTCCTTTTTTGTTCCTTGCTTATTTTTAACTTTTTCATGCATGCTGCCTAGTTCATTCCTTGTGCATCTCTCTTTCGAACACCTTGTCAGACCTGTTTCCAAATACTCATCTGTTTCTCAGCCTGACAGTCTTTCTCTCAGATCCATACATAGTCCATCATACGAGTTTTTTCTTTTCCAGACGTCTTACTCGGCCCATTTTCACGCTTATGCCAAATCAATCACACAAGTCGCTTGCCAGACCTTTTCTCAATCTCATGCAACGTCAATTTCTCACCCGTTTCTCTTCTGGACATCTTACCAGGTCTTTTCTCAAACCTGCGCAAAGTTAATTACTCATCCATTCTTCTCTTCTGGACATCTTGCCAGGCCTTTTCCCAAGCTCATGCAACGTTAGTTATTCATCCTTATGCTCATAGTATCCTTCTCTTTTGCACGCTTTTTCTTTGGTAGATGCACAACTTCCCCCACTCAAAATGCGATGTCCCCATCGCACGACTAGTTCTCACTCGGAGGTACGCAACCTTTGACCCACGAACGAGTAGGCGGATGCCGGCCCATCAGCCCCAAAAAGCAAGGGTGATCAGTCCTCCCCCTGCTGATAACTCACCTCATCCCCTTACTTCGTCCGAACTTTTGCTCCTTACGAGACGGGCATCATTACTGAGGTACCTCCTCACATCTAGAAGGCAGGTCCAGTCCAAGCCTCCCAGGACCTCGTCTTGCAGTAAGAGCTTCCTCGCGAATCGTTCCTCCCGAGTGGTAATTTTCTGGATCCGGCCTCTTCCTTTCAAGAGAGTTGGGGTAGTCCACGAGTGCAGTTACGAAGACCTCGCAATTAGTCCCGAAGTGGTTGTAATGCTCCGGCGGGGCGGTGTCAATGCCCCGTGGTGGTTGTGGCTTCCACCCGGTACCACGCCCAACTCCTCCCTCTGAACAGTGTTGCTCAACTTAACGAGAGTCGCCGTGGTTCATTCCAAGCGGTCGTGCCGCCCCTCAACGGCATGGCGTGTGGTTGGGGAGAACAAAGGAGACTAGAAAAAGGATGGTTGTCTCGCCCATTTGGTTCTCTCACCCTTAGACGTTTAGGCGTTCAACACGAGGCGCAACTTGAACTTTCCGACTACAGCTCGTTGTCGGGGTCAGTTCCGGACGTCGAGCGCCGATCCAAGTGGTAAGTGTCTTGGTCCTTTAACCCTCATCCCCTTACAAGAGGAACAGGTCGTGCTGAGACTTTTTCCGTTACAGTGATAGAGGTCTTGGGGTCGCGGTGCGAGCACCGGTATCCCCCTTCTACTGAGGCCAAAGACTACAAAAAGAGAAAATTCATTTCAATGCTATTTCCAAGTCCATTTCAAGTTGCCTAGGGTCCCCTGCCTATGCAATGCAATATTCAATCCTCAATCATTCAATCCAATGTTATTTCCAAGGTTGATTCTCATGGCTGGTCCGACAGCCTCTCACCAGCAAGGCCACCCATATGGCCGGTCTGGCGGTCATTCTCTTCAATAGCCATTTCTCAAGATTGACCCTTTCGCCCATTCAATCCTCCATTTTCTAATTCCTCAACACCCAATCTCTGTGATCGTCCCAACGGTCCTTGCCCCTCTTGGCTTTAAGGTTCCGCGTCTTTTATTCACATCTTTCTCACCCCCCCTTGGCAATTTTCAGTGGCCGACCCACCAGCCTTTTCCATTTCTCTCATCCCATTGGCCATTTCAATGACTGACCCACCGGCCTTTTCCATCTCTCTCATTCATCCCATTGGCTATTTCAATGACCGACCCACCGGCCTTTTCCATATCTCTCATCCATCCTTTGGTCATTTCAATGACCGACCCATCAACCTTTTCTATCTCCTATTGCTCATTCCAGCTCATCCTCAATCAACCTTTCTCAATTAAATATGCAGGGGACCCCATTGCCTATTTCAAAAGGAATGACCCTTGTCAGGGGTCATTCCCGAACAACTTGGTTGCGGTTGTTCTTTTCCATTCTCAAGTCGAACAGCATGGTTAGGGCCATTCATTTTCATTCTCAAGTCGAACAGCCTGGTTAGGGCTATTCCTTTCCATTCTCAAGTCGATCAGCCTGGTTAGGGTCATTCCTTTCCATTCTCAATGTTAGTGTCCGAGGGGGTGAGCCTCGAGGTAACGGATCCCATTTCTGTCTTCGAGGTTGCAAGGTGGTCATCTCATATTTTGCGTGCTGTTATCTATTTTTCATTTCTGACAGTAATGTACCATCCATTCTATTTCTCACAGTAATGTACCATCCATTCCATTTCTCACAGTAATGTACCATCCATTCCATTTCTCACAGTAATNGTAATGTACCATCCATTCTATTTCTCACAGTAATGTACCATCCATTCCATTTCTCACAGTAATGTACCATCCATTCCATTTCTCACAGTAATGTATCATTCATGCGTAGATCCGACTTAGCGTCTAACACTCGAGTTAAGGCTCGCGACCCCAAGAAGCATTAGCCCACCCGACCGTTCATCCATAACAAAAGACAAAGGCGCCTTACAACTCAAATCTTGACCATTCTCAAGTTAATTCATGACTCAGTTGGATTAGGCTCCTAGGGAAGGAGTGTTCTTCACGCCCCTTAACCCATAAGTTCCCTAGCCTCTCTTGTACTCGACCAATCATTCAATGCCATGGTTCGCTCGTCAATCCGTACTCAAGGTTTTCCCCTCTCAAAAGCATAATCCTTGTTCCATCCAGAATTCTCAATACACCCTCTCCCAATCGGTCTCATCCCAAATCTCATGTCTTTATTTTGTGTACCCAATTTCGAAGGTAACTTATCCAAAAGTAGCCTCAATACGTTATCTTCTAATCTTATCACGACACAACCTTAGCTGGCCCTTCCATCACTCATCCTTTGCAAGCTTGCCCATACTATACACGTTCTCGTCATCCTCATGTCTCTGCAGACGGAAAAACAGTGATCCTTTTCAATGTTAAGTCAACACCTAGTTCCTATTGCTGCCTTGCGTCTCCTCTTGCCCAGCTCCTTGTCCACCCCGTTCCTCAGCAGGCTTCCTAACCCACAGGCCGTAGGTCTCGATCTCTCTTTTCATCCTTACAATTTTATGCAACTCTGTCTCGTTAAAAAAATTCAGTGGTGTGGCTTCCACCTCTCCCTTGCGAGTTCCCGAGTGTTGATAATCCATTCATGCCTGATTACATTTGTCCATTGCTGAAACCAATTACTGGGCGTTGGCCCGAACGCGTCCTCCCATCTGATAGGCCCATCGTCCGGTTGGTGCATCGGAGACCGCCCCTCTTCCCTAGGCCTTCAGATCTCATCCCTCTCATCCCCGCTGCTGATTTCTATGACTTCTCGCACATCCTCCTCCTCGTCCCCCCCGTCTTCAGTCTGTATGCGGCTATACTTACCAGCAAGATTCTTTGGATCGTAGGTAAAAGGGATCTTTGTCCCTGTCTCATACCCCTCGCAACTGCCGTGACCGCTTCGTCCTTCAAGCGGGCTCTCCCTTTTCTCCTCGTCCTCCTCACGTTTGTCGCGTATACCTTATCCCCCCTCGCTTTTCCCATGCCAAGTTTCACGTGGTTCACCCCTGTGGCCCCTTCCTCATTAGAGACCCGAGCCTTATCACCTATTTCTGTGTTGCCTCTTTCTTCCACATTTGCCCTTCCCTTTTCGCCCTCACTGTCAGATGATATTTCTATACCTTCTCCCTTGCGGAGGGGTGAGGGTTTCCTACACAAGCATTTTCTTCCACCCCTGCCTACCACTGGCCCGCCCATGAGCCCAATGTACAATTTTCTCTTCGTTGTCCTTCTTCCTTGGCTTGGTCCAACTTCTTCTCCTCCGGTAGGCCTGTTGATTGCCCCGCTGTCGTTCTTGTTGTCGAATTCCATTTTTGTCTTTTCTCGTTTTACTTCTAAGCCTTGTATAGCAAAACAACATCCGCAATGTCCCTCACACACTCGCGCCTCCCCCTCCCTTAGGCCGGTAGACATTCCCAAAAATACACCCAGTATCCCTCGCATCACGTCCCTTTTATACATGCGAATGCGTCGTTTGTGATGACCCCATTTTTTTCCCGTCAAAAACTATGGTACAATGCCCCAAACATCCCTTCCCGTTGTCACACAAGCCAGATATTGCAAACCGCCAAGTCATGCTGCCTTTCAACCTCAGTCAGTCCAAGCCAAAGCACCAGTCCCAAAAAAAATGACAGTCCCACGAACATCTTCAGAGACAAACCATAGTGTGGGCAAGGTTGTGGTCAGTCTTTAGCTTGTGGCTCCTCTGTTTCCTTATCTTCAGCCTCCTGAAGCCATTGTTCCACTGGGTCCCGACTTAGAAACCTGACCAGTCGTTGCCCCGGGAAGGGCCCTTTCAATCCAGTTCCATCCAAATCTTCCAGTTCGAAGGTGTTCAGTCTCACCCGCTTGGCGATCCGGTAGGGCCCTTTCAACCTCCTTCCCAATTGTCCCGACCAAGTACTTTCTCGTGTCGAGTTCCTTAGCAATACCATCTCCCCCACCTGAAGTGGTTCCTTTCTGACATTCTTAACCTTGTCCCACCTTGCTCTGTCCCTCATTCTGCTGTCCAGCACCCGGCTGGCGATGTCTTCCATGACCTCCTCATTCTTAAGGATTTGTTGACATCTTGCCTCGATTAACTCTTTAGTGGTCATTTGTGGATCATTATCTAACCTATTCCAGGTAGGTACCAAGGATTCCACTGGAAAGTCGATCTCTCTTCCGTACCAAAGCTCTGCCGGGATACATCCTATTGTCTTTTTAAGAGTCATATTCTCTGCAAAGACAGCCTGCTTAAGATACCTAGGTCAGTTCCCCAGATGGTCTGCTGCGAGCTTTGCAATCGTGTTCTTCAAGGTTCGGTGCCCCCTTTCCACAGGTGCATTGGCCTCAGGGTGATACGGCTCGATGAGTTTGATCGGTATGCAGAGTCTCTTAAGCATCCCCAATACTTCTTGGTTCACAAATTCCGTCTCATTGTCTGCTATAAACCTCCTGACGAACGGATGCCTTAAGTAAAGGTCTTCTATCCAGTCCGCCACACTCCTCCCTGTCTTTTTCTTGAAGGCGATTGCCTCCACGAACCCACTCAAGTTGTCTCGCGCATCCAGGATATACCTTTACCCATCCGTTGATACAGGCATGACCACAAGGTCGAGGTGGATCAGGTGTCCCGGCCCTAGCACCCGCGTTGGTCTAAGCGGCTCGAAGACTCGTACCGAGCTTCGTTCTTGGCAAATAAGGCAAGTCTGGCAGTATATGGCGACCATGCCTGCCATGCCTGGCCAATAATAGAGCGGCGTTATCTTTGCCAGTGTTCCTTTGGACGACCGATGACCTCTAGCTAACTCGTCGTGTATTGCCTGGATAACGTCTACTTGCATAGATCTTCCGCACACAACCCTTCTGGGCATAGCACCTTCCTCCCTTCGGAACAAATGCCCGCCCCTTAGGACGTGCCTTTCGGCTTCTTCTCTTGCCTTAATATTGACTTCCGTAGGTTGTTTGTTTCCTACCAACAAGAAACCGATCTCCCGAAAGAGTCCTTCGTATGATTGGACATAGAAAAACTCCTCTCCTTACTTGCCCCCATCCTTTCCTTCCTGCATCTGATTTACCACCCATTGCAACTTTTTCCTTTCCCAAGATTCCACTAAGCGCATCACTGCTTCCCGGCCTCCTTCGACCGCCATTGCTATTAGCTCCCCTTTCGATCCTACTATCGCTTCCCATGAGTCATTTTCTTCTCCGTGTCCTCGAGTGGTGACTGGTCCTTCTGTCAGTTCTGCTACTACGGCAGGTGCTCCCTTCTCCAAAGTCTGGATCAATAATTCTTTCGATGTGCATTCTCCGCTTATCATTTCGTTGTCCACCGCAAGAGTTCCTTCTTCGTATTCGAGGAAGGCGTCTATGGACTCTGTATCCTCCATCCCTTCGGGAGTGATGCAAACGCGACTCAGCGCATCTGCCTCGTTGCAGATTCCAGCAATCCGTTCGATTTTGCAATCGAACTGCCAGATGAATCTTACCCATCTCCCTACCGTCGGATCTATGGGCCTATAATTCTTTAGAGCCCCTGCGACATTCGTCGGATCGATCGTTAAGATGAACCGCCTCCCAAATAGGTAGACCTAGAAGGTCTTAAGGCAATGCACGATGGCTAGGACTTCCTTCTTGAATTGCGAGTACCGCCGTTCTGCGGAGTTCAGGGTTCTACTTTCGAACCTAATCGGCCTCTCTTTTCCTCCCTCATCCCTTTGAATCAACACACCTCCTACGGCCAATGGTCCTCCATCCGTCTCTAGGATGAAGGGTCGTCTCACTTTGTCATTAAAACAAGGCGCGGACAGGGCGATTATCTCAGATGTCAATATGTCCTTGAGCCTTTGGACAGCTCCTTCTCGCTCCTCCGTCCAATTCATGGTTCCTTCTTCCCTAATCATAGCCCGGATAGGCTCAACAATCTTGGCCAAGTTCTTAATGAAGATCCTCCAAAAGTCGACTACGCCCAGGAATGCCCTTACCTCCGTCTTCGTGCGTCGTGGCGTCGGCCACTGTGATATCTTGTCGGTCTTTGCCGGATCCGGCTTCCTGCCGTAAGCACCGCAACGAAGTCCTAGTATAGTTACCTTCGGTACTTCTAGGATACTCTTTGGTTCACTAGTCGTAATGTTGTATACTAGGAACCGACGGAGTAAGTCCTTGATGTCTTGCAGGTGGTCCCACACAAAACGTTGGATCCCTGGCTGGACTTTCGTCTCGTTCTTTTCATGTACGCCTTTGATCGGATTGTCATCGGTGTAAGGTTCACATTTTTTTGGGAACATGTCCCTGCCACGGCGAGCATCCTGCGTTGCGCTTCGGCCATCGCGTTTGTGAATCCCATAGGTGTCACTTGCATCTGTAGCTGGCCTACGGGGGTGTACATAGCGGTGTATGGCCTGTCCCGAACATCCAATAGAAGCTGGTCGTACCCTTAGTACAGATCTATCAGGGAGTAAATGCTCCGACCGGCGTGCGATTCTGCTAATAAGTCAGCCTGAGGTAGCGAGCCAGCATCCCGGATGGTTACCGCATTCAACTTCTGCAGGTCCTAATCCATCTTAGTGTCTTGTTAGACTTCCAAAATACGAACCATCGATTTGCGTATGGCGATGCCATAGGCTCCGTAACGAAGGAGTCCATCTTTGCTCGGAGGAGGTCTGTTACTTCTCCTTCTATCCCAAATTCATAGGATGGTCTCTTGTCATTCCAGCACTCATGTTCTACCGTGTGGATTCTGACCGGAGGGATCAACTTCGCATCCAGTCGTCCCTTCTGGTGATCATTAAAGACAAATGCCGGATGAATTTTCTGGCAGGTCCTTTTGATCAGGCGGGTTTCTTCTTCCGTTAAGAACCCGTTTATCCCTATCTTCATTGTGTCCGCTACCTCATCTGGTATCCGATGTCCCTCCGTCGCCCTTCTTTCTCGGATCACTCGAAGGACCTCTTCCTCCTTCTCCATAGTCTCTTCCTTTGATGTCTCTTGCAGGATTGAGACCGGTTTTGCTTTCTTCCCTACCGGCTTGTACTTTCGAACACTTCCTTCCGGGATCTTTCTCCTAAAAAATGAACAATCGGAATTGCCCTCGTCGCCTCTACGACTCATGGTTGAATACTAACTAGTTTTTCATTCAGGCAATATCTCTTTTGCACCCCTCTTTCGAACATGGCCAAGGCTGCCGAATCCACTCCTACCTTGTGGTATCTGAGGGTCTTGATGAGTTGCAATAAATCGGGGATCTCGAGTGCAATTTCCGACACGTCTATGCGTATTTCTTTCCGTTTGGGCAGGCTAGCACCAAGTTCGACATCTGACTGCTTTTCCGCTACCATAACACCTAAGACTTCGTCCTCCTGCCTCATCTTCTATTGGGGCAGGCCCATCTTGATTCATTCCTTCTTGTTGAATGCTTCCTCAATCATGATTTTTACCTTTTCTCTCATACCCTCTATCCGTGCGAAAGCCCCTTTTCGCGTGCTACCCTCGAACGACGGCGATCATGTTGCAAATTTTCCCTTCGGGGGGTCTCCTCTCATTCCAAGGAGTCGAAGGAGCTCTCCCTGGTCGGTCACGGGGTCCTCTATGTCTATCATGTATGAGCCATTGTGCAAGTGCATGCCTATCATCTCTACGTTCGCGAACCACGGTCTCCCGAGGATTATGTCGTGGTCCATTTTCTCCATTACGGTCATCCATTGAAATGACTAGATTGATTCCTTGACCCCTGCTTTCACAGCACACTTTGTGATGTACCCAGCGAACGGGATTCCCCCGCCATCTCCCCGAATGCTCTCTGTTACTTCCTTGTTTACCGTTCACCCCGTGATCGTTGCGAAATCTCTCCTTATGAGAGTGATTTCTACTCCCCCATCTACTAATGCATCGGTATGATGACTCCCGATCTGGACTTTCAGCTTTCCTACGGGCAGTGCATTAAAGCTAAGCTTTGTCCCGGGTGGTGACCTCATGACTTCGCCGCCCTCTCGGTCGGGCAAGCTCCAGCGGATATCTGCAAAAAAATTTTCGAGATCCTCCAAGTTCCCGCGACTCCTCTGAAGGTTAGCCACGTCTTGCGGAGCTTCCTCCTCCCTCTCCCCCTCCGGTAATTCGGGGTTGTCGCCTATTTCTACCCGCCTCCGAGTCAACAGTTGTCTAAGCCCTTTGAGCAACCTAGGGCTAGCCTGCAGCACGGTCTGAAAAGACACCGACACCATGGTTCCTAGTAACTTGCTAATGGTGTTGTCGAGCTCAGGCAAGGTTAAGATCGGGATTTGATACCTAAACTTCTTCTTAGCGGCGGTAACCTTGTCCGCAGGCTCCTCTTCCCTAGGCTTCCCATAAACTTTCTCTGGTTCCTCGGCCTCAGGCTCCACCTGGGGTTCAGAGCTCCCGGCGACTTCCTCCATAATGGTGTCACGGTTAATCCTTCTCCCGACCGTTTCCGGTCGAGTGGCTGCGTTCACCCTATCACGCCCCTCGCTTTCCAAAATAAAGTTGGTCTGCGGCCCGCACCCTCGGAGCTGATCCCAGTTGATCTCGCCCACCGGTTCGGCTTCTACGGCTGTTATTTCTAGATCGTTGAACATGATAATGGCTCGCCGCATCCCTCCTGGTGAGTTTCAGTTCACCCGTTCCCCTTGTGGTCCAAATATCTCCCCCTTTAATGACCTGGTACACCTTTTTTTCAGAATATCATGGTTGAGCTTTGGGCACGCACGCACATAATGTCCTATCATGGTACAGTACTTGCATTGCTCGTTAGCAGGATCTCTCCGTCCGAATCCCCGTTGCTACACCTGGCGGGACCACAGCTTTCTGGGGATGGAGGGCAGGTCGGGATACTTGCGCCTGCATAACCAGTAGCGCGCCTTCCATTCTTTCAATCTTATTGTCGACCCCGTGCATCCGTTCATGTAGACTTTCAATCCCCTTCTTTACCTTATCGCCCATCTTACCGGTCAGATCTATGACCTCTCCTTCCTTGAGCAAGGCCAACGTCTCCGTTACTACCGTTTTCTCAGCCAGATCCATTACCGTGCTAAAATCAACATCCCGCGTGTTTACGAACTTGCTCGTCTGTTGGTAAGCTGACAGGATCTTGTCTTTGTCGAACTGGAAAAACTGCCTGAGGAAATATTTGCTCATTATCCGGTCCGTGACCCCGGGGATCCTTAGTGCTACCAGAGTAAATGCACGTAGGAAATCATTGTACGTTGCGAAGTTCTTCCTCTGAACCGCCGCTAGGTTGGCCTCCGTTGCCATTTTCTTTGCCGCTAGGTACTTCCTCATCATCACATCCCGGGTCTCCTTCCAAGACCGGCTTGCGGCTACAATGGCCATTATGTCCCGTCCTAGGCTTAACTACACATGCTGTCCTAGATGGTCAATCTTTTCCTCCTCGGTTCATTTTAGTAACGCAGCTAGGTTCTCGTAGTCGATCAGGAATTCCGTGATGTTTGCTTCATTGAACGTCAGCTTTTTCTTGGCGTCTGCCAAACAGCCTTGATTTTTGTTAAGTGCTCGCGCGAGGGACGACACTATCTTCTTAAGGACGCCCTCGGAGTTGCTGGCCTCGCCTGCCACACTGTTATCCGGACTTTCCTTGCCGGTCTTCTGTCCCTCCCTGGTTTTCATAGTTCTTCCGGGTCAAACCATCCCAACACTCTTTTCCTAAGGCTCCAAAGTCCTTCGCATCCTCGCGATACTGCTGGCGTGATCGGCAGGCGACTAGCCCTACTATCCATGGCTGGCGGAGTCGTAGCCTTTTCTGCTTCCATCCCCGGAGAGTTATCTCTCTCTTTCCTTCTCTTGTTCGGCGTTCCCCCACGGTCACTACCTGTATCCCCTTGTCCAGTCCCACCTTGGTTGGCTTTTCGTTCGTCCCGGGGCTCCTCCTGCAGAGGACCTTCTTCGTTCCCGGTCATCATTTCCTCAATCAATCTTGCCTTGTATTCCGCGGTCCTCTTATCTATCTCGGCTAGTTTGCGCGTCGTGTCCGTGACCCTTACTTTCTTAGGCATGGCTCCTTCCGAGTTTCGAGGGCTTGTCCTATCCTTATTTCTGCCTTCCTTGGTCTCCTGGGTCCCTTGCCTGCTTCCCCCGGCTTTCCCCAAGCTGTCCCCTGTGGAGATTTCCTTCAGGTTCTCTTTGGTATCATCCGGATTTATCGATTTTCTGTCCTTCTGCCCCCCTACGCTCTGCGCGGCATTGCCTTCTAATCTTGGTTCTCATTCACTCTTACAGTTATCTGTCTCCTCCTCCGTTGCCATTTTGCCTAGTTCTGCATAAGCCAAAGAATTCCCAGGACACACGCAATGTGAGGTTTTTAGGTTCCCTAGGCTCCCAACTCTGTTGGCTTATCTTCATAGTCTCCTTTCCTATCCCCGTTTCCTGATTGCGCTTCCTTTAGGAGGAGCCACGACTGGCCCTCCCGCCCAACCGAGCTATGAACGTGACAGGGCTTCCTTTATCACAAGCTCGTTTGTAGTGCCCTTCGTCGGCCGACGTGAGAAAGTCCGGGTTAGGCATCCTGCTAGGGGAAGTCTTCCCGAGCAGCGTTTCCCGTTTTTAACTTTCAGGGTTACGGTCAATCATTAGGAGTCTGCCCCCCCCTTCTTTGTTTTTCTAGTGGGTTTTAGCCATCCTGGTCTGAGGCCTCTTTCCTATTCCTATCGGCGAACTTCCGTACGCAGTGAACTATACTCGATCTGCCCTATTGACCCGCCTGCGAATGCTAATCCCGCTCTCGCCCTCGCGGCTCTTCTGGCTCGGTAGGCTCCTTGAATAATTGAGTCACCCCCGTTAGATAATTCTCCTTTATCTCGATTTCCCTTTGGATTATGCGTTCGCACCTTGTCTAGTCTAGCCGGGGCGCACAAAACATCAGGATGTGGATGATTTCTAGTAATTCGTGGGCCCTGTTTCACTAGAACGGCTCGTTCTCCACAGCGACATCGTAGAACATCCCAATGGTAGGGGAGGGAAAGTGGCATGCCCAGATTATCGCTGAGTCTGCCAGCTCCCGTGCCCTTGCGAGGCTTCCGAAGACGAGGTCTATCATAAGACGGGGCACTCGGCATTTCAGCGGTGTGGTCGGTGCCCTGAACTCCCTCCAACTTCCCATTTCCACCCGGGTTAGCAAGCCCACGTTCCTTCTTCCCCTGACCGATTGTCCTATCCGGGTCAACGTTAGGGCGGCCCTTCGAAAGACCGGCGCCAGCTCGTGGCCTTGTGCTATCTCTACCCCCAACGAGTGTCAGCCGATCTCAGGCAGATACATGATCCCGGTAACTTCCAGATTGGAAAACAGATCGTCTTCGGGTCCTCGGTTGAGTTTCATCCCTGTCCACCGACATTCTACCAACATGAAGGCGGCGTCCCTTCCCAAAGTCACGGCCCGCCATTCTGTGTCGAACCTCCGATAGGTAGAACTCGACGGGAGGGGTACTTCCCATCGTCCACCGTTGTTCCAAGGCGGTCCGGGGTACTAGGGCTGGCGTTTCATTCGCACACAGGGCTGACGTTTCATTCGCTCACGTTTTGCTGCCATTGTTACCTTGGTGATTCCCTGCGTAGTCCACATAGAAAGGGTTACAGCCAGTCTTCAGAATCCGCCCACCTACTGCCTCTCTTGCCCTTCGTGTTTTTATTTCTCTTTTCTAGCCCCAACTATCCCTCTATACCCCTGGGAGCAGTAGCCTCCTCTGGCTGTTCGTACAACCGGTAGAGATCATCTATGTAGGTCGCGCCCCGACCTACCTTTCGCCGGATGAATCTCCACATGGTCTCATCACTTATTTGCGGAACTCCTGGCCAAGTATTCATCGCTGCTCGTAGAATGCAAAGCACCTCGCACCCTTGTTTGTCCCCGAAAGGCCCCATCTCTAGGAAGGCCCGATAGTATTCTCGATACATTAATGCTTCGTCAAAATTTAGCCTAGTTACGGCAATTACCGCCTGCTCTACTCGTTCTATGCCTCTCATTCGTCTTAGCAGGAAGGGTGGTAGACTCATCCGTACGACCTCATTTGGCAGCTCAAAACCCCCTGTCGCGACTACTTTTACCTCAGCCCTCACGTCATCCCGTTCCGATCTGCAAACTCGAACCCCTCCCGCCACGTTATTTGCCATGCCCCTTCGGACATTCGTACGGGGCCATCCCCGGAAGCCAAAGCAGTCTTAAAGGTCCGCCATCCCTCTTTCGAGAGGTGTAAGGATCCCGTCGCATGTACACGCCCTGGGCGGTTCAAGTCTACGTCCCCGAACTCCCCTCTCGCACGCCATTCCAGCTTCACTACTAGGTACACCGTATCTTCCACCAACTCTACCCCCACCCAGTCCATTACCGGATTGCCTACCGTATTTCTTGTCGATAGGCTTATTTTGACCCTGCCCTCTGATATTCTTGGTGGCAGGATCCCACGAGGTCTATCCGCCCAGAACATCATTCGTCGGGCCATCTCGCAACGTCTCCTTTCCTGTTTTCTTAGTCCGATCGCTGCACCCACCGAGATTCCATGCCTTTCGTGTTTTAGTCTTTCAACCCTCCCTACTTATCGTACACTGTTTTTTGCCGCTATCCCCAACTCATACACGTTCAATTTTACCCCCCCCCATTTTCCAGTTGCTGTCACTTCCCCCTTGTTTTGATCCTTATGCACCATCTACGGCCTAATGTACACACTCTCTTTCTTATGTTACACCTCACTTCACAAACACCCTCCATACTCAGGCCTTTTCGCGGTGTTCGACCTCTTGGCCTCATTAAGTCGACCCACGGTACCTCAAATAGTTTAAAGACGTCGTGTACGTAGGAGGGTGCAGCCGCCGCCTCCCGGCTAACTATGACGTCCCAAGACTCCACCTCAACCTCTAGGCGGTCATACCTGCCTATTCTTAGGACGATGATGACTTCCTGAGCTTTATCTCTGTAGAAGGGTCCATATTTCAATGAGAGCCTATAAAACTCCTCAGTCAGCCAAGCACACTCTATATGCACCTTTCTCATGGAGTCGGCTACTTCTAAAAGGTGCTCAAACCCCCCAAACCACTCAGCTATGAATTCCGGTACCCAAGCCAGTATCCGTAGACTTTGAGGCTTGAGTTCCTTCCATCCTCCCATCTCAACTCTGCTACTAACTTCGTCCCATCCCTCGTTGGCGAACAGTTTGCCTTCCTTTCGAGTTCGGGCCTCTGCATCCCCTAGAAGCCGCATCAGGTCCTGTCCCATTGCTAACATGGTGCAAAACAAGTGTCATCCATCCTCGGAAAGGACAATCGTTCCAACTGACTCTACCTTGCCTTCTGCTATATCATCCTAACCTTCCTCTTCCCTTATCGGGTTCCAAATCTGCCCTATCCATACATATAACAAGTCTCGGACAACCTCAAACCCAATCCGCTCGCACGTGGTCCCTCTCCATCCGTTTTCCGTTGGTAAAGGCATCTCTACCCCCCCTCTGAGTCGCCTTGGTTCCCATCCCTTGAAGGTGTACTCCATCATCATCTCTTCTCTAGTCATCTTCCCCTTTCCTGCACAATACCAGACTACCCGTCCTTCCTAAGTTAAGTCACCCCTTCCTTCTTAGAAGTCTCAGTCCTCTATCTCTTCATCTCCATCTTCATCACTGAAGTCGTCCTCCTCGTCGTACACCAACTCCCTTACCCCATCTAGGAACGCCTCCCCTATTGCCACATTCCTGTAGACTATCCCCCAATGAACAGCGCTAGGAGCAAAGATATTGTCTATGCTAAGGCAGCTTAGTATCTCGGCCAGCTCCTCCGCCCAGTTCCCCTCGAACGGTCCCTTCTTTACCGATAACCGAAAAAAATATTGCCTAGCGCATTGGTATGGTTCGAGGTTCGTCATGGACTGACATATTCGCACTAGCCTGCTCCGGGTTCCAAAAACCGCATCCACTAGGAAGGAGGGCAGCACACATCGCATGGTTCTTACGAGTCACCTCATGCTCCCTCTATCCCCAAGTTCCACCCGTACGTCTACCTTTTCCATTTCCATTTTCCTCCGTTGACATGCAACCCACACAACCTCTGCTTCTGTCTTCCTAAACAACTCGTCCGGCGTATTCCCGAGTGCCAACTCTATGATCATAGTTTTCTCTCCATCTTGCGACAAGTTAACCCACCCCCGGGCTTCCACTGTCACTCGGAATTCCAAATCCTTTAAACTTAGTGACAACCTCGTCAAGCTGACATTAGTCCATATTGTTTCTATCCAAAGGAAAGCATCCTCTCCTTCCAGCATTACCGTTTGATACGCTGGTTCAAGGTCCGTCCACGTTCCATTTTTCGGGAGGACGACTGATACCCCATCCTTTACATCTACTGGCATTTCCGAACCGCTAGTATAGATCGGGGAAGGCAACCATCGCGCCATCTTGTTTTCAGCATCCAACCTCCGTTTTCATAAAAAGGCACCAACCGATCCTTTTGGTCAGGTCAACCCTTGTCCTAGATGAGAATTATTTCTGACCCCTCATCAAGGTCTCCCTATTTTACCTCCCCATTCCTAAGTACCTCTTTCCCATAATTCCCTCGGTCGGCCATCCATTTACCCACATTCTTTCTTTTGGTTCCATTCCAATTGACCTCTATCCTCCTTCCTTCCGATCATCTCTCACTCATGCGGATTTAGATGGGCGTGGGGGATAGACTTAGAAATATGTCCGTCCAACAGTCCAATCTCAATCAATTTTTACAAAGGGGGAACGCATAAAAGAAAATCAGACAACCTCATATATGGGTTGGTCATCTCCTTACCGTCCATCCCAATATGGTCTCTCCGCTGACACTATCGGTAAAGTTTTATCCCGTACCTCAAGCGCAGCTCAATCGTCGCGAGCGCGGTACCCAGGTTTCGGCAAGGCATTCACCCTTTCCTCCTTACCCAGAATACCCCATCCCGTCTTGCCGCTTTGCACATCCATACCGACACCAAGGGTTACCTTGAGTGCCTCAATACAGGGACAAAGTCAGTCGTCCGGGCATTCACTTCCATCAGTCCGACAAGAATCAGCCTTTTCCAAAACCATGCTACGAGAAGTGACTAATTGCCTCCGAAGCTTCGTCTTTGTCCGCATGCAGTGGTACTCTCTCCGCTTGCCAATAGGCTAAGCCCCACTTGAGGAGATTTCACACCCCGTCCGGCAGATCATTGAGCCGAAGCCCGTAACTCCTCGAACGAGAATGCTACTAATCAACCGACGTGACAGACTCCCGTTCAACAGCTCGGTGGTCTAACCTCCACATACGAACACACGGCAACTTACAAAAGAGAACGACGTTTCGCAACCCGCACTGGTCGGTGCAGACCAATCCTTTCCTTCCGAAAGGCAGGACGCTTAAATCCCATAATGCAAACACAAGTCTAGCACCCAGCGCTTCCTACCCATAACTCACAAATTTTCTCTCAGGACAATGAGTGTCACTCCCCCTACTTTCATACATAGTGGTTGGTTCCTTCTCTTGAGAATGTTCAAGGGTGAGCTAGTTTACCTTGGAGTCTAGCAACTCTCTTCATTTTCTTTCTCTTCGCTTGTCTGTCCTTTCATAGGGTGGGATTGTTCTTTCTTGATGACCCGTTGTGTTCATGTAGGTTCCTTCAATCATTAAAAAAAGTGCAAAGTGCATGAGCCCACTGGGCTCAAAGAAGAAGGGGAAAACACCCATTCGGTCGGATCACTTCGCCATGGGATTTTCATTGGAACCTGGCCTAAGCCAAGCACCAACCGCCTGCCAGGTAACCGGAGCCCTTCTTTCATACGAAGAGGAAGGGTCGACCTGCGACTTGGCCAAGGCTTCCCCGGACTGGCGAACACCAGCACCGGACAAAGGAGGGCTAGAGTCATTCCTCAAAGGAACGGCTAATCAAGTGCATAGCATGCATGTCATACCTCCAGGCCTGGCCATGCCATGCGCCCAGCCACTCTCAAATCTGATTTCTCACAAGGGAAAGAGCAAACACAAGTCCATTTTCCTTATCTTGGGTTGTGTACACGTTCAATGCGTCGGGCGCTCCCATCGGAATCGCAAGGGTCAATTTAACCCAATACCTGGCACCTCCACCATTTTTGTAGGGCCAAACCCCAGTAGATTTTCGAGCCTTAGTCGACCCCACTGAGGGTCCCAGTTGGCTCGGCCCGCCCACACTCATGCTCAGGGCGCGGGTCATTCGTCCCAAGGTCACCCCCACCTAGTGCTTTGAGATGGATGGGGTTGGGCCATCGCGCGAGAGAGCTTTGACATTGGGGATGTAACTCAGCCCTCGCGCTGGGTGGTAGTCTTCGCTAGTCGTTCCACAACGATGATTTTTTTTTGCTTCTTTGTTGTGTTCCCAAGCAATTGCTCCTTCCTATACGCAGACAGTCCAAGAATTCTTTGAGTGTTTCTCTTCTCTTCTGCGTAGGCTAAGCGTCATCCTTAGGCCACGCACCATTTTCCTAAGCAATGTGACTATATGGCGCCATCGGGGGTGGCGGAGCCATCCTCCCCCTCGCCTCTACGCATCCATCGATCCCATAATTTGTTGTTTTTCCTTATTGAAGTAGGCCCCTTAGTCCTTTCGGGTCTTCATGTGCATGCACACATAACATCACCATTTCCTTGGTATGATTGCACTCTCATTTCCATTCCAAGTCCTCAAGCACAAAAGTCATTCCTATGGGTTGGCTCTATGTCAAGGGTCCCATAGTCCCTTTGTCCCTCTTCCCTTTTACTCTCGGTGCCCAGTTCCTCTCGCCCCTATGCCGCTTAAGGCATTTCTAGCCACCACTCACCTGCACAATCCCAACAAGCAAGAGGACCCATACAATGTTCCCCGTTGGGGGTCAACACATAGCCCTTTCCACATGCCTATCTTTTCATATTCCTTGGCTGCTCTTTGTTCTCTCTTGTTGCTCAATCAGTCCATGCTCTTCTCATAGTCATGCAGTCGGAAAAATGGTTGAGTCAAACTGACTCTCTTTAACTTATGCTTTCTCCGGATCTTGTCATTTTTTCACTTTTTCCCAACGCCCTCTTTTTCTTTGCCTTCTTGGTGGCACAAGGGACCGGCTACCCTTCCCTTGCCCTCTCTCTCCACCAAGTGAGGTCTGGTCCCTCTTTACAGTCCGCACCCTGGCAATGTAACAAGTGAGGGGAGAGAGGTTAGTCATATGTCAAGTGAGGGGAAGAGAGAGCGGGGACAAGGCGAAGGGAGAGGGAAGGGGAGAAAGCATGGTGGACAAAAAGGAGAGAGAGAGAGAGAGAGAGAGAGAGAGAGAGAGAGAGAGAGAGAGAGAGAGAGAGAGAGAGAGAGAGAGAGAGAGA
>BFEA01000242.1:1522052-1532218 GCA_003427395.1 Chara braunii
TTTTTCTTTTCTTTTCTTTTCTCTTCTCTTTTCTTTTTTTTTTTTCTCCTCCTTTCTTGGATAGTAGGGACCTGCCAGTCACTACCTATGGCAGTTCATACTAACGGCCAACTCACTCACTCCCTCTCACTCTTTTTGTCTTATTCTCCCCCATTTTCTTTTCTTTTATCTCTTTTTTCTAGCATGCCAAGTGTCAAGTGGCCGTTAAGGCCCTTTTCTATCTCTTCCTCTTAGTTTTGGTCCTCCCTATGCCCAAGGTGCAGTCCGTTATTTCTCGGACTGCAATAATGGTCGTCCCATGCCTATGGGAGCCTCCTTTTATTCCTACATTTCTCCCACAATGGTCCCTCCTACTCCGATTTTTTCCCGAAGGGCTATTTTTCACATGGGGTCTTATTTGACTTTATTTTCTTGAGGGAGGCTGATCCGAGATTTTTCGGATAGCTCCCATGCCTCCCACTTCAGTTTTCTTTACTTTTTCTTTTCCTTTTGGCCTTCCCGTTTGCCACCACTAGTACTTGCACTAGTGGTGATAATATTATTGGTCGTCAAGATGTCGATCTTGACGGTGCACCTTGCATTTATTATTTTTTCCTCATGCGGTGCCGCCGTTTCTTCTTAGGACTTTCACTTGTCCCCGCCACTGGTCCCGTTGGTGGTCCCCGACACTTAGTCTCGTCGGTGGTTCCCAACACTTAGTCCCGTCGGCGGTCCCCGACACTTAGTCCCACCGATGGTCCCCGACACTTAGTCCCGTCGGTGGCTCCCGACACATTTCGTCCCGGACGCCATTATTTTTACTTAGTCTCACGTGGCCCCGGGTGCCTTTTCCCGAGGTGTCCCACGCCCCTTGGGCATCTTGTCGCTCCATAGCGACCTCTCTCCTTGGTCTTTCCTTGCGCCTTGTGAGTGCCGATCTTTTTTTGGTCGTGGGCCTCCGCTCCGAGGCTCCCATAGGTGGCCCCCACGTTGGCCCCTCATTTCCTGGCTTCCTGCGGCTGATGGCAGCCCATCCCTCGACTTCCTTATTCCCTTATTGCTGTCGCGCTGCAATCGCTAGTTCAAAGGGTCATTTGGCCTTAGTCTTATTGCATTCCGATGACCCAGCCGGCCCCCTGCTATGTTTTATGTGACCCTGTTTTTGCGCTTGCTTGCCGGTCGTCACTAGTTCTTTCCTCCTGTGGTTCTCTCCTCAGGGCATCACTCCCTTCGGCGGCCTAATCCTTTGTCTTTTCTCTCTCCTGCTTCCTCACTCCAGATTTCTCTGTTGTGCATAAATTGTCCGTATTCAATCTCCCGAGTGATGGGAAGTTATTCGGGATCCACTAGTCCCGACAACGGGCGGTGAAGAGAGTGGACACGAAAATGAAGGACGCAGGGGAGGTACTCACGGAGGAGGAAACAAATGAACAAATGACGAAGGAGAAGGAACAAAGGATGAACGAGAATGAACAAAGGACAAAAAAAAAAACAAAAGGCACAAAAGAACCCCCCCCCACCTGGGTAAGTAAGGTCAAAAATACGATGATGGAAAAAACCTTGTGTGTCAAGAGGAATGTGGACGGGGGCCAGGCCAGTGAGATTCGGATACCATTGCGGAATCTCCCCCTGGCTCGTGCCTACTTTCTCACCCTCTTCATGCAGCCTGCCGAGAAATGTGTGATGGACCAAGGGGGAAGAAGATTGATGATCAGAGTCTTCCCACAGGAAAAACTGGAGGAGAGGGAGGGGGTGTACATGAAGCATGGGAGTAACTAGGTCTTTCACGACGATGCTGCTTACATGTCAACAAATAAAAAGATAAAATGAATCTGTAAGCAGCTCGAAGGTGTGAAAGGGAGCATGGAAGCGGTGCAAGAATTCTTCTTGATACAACCTGTCTCCTCCACAATCTTCAAAGTGCTCAGTATGTTCGAACAGGATAAGAAGTGCATGGACGCGTGGAGGAGGCTGGGATGTGGAAGATCAGAAGTTCGAATCTACCCATGGACCCCTAAAAAACTGTCCTCGAAAGAGAAGAGAGAACAGATGATGCGTGAGCACTTCTGGGTGGAACTGAGACATATCCCGGTAGAAGTGCAAGCCACCTTCATACACGAGCTGGGTCAGCAATATAAAATAGTCGACTTTATTGAACCCCTCCTGGCACATGTGGCGAAACGTGACAACTACGTGATGCTTGCGTTGGATCTCCCACCTGGCCAGCCCTTCTCGCTGGATGATATCATCCCGTACAAGGTGGGGGGCAAGTTGTATCAGATCCACACAACCCATAAGTTGAGGCCGTGGTGCTTCAAATGTCATACTTATGGACATTTGTGGTCAGCCTCCGCTTGTCCTCATCACCCACTCAGACGGGACCGTATTACCGGACGGCTGCAAAGAGATCCGTTTGTGGCCCACAAATGGCACACAGTAGACCCCGGTCACGAAGGCTGGGCCTTTTTGGAACACAGCGAGGAAGAGGGTGGGTCAAGTACCGGCTCAGGGTGGACATGGGAGGGCCAAGGGGACTCGAAGTGCGAGACACGCCCCCCCGACACCTGGACTCCACCCCAACGCCCAGATAAAAAAAGTGTAATCCAAGAGAAGGAAGGAGACAAAGAAACAGAGAGGAGAAACAGGGGAGAGACCTCGAAAAAAAGGAAAAGAACAAGAAAAAAAAACGATCAAAGGCAAAAGATGGGAGATGATACAGAATGGGCAACAAAGGGAGCGGCCGGAAGGGCGGCGCTCCAAGAAGGTGGGGGGGGACAGGGAGACGGAGATAAGAGCAAAAGCGGGGTGCTGACATCAAATGGACAGGAAAGGCAAAATAGGGGAGGAAAATAGGGAAATAGATTTGCGGTACTCCAAGAAACAGAAGGAGGTTTGGAAAGTGGGGGGAGCCAGATTGACTGTCTTGCCCCGCCGAGTGACATCTTCAAGGCCGCCTTTGGGCCAACCCCGATGGATGTGGAGACGGACGAAAGGAATGGTGGGGAAAGAGATGAGTTTCATGATACTCCCCCCCTACAAGATGTGGTGATGTAGGAGGCAGGGGAAGCAGGTGGTGCAGAGGAACAAAACTCACTAGAGGACAGGATGAGGCGGGTGGCTGAATGGTTGTTGCAGAGTTTGTAGACCAGATATGCAAACCTCCCGGAGGAATTTTGGGATGATACATACAGAAGCTTGGTCCCCCTGCTAGAAAACAGTAGGAGCCTCAGAACAGCGTTGGAAAAAGGACTCCCACTAGAGGTGCAATAGGAGGATGTCGCTCGAAAAATGTTGGAAATTGTACACATAAGATTCACCCCCCCGCAACCAGCTAAACAAAAAAGAGAGGAGAGGAAAGAAGAACCGGAAGGGAGTGACCTGCCGGTGGTACCGGTAAATGAGGTAAATGATGTGAATAATACTACAGGAGACTGGCCGGATGGGAGGCAGCAAGAAATGGAAAAGGAACACCAGAAGAAGCAAGACAGCCAGTTAGAACACTCAGAAAAGGAGGACGACCCGGAAAAAAATGAAGCACAACCCCTCCCGCAACCCCCCCCTCCTCCTCCCCTCCCCCCTGACCCCCCGAAGGAGATGTGGGCACTTGTCAGCAAACGACAAAAAATCAGACACCTTTTGGAAGGGGGCCAAGGGAGTAGCAACCTCTCCAAACCAGCGGTCATGGTAATTCCAGTCCGGAAAAAGAAGGAAGATGGGAGGTGGGATTATCTTTGGCCCTTGGGGCCCTGCATGGGGAAGTAACACTGGGAGGATGGTCCCCTCAATTCCCCCTGTAGTCCCAATCAGAGATGGATAGCTTTACAGGGGAAGCGCGGTCCTTTATTGGAAAAACCTACCAGCAGGGAGCGGTTGCCACCAGGAGGGAGGCATATGGTGAACAATCCTTGGCGGATAATTATGTGTATGTTTTGTTTGACTCCAATAAGGAAGCAGGTCTGCGCTGGCTCACAGAAACGACCCTTCTAGACCTACAACTCTTAAAAATTAAATCGAGCCAAACGTGGACAGAACAGGATGTTTGGAGTGCCCTAACCAGAGTTCTCAAGGAGGAATACCTGCATCTGACAGGGGCCAAGAAAAATGACTGGGACATAGTTGAATGAGAGCGTCTCTAAAACAAAAAAGGTCGGGGCGATAAAGGGTCAGGATCAACAAAAGAAAGAAGAGGAAAATAAATACTATTAAAGCCTTGTACAACCTAGACAAGGATTGGAAGAAAGGGAGAAGGGATGCAGACTTAGACATACGTTCCTTGAACGTGAATGGCCTAGCAACAGCCTCACCACAAAAGAGACTGGCCATATGGGACCAGATAAAGGGGGTGGGAGGGAGAGATTGGCCGGATGTCATCTGTATTCAAGAGACACATCTGATGAATAGAGCGGACCAGCACTATGCACATAAAATGATCTAGCCTCACCAGGCCTTCAGAGCACACGCCCCGCACCCGGGGAGTGCGGGGGTCGCCATCTGGCTCCCTCCGAACTCAAGGGCGGTACCGTTGGACTGGGAAGCGGATCATGAGGGAGGGAGATGGATATCGATTTTAGTCATGCGGGAGCTAGAACTGGTGAGAGTATTCTGTATCTACGGCCCGGACGATGTAGGGGAGAGGACGGTTTTCTTCGAAAATATAAAAGACAAAGTCCCGCAATCCCCGCATGGGATTCCCATAATCCTGGCTGGCGATTTTAATGCTGCACCTGATAGATGGCTGGACAGGTGGCGAGTACCATCCCCGCGCCCGACATACGTGGGGACGGACGAACGAATTGTAACAGACCTTTGCTCCTCCCTAGATATTTACGACTCTTTTCGTAAATTGCACCCCACTAGACGCGTTTTTTCCTGCCTACGGAACAATAGGCCCGAAAGAATTACCAGATCAAGGATTGATCTAATATTAATATCCACGGCAATTGAAGGCGGCTCCTTACAGGCTGCAGAAATTTTCCCACACAACCCTTACCCGGGCCTGGACCACGCTATGTGTGTGGCAATCCTCTCCTTTCGTAAAAAAACGGACCAAGGGCCGGGGTTTTACAAACTTAACACGTCGATGCTGACTCAACACTTGTTCCAATCCTATGTCAAAGATATGTGGCACTATTGGCAGTCTGATAAAAACACAGTCCAAAACGACATTGTCTGGTTTGATAATGACCTAGCCTTTTTGACAAAAAAATGTTGTGAATACTCCAAAGGAGTAGCCGCTCAAAGAAACAGAGAAGAGATAGAACTTCAAAACCTTTTAAAAGACCTTAACGAACAGCAAGAGCAATGCCGAGGAGCTACTAATGAGGATCTGTCCTCCACCATACAACGAACCGAGACTCGCCTTCTTGAACGAATGACACATAGATGGAATGACACACGCGTACAGGGTAAGTTAAAAAAAAACACAAAACGGAAGGAACCATGGACGCCAATTTTTTCACAATGGCCAGACTTAGGACTGGGAGGACGACCATTGATGCCCTCTCAGACCCGGCACAGCCCCAAGAACAACTAACCACCACCACACCTCAATGTGTCTATATAGCCAGAAAATTTTACCATGAACTTTTTTCATCACAGTGTAAACACATCCCTGAGGATAAAAGAATACAAGAAATTAAAAAATTTCTGACCCCCCTTCAGAAACAAATTACAGAATATCAAAGGGAAGCCCTGGAGAGACCACCCACAAAAGAGAAAATATGGACAACACTAATGCAGATGGAAGAAGAGAAAACTCCCGGAATAGACGGACTAACCAAGGAGTTATGGGAAACAATGTTGCCCTCCCTCTCACAAGACCTGATGGAATATTACCAAAAGGTCTGGGCAACAGGACAAATGAGAGAATTCGTTGGACAAGGGATACTGACCGTGCTACACAAGAAAGGAGATAAAATGAATATTAGGAATTATCGACCGATTACACTTTTGACTGTGGTGTACAAAATACTGGCAAAGACATTGGTAAACCGTATGACCCCGATAATGCCGGACATCATACACCCGGTGCAAACTGGTTTTATTAAAGGAACGAAAATCTAGGACAACATTCTCCTCATTAATGAAGTCATTAAGCTATCTCGGTAATCTAGACACAACGCTGCAATCATCTTTGTGAATTTTGAGAAAGCATATGACCATGTGGACTGGGTTTTTCTTGATCAATGCTTAGAGAAACTCAATTTCGGCCCGGATTTCAGACGCTGGGTGAAGATTCTGCATCAAAATGCTACAACGCGGGTGCAGGCGAATGGCAGATTGACTCCCCCCATTCGTCTGGAACGATCGGTTCGCCAGGGTGACCCGATCGCCCCCTTCCTGTTCGTAATAATCATGGAAGCATTAGCGGCGAACCCGCGCACTCACAAACAAATCAAGAAAATAAGGGTGACTTCTATCCCAGAGGAGGCAATCCCTATCTGTTCGCTCTTTGCTGATGATCTTACCCTTATGGTGAAAGCCTCGACCGAAAACATGGAGAAGGTTCGTCGCCTAATGGACCGAGTTTGTAACCTGTCAGGCATGAGGGTTAACTGGGGAAATAAAACGGAAGGCTGGTGGATACACTACCAAGGGGCCAGACCGCCGGAATCTTCGTCGATTAGATAGTTGCCAAAAGAGGCCCCGATCAGAGTGTTGGGAGTTAAACTATCGGCAGAAGGGCAACCGCCCTTACACGATGAATGGTTGATGCAGTCGGTCCTTGGAAAGCTGAATAGCTGGAAAGATAGCAGAACTTCGCTGATGGGACGATCCTTGGTGATCAATAATGTAGCGTTAGCCTCATTGTGGTATAAAACAACACTCTGGCCATTCAACAAATCGGCGACGCCTACCCTCCAGTGACAGGTGGCTGCATTCCTGTGGAGGGGAAACCACGAGTGTCCTAATGTTATTAGCAGAGTGGCCTGGCGCACGGTAATCCAACCAAAAATCAAAGGTGGACTGAGAATCATAGATCCCTCTACCCAGATGATGGTCTTAGGCTTCCAGTGGGTCAAACACCTGCTCTTTGATCCATCGACCCCCTGGAATGCATTGGCATTACAACAAATGACCAGGCTGGCCCCTGTGACTTCCCCTGACACTGACCCAACATCTTGGCTTGAAGAATGATATTGGCATGTTCCTAGATCATCACCAGACAGAGGCAATCAACCCAATACGGACAGGCAAGCAGCTAGAAGGGATCTGAAAAATGCTGCCTTTTGGACTTCACTTATAAGAACATGGAGGAAACTCCCCCCCCAGATAAAATGTCGCCGCTACGCTGGGAGGAAGTATATAGACAACCCCTCTTCGGCAATCGGTGGATAACAGACTC
Source organism: Chara braunii (assembly GCA_003427395.1). Lineage (NCBI taxonomy): Eukaryota > Viridiplantae > Streptophyta > Charophyceae > Charales > Characeae > Chara > Chara braunii. The sequence goes on from BFEA01000242.1 coordinate 1,529,377, forward strand.
AAACAGTAGGGTGCTATGGTGCACGGATTCCCCCTGGAAAGGATGGACCAGAAACGGTGTCCTAAGAGTATGACATATCTGGGATCAGGAGCGGGGAGACTGGTTATCTGAATCCGCCCTAAGAAAAAAACTGAGATATTGCCACCAAGTAGGAGAAGCATTGGAGACAATCGTCTTTGCTGTTCCCCTAGATTGGGTCCGCATTCTCAAAAAGGGGCCGACACTGGAAGAAAGCGACTGGGTGGGCATAAAAAAACAAGAGGGAGTAGTTGGAAATGTAGTGGACACACACCCATCATGAGAAGGGGGGGGAGAAATATTGGTTAACCTTTTCCATAGAGCTCCAGACGATAGGCTTTTGAGAATGGAAGGGGACATAACAAAATGGCATAAAAGATCAGACTTATACAGAATCCGGATCTTAAAAGAAAGAGGCAGATGACTGGCATACAAACCAACCACCCCGATCTCACACCTTGGGTTTGATCCGAAAAACTGGACCTGGACACTAACTATGGGCAAAGGAAAGCAAGGGCGGCGACAGTTACATACACTGTCAGTCAAATCAGCCTACCGGCTGTTGCGCCCCAAAATAAATTTAAAAACCATAGTAGAAGATAGGTGGATGCGGCATCTAAATGTGGGAAAAGAGGCCCTCCGCTCAGTAAGATGATTTAGACTCAGTAGGGCCTCCCCGGCGAAAGTAGCGTCACTGCAATGACAAATTGGTCATCGCTGCCTACCCACAAACGATTGGTTGATTGATAGAACAACTTTGGAACAAAGAGGGCTAGCCCTGCCGTGGTGCAAACTTTGCCCATCGACGTTCTCATCAAGATGCCGACCAGAAACAATTGAGCATATCTTCCTACAGTGCCCGGGGTCAGTGTGGCTATGGAGATGGTGGGAAAGGGTTTGGAGACAGATGGATGCCACAATCACTTGGCCATGGGATTGGAAGGCACTTCCTGGAGGCAGTAAGACTGGATGGCCAAACCCTACAGGAAGAAATTAGACTGTATGTGCAAGTGGAAATTACTATTCAATGGGAAAAAGTAAAAGAAAAATTAGTAACCCTACATACTAAAACAGAAATCAAGAAACACATCCAACAATTCAGCAAGGACTGGCTGGGGGGGACCCAAGGGAAGCCCATTGCAAATATTCGATGGGAGGGGGAAGGGGAAGGAGTAGGGGGGGAGGAAATTGTGGGACAAAGTGGCAGGAACTACCAGCTTCTCTTTCAAGAATGGACAGATATCCATCAGGACATTCCTTGGTGCCCTGCTTCGGACTTCCCCGACCTCTTTCCACCACCAGCTCTACCTATAGTAGGGGAGCAGTGGTATGGAGGAGGGGATCCTTAGCAGAAGGAAGGGCCTTCTCATAAGACCCTGTCCATACTTAACAAAAGCAGTCAGCATTTGCACTCAGCAGGCTGGGGCTGGAGCAAGCAGCCGGTCAGTATCAGTCATTTTCCTATCTGGCGCCCTCCCTCTGAGGGTGAAGAGATACAAAGGCAACAGCAGTTCTCCAAGGTCTCGGTTCTCTTACATGCACTTTTGGCTTTCGCATAAGCCTGCTCAGTTAATCCCCTGATTCTGCAGGGCAATCAATGCTGGCAGGTCCCACAGCTACTCACAGTCATTGGTTCCAGTTTTGCTGTAAAACGGGACGCTGGACCCAATTTCCAGCAGGTGACGCTACCCACCAATAGATGGAGCCTCTCCTCCGGTGATAGTGCTGTCTGCTCTTATCAGCAGCACTAGCACTGGAAGGGGTGCTTGTCCAAAAAAAAAAGAAAAAAAAAAAAAGTACAGTCTATGGCCAGTGCTGGTAGGGCTCTTGTGTCGGTGGGGCTCTCTACAGGATTGGTTGGGTTGCCTGCCTCCTATGTTCGGTTCACTATCAACAAACAAGTAGTAATGACAACAGTGTGCACAGCGAAGAACCTAACAGCAAACAACAGCAACAGCTGTGTACACAACGATAGGAACGCAAAATAGGTCCACCTATGCGACTTGTAGTGAAACGTCTGTGCCTAGCACCTGAAGTACCTGGGCAACCAGGCTTGCACAAATGTGCTTCGATCAGGGCTGAGTAGGGTGTGTGGAACTCAGCTGAGCCCTGGTACCTACAACCATGGTTCGGTCAGGTCACCCCAAAGCTGGAGGGTGACAATCCTGAGTGGTAGACACTGAGGTTGGATAGTGGGAGTAGGAGTGCGCCGGGAGCAATTACGAAAGAGGTAGGTTGGGAGGGAGTCCCATAGGGTTAAAAAAAAAAAAAAAAAAAAAAAAAGGATTAGGGGGGCTCTCATGTGTGTCCAGTCCACGAATTACTACAACCTGGGCTTTCAAAAAAAAAAAAAAAAAAAAAAAAAAAAAAAAAGACATGGCTCTTTGCTTGGACTCTGGCCCTGTTTTCTTTTTTTCCTTTTTTTTGGAGGGGAAGTACGTTTATGTCACATGGAAGTTCGTAATGGGCAGAAAAACAGGCATTGGCATCTGTGTCAGGGCCTGAGTTCGAAAAGGCGTTCGTAACTCAGGCCGGCGGTGGTGTCAGGGCGGAGGTTTCAGGGCGGAGGTTTCAGGGCGGAGGTTTCAGGGCGGAGGTTTCAGGGCGGCGACAAGGAGAAAAAAAAAGGTTTTTTTTTTTTTTTTTTTCGGGCGGTCGCGCCGCGCCGCGTCGTGCCGCAGCTGGAAAAAAAAAAACAAAAAAAACAACATGGTCAGGCCACGGCTGGGGTTTGGCCTATACATCTGGGCCATGGCCAATCTGGGGTGTGGCCGAGACATCTCGGCCGTGGCCAATCTGGGGTGTGGCCGAGACATCTCGGCCG
>BFEA01000242.1:1533353-1550546 GCA_003427395.1 Chara braunii
ACTCACCACCCCACACACAAGCCCGTGTCACTCCCAAGTTGTCTCAACCCCCAAGCCAACCTTCCTCCTGATAACAGCACCGACAACTCCACTCACAAACCCCTGTGGTCCCCGAGTCATATCGACCCCCAACCTCCCATCATCCACTCAACCCTAAACTCTTACACAAACAAAAACCCAAGTCGCAACAAACATCGTTGTAGACTAGACATGGAGAACAACAGGAGGACACACGGAGCAACCACTGATCCTAACCCGATGACATGCCCCGACGACCTCCAGACATCTACAACTCGCCTTCCATCCAACCCACAGCCATGTCTCACCACTAACTAAACAGCCCTCTATCAATATGTTGTTCCTGCGTCAATCCTGAACACCATACCTCACCGAGTGCAAACTCCTCCAGCTACACCTCAGGCGCATTGCATTCCTCTTTACACTATTCCTGACTATTACCTGCAGTGACCGCTTATTTCCACATACACAGGACAAAACCACAACTCGAGCCTCCGTTACGAAAGGACAAGCCCAACGGTCGCTTTCCCTTGCCAAAGGGGAGATCCATCACTCATCCCCCCTTGACGAAGAGCACATCCCTTCAAGGTGTGGGAATAGCTTGCAACGTTGCAGTGTGGGAAAAACTTGGGACTTGTGGGAATAGCTGTGGGCAGAGCAGTGTGGGAATAGCTTGGGACACTGCAGTGTGGAAATAGCTTGGGACATTCCATGAACTGCTACATTAAAGTCAATGAATCAGGCAGATCACAGGACAGAAGTTTAGTGGGCATTTTGCAGGGTTACCTGTCTATGCTCCAGGGAGAGTTTCTGTACAGATCCTATAGTTCCTGGAGGGCGCGACAAAAACTGCTACCATAAAGTCGACCAAATAAGGCAGAGTAATTAGAGGTGCTGATAAGAGCAGATACCACTAGCATGCTCGGGGAGGCTCCATCTATTGGTGGGGAGCAGCACCTGCTGGAAAACGGGTCCAGCGTCCCTTGACATGTAAAATGATTGTTATAGGAACATTTCAAACTCATGTAGGCATGCCACGTGTCGGTCATCTGAGCGGTCATCGAAATCGACACGCATGCATGGCAGGCAACTGATGAGCAGCATTGATTGCCCTCACCTGAGGGGATTAACTGCCCATCGTAATCCAAAGTTATATCCAAAATCATGCCCATACTCTGAGCTCCTCATCGTCTACCATATAAATCCTTATTGTGCCATGAGGAGGAGAGGCAATCAGCAGTAGGGAGCGTAGAAAACCAATTGATACAATCCAAAATCTTATCCCTACTCTGAGTTCCTCATCATCTACCACATAAAACCTCACCGCGCCATGAGGAGGAGAGGCAATCAGCAGCAGGGAGAATAGAAGATTAATTGATACAACCACCCTTCGAAACGCAAGATCTATGCCTACCCTAAAAAGCTTATGAAGCAAGAGGAGGGGTAATCAGAGAAGGCAAGGATACATGTGGAGTCTTCATCGAAAGGGGGGTGGAGAAATCCTAGCAAAACAGCCACGTGGCAGAACACAACAAGTCGCATAGGCCGCCCTGATGCCTATTCCCGATGGCAGTTCCACACTGCGCCATCTGCCACGCCACATGGCGAAATCCTTTATCCTAAAGAGCCTCACAAGGTTGAGGTTGCCATATTAGTTTACCAAATCCACACTGACGTGGCATCTGGCCTGAGGCACAAAGAAAAGGGAGAATGGTAGCGGCAGCTGCTGTTTGAACATTTTCCCTGTGTTTTTCACATGGAGTACTCCATAGCCAAGACCTTTAAAGAGGCTGGAGAGCTCATGCAAGTTGACGAAAGTCGATGTCGGTGGAGGAAAGTGGAGTCAGCCCCGTGGAGACCAAAGTGCGGAGAACGTTGGTCCTACTTGAAGAATCATCACAGTGCCACAGGGAGAGTATCATCAAGAGAGCGGCTAGGAGGTCATCATCAATCTATATATGTGCTTTTGTCTGTTTTTTTGTCTTGTGCAGGTTATCCATCAAGAGCATCAAGATTGTCATCATTGTCATTTCAGCGGGGGGGGTTCATAAAGGACACCGTCATTCTTGTAATCGTCATTTGGTTACCAGTGGTAATCATCATCGGCTTCTCTAATTCGTCATTCATGTGATTTATCTTCTTTTTATCTTCTTCATGGTCATCATCCAGACTTCTCTGTAAAAATCGTAATCATCGTCATCTTCTATTTTCATTACAGCAATAGTGAGTTGTCAATCTTCCACACCGATGCCATTAGGGTATCGCAAGTCCAACGTTCTTTATTTATTTTCGCCAATTTTATTTCATCATCATTATCATCATCATCATCATCACGGTTTCGTAATTCTTTTTTTCATCAATTAGTAGTAATCTCTGTGTTTGTGATTATATTCTCATCTCCCAGATAGGCTATGGTCTAGTTGGTACATAGGTTGGTCAGGAAGGGAGCGCTACTCCGCAGGGGTAACAAGGTGGGAGGTGATTGCCTTCCAGGGAGTAGTTGCAGATGATGGGAGCTGACCTGGGCTGGGGATGGGAGATATGTATGGGGGCGCATTATCTCCTGGCGGAGGCAGACTAGGTCAGAGTGTTAGTTTTGAGGTACACCTTTTGGGGGACTAATGGCTACAATCTGGCCAACGATGGTCGGAGCTGGGGTGGGTAGCGCTGCCCTGTAACTGAGCCAGATTGGGGTGTGAGACCGGGAAGAGGCCTGATTGGTGCACAGCACGGGCTCAATTGTGATTGGTTGTTTGGAATGGATACAGGAAATTAGGGATAGGATAGTAATTCAGTGCTGAGTAGACAATCTTTCTGATTAGTCACCATCTAGCTCTATTTCATGACCTCAATCACCCACTCTGACATCCTAAATCATCCAAAATGATCCTCAATCATCCTAAATTTTCATCAATTGTCAATCATTAATGTATTTCCATTATAAGGGACGCTGGGCCCGGTTCCCAGCATGTGATGCTCCCCACGAATAGATTGGAGCAATTNAAAAAAAAAAAAAAAAAGATCGAGAAGCCAAATCTGAGCAATCACCACGTAATCCAGAATGAGCACGCTGGAACCAACCACTCACTTGCCACCCTATGCGACCGTCCCTAACCCACCCCTTCGCGCCCCCATCCAACTTCCAACGTTCCCGCACAGTCCTCCCGTTTACCAAACCTTCCAATCATCCACCCAACTCGCCCACAACCCTGATCCACCCCCAAAAAACACACCAGCAAAAATTGAACAGGGGAGAGTGGGGAAAGGGGGGAAGAGACTGCCCATTCTCACTTGTTATTCAGTGAGTATCACTGTGAATATCTTTGTTGTTTTTGTTATCACCGGCTGTATTGCCGTTATTAAATCTGGTGTTGCAATCACTATGATCCCCAATCATGTTGTCGCCGGCTGACTCGTTGTTGTCGTCGTTGTTGTTGAGATCAACGTCGTTTTCTGGCGCGCAGCAGTTCAAAATCGGTCCTCCCGTTCCACCGTCAGGCACAGTGTAGTTACTGTTGTTGTTTTTGCTTTCTACGCCCTGCGCCACAGACAACATAAGTTCCTCGTCGATATTCCCATTGTGGTCGCTGTTGTTGTTGTTGTTGTTGTTGTTGTTGTTGTTGTTGTTATCACACATAGCCATAACCCCTCCTCCCCGCCGAGGGCAATCCTCATCACCCACAAGCGAGCGCTCCTCCGATTCGCCGCAAGAACCCTGCCCCTCCTCAAGCTCCCCGCGGCGAGTTACAACCTCCTTTACCGGAAGTGGCTGAAATACAATCGACGTCAGCTTCATACGAACGATCCTGCGACGTGGCACAAAGCAAATGCCCCTCCTCAGGCCCCACGCAGCAACGCCATTTCACATCATCACGCCTTGTATTCACATACAGCCCCTCTCAGAGCTCAACGAAGATTCCCCTCACTTTCCCTAGCATTTCAGGACAATCACACAGCTCCGCCATCACTTGTGCATCTTCAATAGCGCCCAACCGCTGAAATGGGAGATTTGCATGAAGCTCCTCCTCCCATCCACTGAACAACTCCTCACCCTCCTCCAGAAGTTCCGCTGGTAGATTGTGTCGATGCTGAATCAGCACAGCATAGATGTCGTCCATCTGTCGCTAATACATCCACACCATCTCCAACGCAGCTCCCTCCTCTTCAAGCAAGGCGACAGCCCCAGCGTCCTGCATGGTCGCCGCCTCCATCGCCATCATTGTTGCCGTTGTAGTCATGGTTGAGGCCGCTGTTGTCATTAATCTTGGTATTGTTGTATCTTATTATGTTGTCGAAGCCGCCCCTCGAACGACCGTGCTGCCTCTTCAATCTAGGCTTGATTCTTTCACGCCGACGTGCCGTCTCCTGAAGCTGCCACGCGGAAAGCCCCACCTACACCCGGGCTGAAGCGCCGGACGGCAGCAGGACGACCAAGCGCAGTGATGGCGCTCACCATCACTGCCCTAGTCCGCGGAGTGCGGCCGAGCCTCGCCGACCGGTCCGCAGCGCAAGTTAGCGCTGGTCTACATACAAACAAACAAGCAAGCACGATGTTCAGGGACGCTGGACCCGGTTTCCAGCAGGTGTTGCTCCCCAGCAATAGATGGAGCCTCCCCGAGCGTGTTAGTGGTGTCTGCTCTTATCAGCACCCCTAGCACCACCTTCGGGTTGTTTTTCGTTAAAAAAAAACAGAAGAAGAAATGGACGCACGGGGTTACTGCCACAGCTATTGGCTGTCCTGACACGACCACCTCCCTACCCATCCTCTCGGCAATTCTCCCAGCGCAACCCTATCCCTACTATCGTACCTCAGTATTGAGTACTCAGGACTATCACCATGCTATTTCAGAGGGCGAATTGGACCAGACAGTAGTTCTAGTCACCGGGGCTAGGCAGGGCCAAGCGCGAAGCCTTGCAAGCCCCTCCCAGCCCCAGCTGAGGCACAGTCAAGCAAGGCACATTACTCGGGTACATCGGGCGTGAGGCTCAAGCATTATGTCTACTTCACCTACCAGCCCCCATTCTGGCATGTTTTTTCTCTTTTTTTTTGTACAGATGTCAGATACCGAGGCTGGACAAGGCCAAGCGCGAAGCTTTGAAAGGCCCAGCCAGCCCCAGTTGTGTGTGTGCTATGTGTGTACTATCTATGTGTCCTACTCTGGCATGTTTTTCCCTTTCTACAGATGTCAGATACCGAGGCTGGGCAAGGCCAAGAGTGAAGCCTTGAAAGCCCCAGCCAGCCCCAGTCCTGCGTATGTGCTATCTGTGTGCTATCTATGTGTCCATGCCGCTAGACCCGAGCACGTGGTTGGAGCCATCTAATGGCAGCCTCTCACCAGAGGGGTGCTCCTATCACCCTCTGGGTAGTTGGTCAGCAATAGGTGTCTTTATAAAATAAAATGAAAAAAAGGCTCCGTTCTATTGGTAGCACCTGCGGGAAACTGGGTCCAGCATCCTATGATATACAGAACCATGCCCAAAGTTCTGTCTGAGGCCACCTGAGTACCCCCATCAGGACGAACTGAGCTTCGTTGTAGGTTGTCCTGAACAGCTCCTGACTTTGCTGTTTCAGATTCCTTTTATTTTTTGGGGGGTGACAAAGGTGGCAGCGGCACAAACAAGTTTCCAATAGCCAAAGAAAATGCACCTCACGAAACCAAATAGACGCCGAGCTGGAAAAGGCAATGAAAGCACCACGGTCGTGACAGAGGCACAGATGTCATAATGAGAGGGCGGGCCATGGTTCCAGACGGGAAAGAGGGGGGTGGGGCACTATTTTAGTATTTTGACTGAAATTGCCTTTTTTGTTTTCAAACTCACACCATGAGCACAGTGCCATTTAGTGTTTTTTTTTTGCCTTTTCGAACTCAACACCTGCCGCATCCAGTTGTTTCTTTTTTTCTTTAGAAATGGCGGTTAGTTGTTGTTCTTTCTTTGTTTTGGGGGTGTGGCCCACCTTATGAGACCACCACCCTCCCTTTCCTCGCGGCAATTCTCCCCAGCGCACCCCTACTCTCCAGTCCTGCCTCAGTACGAGGACCATAACCCAATCACGCGGCTCTCTAGCCGCTTGCGGTAGCGGGGTGAGACCCTAGTTGTATCCTCTGAGCCCTGTCCAATCAGCAAGTAAGATCCCCCCACGCCCCCCCCAAAAAAAAGGAGGTCACTGTAGTCCCTGGCCCCTGCTCCAGGGGAATGCTTACCCTGGAGCACCGCTCGATTGACCTTCGCAGTTCTTCTCCTTCTTCTTCTGCTGCTGCTTCTTGCTCCTCCTGCTGCTTGGGATGCTAAGTATCTGGCCTCAATTATGGCTAGACTCTGTTGGAGAAGTCCTAGCATGAGTTTGCCCTTGTACTGGACTTTCTCTACAGAGTCTGGCCAGACTTGGGGTCTCATAAATCAAGGCATGTGCCAGCATGATTATACGCAAAGCCTCCTGGTGATGCAGAAGTCTGTCAGAGGTAGACTTTGAATGATGCTCATGAAGCTTTGCCCAATGGTAGTCTGGGATCCAATCATGTTTTGGAGTCATTGGAACCTATAACACGTTACGCAGAAAGTTAAGGGAGATAGACTGAGCCTGGGCCCCACAAGACACGACAAGGAAACACATGATTTCCACAACCTATTCACGAGGGGTATCAAGAATAACCGCGCTGGACATAGGTACCACTCACATAGATGTTCCCGTTCTATAGTCCAATCTCTCGACACTGGATGGTCGGAAATAAAGATTTGGTCCTGCCCATTGGTAGGGTAATGGTCCTGAGTTCTCACACTGAGGTAGGATAGTGGGATAGGGGGTGCGCTAGGAGTATTGACGTGAGGATGGGATGGGAGGTGGTCTCATATTCCAGGACACCCACGGCCCACAGCTCCGGGAGCATGGTCCCATTAGCAGTCGGATAGGAGTGTGGCCGATCGAGTGTGACACTGAGTGGCAGCGGCCTGACAGGTTCATTACGATTTTCTGGGGTGAGCAAACAGGAGAAAGGCAAAAAAAAAAGAAAGAAACAGAGACCTCCCACCTGAAATCACGGCAGACTGCTTCCCAGCCATCAGATCACAAATGATCTGATGGTGGTGGTTGCAACAACAGTGCAGAAAGTAACTGCCACATTTTGTGGAATAAACTCAACTTCTGTCAGCAGTGATCCTGACGCCCTCCATATACTCCGTGATTGAAGGAGGGCTCCACCCAATGAGATAATTGCACAACAGCAAGCAAAATACTGAAAATCTTCTATCCAGTGGGGCTATGGCCGACCCCACTCTCTTTTGGGGTTGGCCATACCCCCAACGGATTGAAAAGATTGCTTCCTTTGCACTGGCATGCCCAGTGTTAAGGAGAGGAGGAGGGGAACCAAGATCTCCGTACTTTTTCAGTTAATACATGTAAAATACTGACCGTGGGATTACGAGTACTGCACAGCAGGATTTGGGTCACTCAACTGCCTCACAAACTCTTTTCTATCCTATCGGGTTGCTAGTGGGACCATGCTCCAGGTGATCACTGTGCACTCAGTGACTGGCCTCTACAACACCATGGACTTAATAATAATAATAATAATAATAATAATAATAATAATAATAATAATAATAATAATAATAATAAAAGAAAAGAAAATAAAGATTTGGTTGTTCTAGTAGGTGGAACCTTGCCCCTGCACCAACGGGCCGGGCTCAGTTGGCACACCCATGGACTCTTGAAATGCAGACCCAAGTTTGAATCCAGCTACTGTCAGATGAACAGAATAAAATCGTTCCGGCCCACCCATGGACTCTTGAAATGCAGACCCAAGTTTGAATCCAGCTACTGTCAGATGAACAGAATAAAATCGTTCTGAATTACATGGGCTGGTCCGTTCAATGATGATATCGGAAGGCCGTCCCCCTTTCTCTTTTTTTTGGAAAAAGAAAAAGAACATCGCCCCCGAGCCAAGCGGAGGTCACACTTTCCTGGACAAATTGAGCTCGCGAAGGGAGTGCCACAGTTGTCGGCAGGAGTTCGGGCCTGAAGTGAGAGGACTGGAAACTCAATGTGCTGATGGTCGTTCGCCATCTTATCTACGGACAGTATCTCATAATCCACGGCAGTGAGACCGCTTCCCCCCTGATTTCTTCAGAAATGGTAAGGCGCAAAACTCATCATGGTCTGAAGCAGAACATGATGAGATGTTGTCGAGGGCAGGTTTTCACCCTGGAGGTGCGCCAGTCACGATGGAAGCTAGGTTGCGGCCGCGGACATTCTCTTCAAAAACAAAAGAAAAGAGAAAGAACATGATGAGATGTTTGCACTTGAAAAAGGTGCAAACATGGGAAAAGATAACACCCTGATAATGGGATAGAGAGTCACCAATCACAACAGGGGCAGGGACCCAATAGGAGAAGCAGGATAGGTTGAGAGCATACTTTTTTCTTTCTTTTTTTTTGAGAGCGTACTCACACAATTGCAGGTGGTGCGGCCCCACCAACGTGGTTGCCCTGCAAGCGGAGACAACTGCACAAAACCCGGAAATTAAAATTGTAAAGAGCAAATATAACAAAACTTTCCAAAAGTTGAAATGTGAATCGTTGAATTGGTTGGGCTCAAAAGAATTAGCCTTGAAGGACCACTACTTTTGCCATACATCGGCCACGTGGAGAGTCTCCGCTCGATTCGGAGGCCGGAACGAAACGGTGGCCGCCGTTAGGCCCAGCCCTGGAAATCATTCGGGAACAGTTAGGACCCAGGTTCCCACAGACAGCCTCAGAATTTACGACCAGCATTTACCATAAGGGATTGACAATTGGGCCGGGGTGGTAAAAATGACTGGGACAGAGTGGGTAGGGGTTGGTGGGGGGAGGGAGGAACTAGTTTGTGGTAGTAGGTATCTGGCGCCTGGTACAGGGCGAAGAGGAGAACTTCCCTTTCCAATATCCTGCTCAGTCAATCCTCTGGATTCCAGAGTAATCAATGCTGGCAGGTGTCTCTCAGACCTTTTTTTTTTTCCCCCTGTTATCCTCCAAATGCATTCTGTATATGGGACACTGGACCCGTTTTCCAGCAGGTGATGCTCCCCACCAATAGACGGAGCCTCTCCCTAGGTGGTAGCGGTGTCTGCTCTTACCAGCACCACTAGCACCGGAGGAGGTGTTTTCAAAAAAGAAAAACAAAAAAGGCCCAGACCCTGAAGAATGCAGTACAGGTTATATTCCCACTTCTCCCAACACTGTGGAAGGTAGTGGCCGCTAAAATTAAAAAAAAAAAAAAAAAAAAAAAGCAGCAGAAATGAAGAGGGGCCCCTCTCTCATGACAGGGGACTGGGTGGTGCATGCAGATTCCTTACCCCTCCCCATGACAGTGTACAAAATAGAGCAGGCCTCCGCAGACCATCTACACCTGCTAGCCTACTGCCCCGAGCTGCCGGGAACAGACGAGCCCGGCTGCACAGACAGGAGGACCCAGACTCCCCTGGCTATCTCTGATAAGATTGAGAGTCTTGGAAGATGATAAAGGCAGGTAACTTCCTCTATAAGCCCTCCACACCCCTTTTCCAACTACCGTTTGCCCTGTGGAATGGGAATGGACCTGGGGGGAGTCCCATAAGATGTCCCCGTGGCAATACACAGTCAACAATGGGAACAGAGCGGCCCGCAAACAGTCCCACTTATGGAGCACATTCTCAGAAGATGGGAAAGAGACTCTCCACTAGGGCGGGAAAACTTTGGCTCTTTCAAATTGTCTTCCTACTCCCATATCAAACCCACTAACTTCAGAGCTCTGCAATGGCAGATTATTCTCAGCAGAAAAGATGTATTTCAAGGGACGCTGGACCCGGTTTCCAGCAGGTGATGCTCCCACCAATAGATGGAGCGGCCCACCAGGCAAAGCCTCAATTCCGGTGGTTCTCTTACCAGCACTGGGATAGAGGCCTTGCACAAGGGCCTTAAAAAAAAAAAAAAAAAAAAAAAAAAAAACAATTATCCACCGATGCCTACCTACACCGGATTGGCTGACATCCAGGTTAGACATGGAAAGGAAGGGAATATACCTACTGCGGTTTGTCCTTCCGAAAACAGCAGGCGACCCTGGAACACAGTTTGCTGGACTGCCCCATGGTGCTCTGGAGGTGGTGGAATGCAGCCTGGCATTACCTTACAGGCCAACACCTGCACAAGCGGTTAACGGGTGGCTGCAAATTCAGGAATGAAAATTTTGAAGTGAGAGTTTTTGGCCGTATGAAAATTATGAATTGTCTTAAAGTGGTGAAAGGTCCGAAGACCCTGAAAACCACCTATTTAGGCAGGTAGCATCCTGAAGTGGTGAAAGGTCCGAAGACCCTGAAAACCACTTGTTTAGGCAGGCTGCATCATGAAGTGGTGATGAAAAATACGACTATTATTAACCTTCTCTCGCCATGGGATGTGAAATCTTTTTTTTTTTTTTTTTTTTTTTTTTTTTTAATACCCGTCCAAGTGCTAGGGGTGCTGATAAAAGCAGTCGCCGCTAGCACCGTAGGGGGGCTCCATCTATTGGTGGGGAGTGACACCTGGTGGAAATCGGGTCCAGCGTCCCATATACACAATTTGTCTTTTCGAGAAACTCTGTAACTGCCTGCCAGGGATTTACCTGACTCGAAGTAGCACCGTAGATACAGGGGGTCTATCCTCTCAACAATATCTTAGGTGGATCAGCCAGGTGGGAGAGGGGATGAGGAGGCAAGTTCTGCGTCCAGGGGACGACTGGGGCAGACAACCTGATCCTCCTATTCCCTTTCTCCGTCCTGACTGTTTCCTCCAGGATTGTGTTGGGCGGGCACCACTGTGTCTGGGCCATACTAGCTGAGCTAAACTAGGGTACTATTTGGTGGGGGGAATAAGTCAAGGAAATCTAGGACAGGGGGGGGTGGGATGTTGCTGGTGATTTCAGTTAATTTATGAAAGAGCAAACGATAGTCCTTCTGTGATGTTTTCAAACGATCATTTCCATCTGAATGTCAGTCATTATGTGAAATCAATTATGTTGGACGACACATCCCGGCATGACAACAACTGGACAGTGGACACCCTTCATGTTCAAAATGTTCAAGTATACTCGCCTCACACTACTAATGGAAGCCTGGAGAATGTGTTCCTCGTTCGAGATAAAGCAACACACCTACAACCTTATTCAAGCACGTGCCCCCCTCGCCGACACAATCACAGCCAAAACCCATAGTAGTTTCTCGCTTATCTCGGTAGGGTCCAAGTGTGGAGTGCTCTCTTTGGTCGGTGCGATTTGTCGATTGTCGACTCCGCCATAGCCATTGTGGTTGCGTCATGGTGAGTGTCGGTGAGTTGGTGACCTAAAGAAGGGTTTCCACCATGGCGGTCGGCAAGAACAAGCAAATCTCCAAGGGAAAGAAGGGAGGAAAAAAAAAGATCATCGACCCTATGATATCAAGGCGTCGTCCATCTCTGATTTGTAATGTGGGGAAGACCCTCGTTACAAGGATATCAGGAACGAAGACGACTTTCGACAGTCTGAAGCAGCGCGTGTTTGAGATCAGTCTTGCTGATCTCCACAACTGACTTCCTCAATTCACCGACATTCTTAGGCTGGGAGGGGGTTTAGGGTTTATCTAGGTAATTCTGTATGAGTTTCACCAGTTGTAATTGGAGTCACAGGGATGATGTAAATTCGCCTATAAATAGGCGGGCAGTTAATCCCCTCCGGAGAGGGCAATCAATGTTGTTCCTCATGATATGACTGTTTGACATGAACTTCTCCAGTTGTAAGTAGGATACTGAATCCGGTTTCCAGCAGGTGTGTCTCCCCACCAAGGATTGGAACCATCTATCAATAGGGGCCTACTATTGGGGGATGCTCGTATCACTTCCAATATTAGGCTCCAGCAAATGTTTGAAAAAACAAAAACAAACAAACAAACAAAGAGAAACTACACGAGAGTCGCAAAACGAGTTATAATTGCATTATGGGCCAAGATACAGTTTCGAATTGTAGGTCGGGCAACGTACAATCTAACTTTCTGGCCAGGTAGGGTGCCCAAAGTGCAATTGCAAACTATCTTGCCCCATAGTGCAATTATAACTCATTTTTGTGACTCTACTGAAGTTACAAAAAAAAACAAAGATCAAACCTTCAGGAAGATGAAGCTCGGGGCAGAGGATGTCCAGATCAGGAATGTGCGCTGATGAGCTTTTGGGAAATGGACCTCACCACCGACGAGTTAAGGTCTCTAGTTAGGAAGTGGTAGAATCACATCAAAACTCATGTCGCTGTCAAAAGACTCAAAACTACGAAAACTACTTGTTCCACATGTTTTGTGTTGGCTTCACCAAGAACTGACTGAATCATGTCAAGAGGACTTGCTATGCACATAAGGGCAATTCACAAGAAAATGAGGGAGATCATGACGAGAGAGACGCAAATCTGTGACCTGAAGGAGTTCATTCCCGAATCGATCGGCAAGGACATTGAAAAAACACGCACTAGGATTTACCCGCTGTAGAATACTATCATTCGCAAGGTGAAGATCTTGAAGGTGCAAAATTAAAAGACTGGTGGACAAAGAGTGCTAGCGCCCTGACACCGGCGGACCGGCGGGGCCCAGTTGCCCCGGCTAGACTGGAGCCTGGGGAGCAGAGCTCCTCAACGGCTAGGCCTGTGCGCGCACCTAACAGGTGCACATGAGTCCTTAGATGCCACGTGACACCTATTGTTTAGTGACGTGGACTTCTCACGACGCGTGGGCAGGAGTAGCACCAACCGCGACGTTGGCAAGTCGTTCTGAAGAATCATGATAGTGACGCAGTATATTGGGCGAGAGATGGATTTGGCAAGGGAGTTACAATGTCAAGCAGAGGAGTGGATAATCACCCTAAACGAAGGATGCAAGCAGCTGCAGGCGATTGTGGGGGTACTGTCAATGTGGTGGCAAGAGGGGCTGGAGGTCGATCGGGGGGCGACCTCTGTGGCTCAATGACTGAATGACAGGACCCAGAATATGTTGGATATCATGTGGGAGCTGGAGGATGGACCGGATCCCCAGCTCGAAGCCTACATCCACTGGCCGTGGGATGATATTATGGAATTGTGTAAATCCCTCTTCACAAAGTGTCGCAATCTATGCAACCTGTTGGAGGAAAGGTGGGGAAGGGGCGAGATGGGCAAGAAGGATGACAGACTGGACGATAGAGTTGAGGACGATCACGATGATGGATGGGAACGGAATGAAAGAGGTGATGGTGCCGACAAAGGTAACTGCGGCAAGATCAACAACAACAACAACAACAAAAACAACAACAACAAAAACAACAACAACAACAGTAACATCACCAGCGGTGACAATTGCGGGAATAAAAACTACAACAACGACAACAAAGACGACAGTGAATTCAACAATAAGGATATTGACAACAAAGACGGCGCGGACAGGGTTAATAGCAACACAAACGAGAACAACAACAACAACAAGAACAACAACAACAACAACAACAACAACAACAATAACTACTACTACTACTACTACTACAACAACAACTACAGTAACAACAACAACAACAACGACAACAACAATGACAGCAAACGCAACAGTAACAAAAGCAACGCTGATGATGACAACATCAACATTGGCGATGATGATCGCGGCAACGGCAAGACCAGCAACAATGTTCGTGCATCTACTTTCGTCATCAACACAGGGGAGAGGAGCGGGGATCTGCTTAGGATGGTGAGGAGGGGAACATTCTGCTATCTGTCCCCCCCCCCAATCCCTATGTTCAATTGCCCCTCGTTCCCTGGCATTGGATGGGGGTAGGATAGTTAATAGTTAATGCCCCCTTCATCGATTGGAGTTGCCCGGTCCGCAATTTCAATCAAGAAGGGGTGTGAGTCACCCCTCAGGTGGGAGGTGGATAGTTCAGGGTTTCGTGTGTCCGATCTGTATGTGGCATGTTTGATGATTGCTTGCTGGGGTGTTTGATGAGGATGATTTTCATCACGGATAGGTTTCAATGGTCGGAGGTCAATCCTTCCCTTTTGCGGGGAAGTAATCAATGGCTCTGGTATTTTATAAGACATGACAAACATGGTGGGAAAGGGATTTGGTTTCATATGACGTACACAGATAGTATGAATATAAACACATAGGGATTTGGTTCCATACGACATATACAGATAATATGAATATAAACACATAGTATTGGATGCACACTAACAAATCTCCACAAATCATAATATAGGGACGCTGGAGCCGTTTTCCAGATGTCACTCATCATATCAATGTATGGGGACGCTGAACCCGATTTCCAGCAGGTGCAACTCCCCACCAATAGAGCCTTCAACGACGGGGCCCAATTAACGAGGCTGCTCTTATCACCTCGTTAAGTGGGTTTTCCCACACATGAAGTTTTTCAAAAAAAAAAAAAAGATCTTGAAGGTGCCGAAGTTTGATCTCGGCAAGCTCATGGATGTACACGATGACTACACTGAGGAGACAGGGACGATGGTATATCGTAAATAATTTCCTATAAAAGCTTCTATAAAATTTTTGATTTTATTCAACCGCAAGTCTGGCTCTGGACATCTCAGATAATCATCGTAAATATCGATGCTCTATGTCTCTTGCTGTGATCCAAGCTATGCTTAGAACCTAGCCAGTTTTCAATTTCGTTTTTAAACTTTAATTCTAAAAAAAGTTCGGGGAGGATTCTTGATGTCGTTTCTGATTTTGATCAAGGAAGGAGGGGGGGGGGAATTACAAAGGGGATGATGGAAGGAGGAATGGCGGCCTTCGATCAGAGGAAGGATGTTGGTGAAGGTGAGTAGGTCAGGAGAACAAGGCTGGAATGACATGGGCCGGTGCTGGAGTTTGGCTCTGTGACCCAAGGGGAGCTTGAGGCCCATGGAATTATGCCGAGGGTGGAAGGCATAACCAGATCGTCCAACACAAGTGGCGTCGGGGTTCTGACCCTGTAACCTGTTTAGGGGTTTGTCGCTAGGGGAATTGTCGAGGGAGGAAGGCACTTCCTGTCCGACAGAACTAGGTTGGTCGGTATTGGGGAGGGTTGAGGTGCCCTGTTACCCAAGCAGAAGGGGGTATGAGACCAAGTGAGTTCTGGTTCGAGGACTGAAAGTCGAGACCGACGGCTCTTTTGTTGAGGGGGGGATTTTAGGATGATCGGTATTTAGTTTCGACCCCCCTTTTTCCTTTTACAGATGGCTGTTTGGGGGTCTTAAGAATGCTTTTGGGCTCTCGGGATTCCTAGCAACTTTTCTTAGGTGGTTTTTGTGGCTGTTATACTCAGGGACCTGTGGCTGTTCGATGCCAGAACGCCGCTGGTCGGAGCTGGGGGGAGTTGTGTCGCCGTGTAACCTAGCAGGATGTGGGGTGTGAGACCTGGAAGAGCTCGGCAGGGAGTAGGACAGAGTTGGAATGCCTCGGAAGGGGTGTTAGGGATTTCAAAGGGTTTTGAGCATTTGTAGGACCTGCCAGGTCTGTTCTGTTTCTATGTTTTCGATTACGGATTTTTACCTAGTCAAAGCCTGTTCCTAAAAAAGGGGGTAGTCTGTTTTGTCTTAAAAATGTCTTCTGGATCCTGGGGTTTCCTGACAATTTCTTCTAGGTGGTTTCGAGGCTGTAATACTCGGTGACCTAAGGCTGTTCGATGCCAGAACGACGCTGGCCGGGGCTGGAGTGTTGCCCTGTAACCTGCTGACGCAGGAGCATGAGGCCTGGTAGAGAGATCTGGGGGTGCTTTGGGGGGGCATTCCACGGGACAACCAAGGGTTGCCGCTGGGACGACGCTGGCCGGAGCCGGGGTGAGTTGTGTTGCCCTGTATCCCAGCAGGATGGGGGGCATGAAGCCTGGAAAGCTTGGCAGGGAATAGGACAGTGTTGGAAATCTTTGGAAGGCTTTGTTAGGGATTTTGTGGGATTTGGGGCTTTTGTAGGACTTCTGCAGGCTATTCCCGTACTTTTTTCTGAGTAACGGGTAGGAAAGGGATTGAGGTGAGAGAGAGAAAGGTATCACGCGTCCTGCTAGTGAAGGGGCTAGCTGGTAGGACAGAAATAGGGCATAGAAGCAGTAGAGATGGTGGCATTGCTGCAGTAAGTCTTGCCGGAGTGAGGCAAAGAGGACTGTTGGTGGATTCCCGAGTCTTTTTCTGGATTTTGCCGGGTGATGGCCCTGGTACCTCAAATTTCCAAATTCCATCCTTAGGTCAATTGGACTTTCTCAGTGGGTTCCTAGTCTCATTGTCATGAAATTTTCTGATGATTTGTCTGAACATACTTGTCATGGGACGCTGGGCCCGGTTCCCAGCTCGCGCCAATTTGCGAGGATATGGTTGTATCTATGGGACGCTGGACCCGGTTTCCAGCAGGTGCTGCTCCCCACCAATAGAGGGAGCACATTTCTTTAAGGAAAAAAAGAAAAGAAAAGAAAAAAAAGAAAGAAGAAGTGCATCCACAGATTACATGCCAGGCAATGCAACAAGGAGGCCTCATGTTTATAGATGGCTCCTTTTCATTCACCGGAAAAAAAAAAAAAAAAGGTATACAGACCTGTCATGGGTGATGAAGCAGAGGGCGAAGCTGAGGCGCCGGAGCCCCGTTGGCGCTTAGAAGAGGGTGATCAAATACAGAAAGTGGAGGACAGGAGAAGCACTCGATTTGCAGATTCAGGTTTCATAATGAGTTGCATAACACAGAAAGTCCTGGCTGGCAGCGGTGATACCAGTGGAATCGAGGTGTGTCCGTGAGTTTTGTCTTAATTAGGGTTTCCCGGAAGGGGATGAGGGGGCTTATTGAAACTCGATGGGTAAGAAGGGAACAGGAAGATGGGGGATGATGGAAAACGAGAAAGAGAGAAGAGTCAGAGAGTGACAGGAGAGGCATGCGAGAGGAATGTGACAGGTGGCAGGCGAACAACTGTCAATCGATGTGGCTTGAATAGGGTATCATGGGGGGAGTTAAATTGATTGTTGCTTTTGGGAATCTCGAGAGGCCAGACCTTGGTGGTGGGGGGATTGGCATGGAATTAGCTATAACAGATGCTATTTTTTCGTCCCATCGTCAAAGACCCAGTTGAGCCTACCGCTCTTCTTATAAGTGAGAGAGACTTTGTGAATGACCAAAAAGAAAAGAAAAGAAAAGAAAAAGGACAATGCATGGAAGGRTCTTCAAACSA
>BFEA01000242.1:1570438-1581234 GCA_003427395.1 Chara braunii
GAAGGGGGGGGAAGGGGCGAGGGGGCGAGGGGGCGGGATGGTGGTTGTCTTTATGCAGCAGGGGTCTGAGGATTTAGGGGTTTAGAGAGATCTAGGGTTGTGAAAGGACTGGGTCATCGGGTATGAGGATGAAGTCAGTTGGTCGGAATTGGATAGAGAAGTGATCTTGTGGGAGGAACTCCCACTGGGCCTCCGTGGACAACCAGGGTCGCCATTGTAGGTGATTGGAGTGGTCCAATCTACATAACCTGCAATTCGGGTCCACCCATTTAGCCTTGAAGTTGTCCAGCATCTGTCGCCTTTTGGACTCTTCCGGCTCGTTTCTAAGGGTCGTTTGTAAGTCCGTCCAGGCTGATTGTGTCTGGCATAGTATCGTGTCAGCCATTACTGCTCTCGCTTGCATAAACCCAAAAATGTGTTGTCCTCTCTCGTGTGAGCATCTCATTCGCCATGTTGTCATGAGAAGGGCCAAGCGAGAGTACTGGAACAGGTTCAACATGAATTGTGTCCAGTCAGTTCCTTCAGGGGGGAGGACTGCAAAGAGGATAGTCCTCACATCCCATGGGAAATGCTGATCAGTGAAGTAATGCCAGGACGCATCCCACCATCTCCAGAGGCGATCCACCATGGGGCAATCGAGTAGACAATGCTCCAGGGTGGCTCGTTTCCTGGGGGGGGATGAGTTCACAGAATGTGCATAGCGACGACAATATTCCTTTTTGTTCCAGGTCGGTTCTTTCAGTCAGCCAGTCAGGGGTGGGCCGGCATCTGTGGACAATCTGCCACTGGAGTGCTCTGGTTGGTCGGTCTGATGTGGGAAAAGGCCGACCACCTAAAGGTGCAGAGGTCTGAGCTCTTTAAAGAAGAGTCTCTCTCCCACCTTCTGAGCATAGTGTCCATAACTGGAATGTGCTTTCGCATTGTTCTGTATCCTTTTTTTACAGAGTACTGCCACGGGCGCATTGTTGAGGTTTTCCCCCATTTCCATCCTCATTCCGCCGGATCAAAGGGGAGGTGGGAGAGGGGGACAGTCGGTTCATAGACATATAGAGTCTCTTCATTGTCTTGCACCACCTGTACTCGGATGACGGAATCAGGTAGACTGTGGCCGTCGAGCTGTATGGGAAACCTACTTAACGAGGTGAAAAGAGCATCCCGGTAAGTAGGTCCGGGCGTCGAAGGCTCCATCTATTGGTGGGGAGCCACACCTGCTGGAAATCGGGTCCAGCGTCCCTGTACAAAGATGTGAATGTATTTGTTGGAAAGCGGGTCCAGCGTCCCTGTACAATGATGTGAATGCATCTGCTGGAAGTCGGGTCCAGCGTCCCTATGCAGAGATGTGTTGATACCTCTAACTACCTATGCGTGCACGTCAAGCAATATATGTCAGATGATGGGAGACCCTATCCATCTGATCTACAGTATCTCCAAACCAAACTGAGGCTTCGAGCCCAATCTTATCTATCAGACGGAACCCTAACCATAATGTGATGTGTATAACAGTGATGTGACGTGTGTCAGTTGGAAGACGGGTCCAGCGCCCCTATGCAGTGGTGTGTAGCTGTGTCCTACCTTCATAAGCGGTCTGTATACGTACAGCAATCCATATGAATCAACATCCAACCGGTGTGTCTTCACTCATTGATTAATACATGCCCGCCAAAGGGAAAACTTAACACTGATATGAAGTGAAACCCCAGAGCTGATGTACTACTTTATGTGAAGGAGCAGAGGCATTGATTACTTCCCAACACAGGGGAAGGATTGACCTCCTGCTCATACAGCATATATGTCCAATACAATTATGTGGATAGATATCAATTTGCGCATATATTCACCAGCAATAACAAGCGTAATCCTCATCAATCCTTTCATGATTAAGGGTCAGATCCCACTGGCAAAGAGGATTGGAATGAGTGTGTGAATCTGGACGTCTTTGTGGCGAGGTGCAGAAAACTGTGATTGATCTGCTTTGCTGCATCTCTCCATGGAACATGTCCAGATTCAGAGTCTTATTCCAATCGTCCTTGCCAGTGGGATCTAGCCCTAAGAGTTGAGGGTCAGACGGGTAAGAGGCAATCAATCCTTCTTTTTTTTTTTTTTTTTTTTAAGGAACAAAGTTCCAATCTATTTGTGGGAGCACGTGAACCGGGCCCAGCGTCCCATATGAAAATTTACATAGTCGTTTGAAAGTTAGAGATATCGAGGCCATTACCTGGCTTTGGCTAAGAAAAAAATGAACTACTTAGAAGATTAGTACGACAAACTTCAGAGATAGGCAAAGTTCAGAGACGACTCAGGAACCCCCCATCAATCCTCTGTACCTCACTCCGGCAAGGCTTACTGCAGCAGAGCCACCATCTCCGCTGCTGCTGTACCCTATTTCCATCCTACGAGCTAGCCCCCTCACTAGTAGGACACTTGATATCCAACCATCTACTTCTCCCACTCACCTATTTTTGAGTAAAAAATTGAGAAGATCTCCCCCTGCCAGCATTAATTGCCCCCGAAACCAGGGGATTAACTGAGCAGGGATGCCCCTTTTTTTATGTGAAGAAAATTTCATGAAGACGATATGGCAGTCAAAAAAATCCTACTCCCAAATCCCTGCAATCAGTCAGATGGGGAACGGACAACCCTTACCCCCTTTAATTCATCCCTCCTATTCACCCGCAGGAAAACCGCAACCCCTCGTCCAGTCCTCGTACCTGAAACGACTGATCTCAAACCCCCTTAGCTAGGGTTACAAGGACCCGCTACATCCCCGGTACCGACCAGCCTGATACAAACGGCAAGGAGTGCCTTCCACCCTCGACAACTCCTGAATAGTTGCACGCCCCTTTAGGTGACAGGGCTACAGCCCCAGCGACAGCTACGTCGAACGAGACAATGCTCATCAGCCCAATCTCGCCCTCCTGACCTACTAGTAAGGACACAACCCTCTTCTGGATGATCCCCACATATAGTTGTTTCAAACCCCATCAATAGAAAAGCCAGATTTGAACTGAATAACACACAAAAAAGAGAGCAGAAAAGTCCAAACTAACACCACCACCTTGCTACCTTCCCAGCATCTGTTGAAGGAAACCACAAACCTCGTAATCGGTCCTCGATCCTACGCACAGCTAGTCTCATACCCTCCAATGCTAGGGTTACAGGGCACCACCATACCCCAGTACCGACCAGCCTAGAATAGACGGTAAGGAGTACCTTCCTCCCTCCGCAACTCTCATTAGCCGCACTCCCCTAAAAAGGTGACAGGGATTAAACCCCGGCAACGGCAACGTCGAAAGTGTTGGTTTTGTCGTCCTCCCTCGAAAGAATTCCCCTCGCCCAGGTTATAGAGCAACGCCCCAGCGCAGCTCCAGCACCGGCCTGCGTCGTCCCAGCCACATTCTTCTGACCTACTAACGAAAACCCCCCCCCCCCCCTTGTTACACCCCTCAATCAAGCTTCTCACCCGTCAAGTTCAACCCGTCTGCTCTCCCTCATCGTGTGTGACCATATGCCATTCCATTAGCCCTCCAAATCATCAAAGATTAAAATCAAAGATTATTTCACAGGCTTCAAAAAACTGTGTTTAAGAACTTAGAAAAATTTTAGGCTCTGACCAAAAAATCAAATATAATTCTGATAGAAGCAACAAAGAATCTCAATATCAAGAAATTCGAAAGCGAAATGTAAAGTTTGGGAACTAAGCGAGAATAGGAATAAGAGAAATCCCTCAGACTGTGGAAGTGGATGAGTTCATCATATCAAATCTTTGTAATACAACTAACTTATTTGATTCCTTTAGGAGACTGAACCCGAATACCAAAATGTTCAGCTGCTTCAGAAGGAACCAATCGAGAAAAAGTACAAAATCCAGAATAAATTTGATCCTGATTTCTGAGGAACTTCAGGGGTTAGTGCAGTTTGCCAGCATACTTCCAAGAAGTCCCTTCCGAGGATTGGATCACGCCACGTGCATGGTATTAATCACATTCAGCAGGAAACCTGATCAGGGTAGAGGATTTTACAGACTCAATACTTCTCATCTCAAATCAGTCAACTTCAAACAGTTTCTCAAGGATCTAGGACGTAAATGCAATGAATATTCCAAAGCTTTAGCTAAACAAAGGCACCAAAATGAAATACAGTTACATAAAAGAATTGAAGAACTTCAACAAACAGAAATTTGCATTGACGAACCAGACCATCTAGATCCAATTTCCAATAAAATTCAGAGTTTAGAGGAACAGTTAATGAAACACATGGAATACAGATGGCAGGGGGTGAGGATTAGGAAAAAATTAAAGAAGAATCAGACAGAAGGGTCTATGGATGCAAGATTCTTTGCAATGGCAAAAACAAAATTAAGGTAGAACCACTATCGACGCCTTATCCAATCCCTTTTACTTAAATGAACCTCTGTCCACTTCATCGGCTGCTTGTAACAGAATTGCTAGAGACTTCTTTAAAAAACTATTCTCATCTGAAACAAAAGATCTTCCCAGAGACCAATTTCTAGGTGAAATTGATGCTTTCCTCCAACCTATGAGACGGTCCTTGTCAGATAACCAGAGAGAGGAGATTGATAAACCCCTCAGTAAAGAGGAAGTATGGAAAGCACTACTGCTAATGGAGGAGGAAAAGACTCCGGGGATTGACGGGTTTCCCAAGGAACTCTGGGAATCAATGTGGGATACTATGTCCCAAGATCTTATGGATTTTTATCAGGAGGTATGGAACACAGGAGAAATGGGAGAAATTGTCAATCAAGGGGTTCTAACTCTCTTATACAACAGCGATTTCGTCAAAACGGACATTTTATATTTTTTGAACGAAATTTAAATTGTCATTTCCGTGGTGATTTAGGGTCAAAAATGCATTTGAATTTGGGGTATGGGTATACATGCAAGGGTAAGGGGTAAGGGGTAAGGGGTAAGGGGTAAGGGGTTTGGGGATAAGGGATAAGGGTTAAAAGACAAGGGGTAAGGGGCAGGAACTTGGAGCAATGGTTGTCATCTTCCATACACTGTTTCCATGACAAACAATTTGATGTTACCCACATCCATCCGCATGTAATCACAATATCCAGCAGCAGGTTCATACTACTCGCAAGCCACTGTGTCCAAAGCCATTCGACGACGTATTGCGGGTATGTCATCAGCGGTGAAAGAGAAAGGCGGAAGGTGACCCCTTGCCAATAGCGATGCGTATGCGAGCATAAAGACCCCACACGAGCTAGTGTCACATTGTTTTTGGACGCCCTCTACGGTCCATATGTGATTAAACGGTTTCGTGTCCACCTCTTTGCCTTGCTGAATCGATCTTTTAAACAAAAACTTTGCAAATCCGCCGGTCACTTTGGCTGCCAGTTCTTTGTCGGGGCTGAGGGAGTCGTAAAATTTAAATTTCCTCCTCCTGAAGTCAGCCACAACGAGGGTCCAATGGTTCGTGTGTGCGATATGGAAAAGGGCAATTATCAAGTCCATGTTACTTATTATAATGTTATTCGACCAGTGCTGCACCTCTCGCCCTTGATATCTCATTTCGTTGTCAAAAAGTCTGGCGAAGAAAAACGAGCTCAACACTGATATTCTAGGAATGCGACCCTTTCCGATTCTAATCACGGTTTCATTCTCGGCGTCGCATTCTACGTGTGTGATTCTACACCAGTTGTCTAGTGCGATGAGGTTCAGGTAGAAGTTGACGACGTTGTCATTTAACCAGTTCCGCCCGTTGACTAGTAAAATAAATTCGTATCGAGTTAGCTTCAGTACTTCTTTCGTCCGATGATTGTGTATGCTCACTATTGGGAACCTTTTTCCGTACTCCCGGCATACATGTGAGAGTGTTTTCATCTTCTTCTCTGATAAAGACGATGTTGCGAGGCGCATTGTCCACCCTCTTTTGCACTTTCTTGTATTCGTTGTTGTAATTTGCACTGCACACGACAAACACGACGAATACGACATCGACCGACGCGGACAGGGGTGTAAAAAATGGTCGCCCAACATGCTAAACGGAAATGGTGTATTCAATATACGTCATCAATGTTTCGCGAAACTTACACTTAGATGAACGACAACACTTCGGGACCAATCAATTCTGACTCCTGCCCCCTTTCATCACCGTACCCCAACGTCATACATGCATATACACAACGCAGCATATTGACGAATATAGAGAGACACACACGCATACTACGACACACACTTGTTAACCCCACAATTTTCTTGTCAACAATTAAAAGGCCAAATCCCGGAAATTGAACACTAATGAGTCTGCAGGTCGATTGTACACAGGAACAAATTCCTCCCACAAACCCAGATTTCAAACAAATGAGCACACACACGAAAACATTAAATTTCCCCACGAAGAGGATTCCCCTCAAGTTCATTCCCTGTATCACCCCTCATTTTCTGCACGCGTGGGATCGCTCACGCCCTTTCCGCCTTCTACCCCATCCTCATCGTCCGTCGTCATGTCCTCAATATTGCGAGAACGTGGAGACCCCCCTGCATCTCCCCCATTCCCGTCATCCCCTGTGACCCCTCCCTGTGGTGTTGTTGTATAGTGTGCGTCACCTTTGCTAGTGCATGTGGGCGGATGCAACGACATCCTCGTGACGCCCATCCCAGCAGTGGACTCTGACACCATCTCCGATGTGCTTGCCAGCGCTGCACCTGTCGCGAGGAGACTCCCGTATGTGGCGCCCGCATCTGCCGGCTTGTCGAGTGACACTTTTTCACCTTGTGATGTATCCCCCGTTGCGACAGAGATGACTCCGATGGTGTTTTTGCCTGCGGGCGTGTTCCCCGCCTCTGGCAACGGAGGCTTTACGCCGAACGTCGTCCCGCCATCTTCCCTTTGTCCACCCATCGTGTTCCCTGTGGCCGCCTCGGGCACAGGGGCGACATCTTTTTGGGAGTCCACGTCCACGCTCTCGAGCGCGACGGCGCGCTCAACCTTCCAGTCAATCTTGCCGTACGAGGGGCTCGACTGCAGCTCGTAAAACTTGTGTGAGTACTCTAACTGCCGAGTGGCTCCCAAGGCGTCGAACAATTGTTTCGCCTTTGCCGCGATGGATGTTTCACTCTCCCCGGAGTTCTCTTTCCGACAACAGTATAGTATTGATTGCTCCGTCGTCTTCAGTCAGTTGTCCTTTCCCATGTGGGGAAACGGTCTCCAACCCTTCGAGACATACTTCGCCGCCATTTTTCACTCCACGCCTTGGATACATGGCTCGAAAATACCGTCATGCCAAATGATATCATGGCCCCACCTGTCCTCACTAGTGCAGGCGTATTTATCATCCACTGGCAAGAAATACACATTGTTTGCATCCGCACAAAATCTGGGAGGAATCGGATCGCCTGGCGCCAGCTTCGTTGGCTGAGCAAGAATATCAAGGTCGTCGTCTTCGTCGTCTTCCACAGGTGTACATACAACCCGGTCCACACCCGAGGCCACACTGTTCGCGGGTGGCAGGTTCGAGCATCCCTCTGATTGACCTGGTCCATATCCCTTGACGTTGTGCTCCATGGCAGTGGACTTCCCACACCACCCGGTTGCATTGGTGTTCTTTTCGATCTCGAGGTCGGAGTTCGACGAGTCTTCCTCGCTGTCAACGGGGTTAAAGCCTTCACCCGATTTAGCGAGGTCTGCACAATCCTTAAACGTCTGTTTATCTTTGTGAAGATCAAACCTCAAGATCTCGCATCGAGCAACGAATGTCTCGAAGGCGCCAGTTAGAGCCCCGTGATAATGTTTGAGGGCCTCGGTCACCTTGGTTTTCCTATATATGTATCCCCCATCAAGGCGTTCATCCGGCGCATCGCGGAACAGGTATTCCCACACCTTCAGTCTTTTCAGTCCCAACTTGTGGTACATATCCCTGTTCGTCCGATGTGTGGCACGCGGTTTCTCGAGGCGGCACTCGAATCTCCCATCCTTAACAAGTATGTCGACGAACTTTGTCAAGTATGCAATGTCCTTGGCCGACTCGTCACAGGCAATGACATTATTACCTGCAAGCAATAACTTTCATACAAGACTCGCGTGCGCCCTACCCAGCAAAAGCACACCTTCCGCCTCTCCTACGAATGAACCGCACAACTTCCGCAACTTGCCAGGTTCTCGCTCCCAAATTGAATATGCGGCACGTTCGTCACCCTCGACGCCACCGTGTTTTCCGAGACACTTCCCGAACTTTTCCTCCACAACATGCACTTCGGTGAGATCGTTGTGAAGTCGGGGTGCGACAGTTACTTTTTTCAGATCCCCTCCTTCAGCATGCAACACGATCGCCATCAGGTCCCGACTGCTCGTAGCGATGTTGTTGTACCTTGTGACGTCGCTCGGCGGCCTGTCCACGCGTTTCCATGACCCGGGGATGAGCTCGATGTCCTCCCAACGGTACAATTGACGCAAGACATCGCTTTGCACATTCTGCGGTGCAAAGAAGAAGAGGACCCAATTTGGACCACAACACTTCGTCATCATTGCGTACAGTGCATCGAAGTCCTGCGAGGTCCATGCACTGCTGAAATCCGCGGCCGAGATGTCCACGATGGCGGCCCTGCATGCCATTTTTTGTGCGGCTGCGACGATGTCGACGGGYGCCGCCATAACCTCCTTTGACCGCATGCATACAGGAAGCAATGTGGTCTGCCTGCTGAGTTTGTCCCACACAAGATGGCGTGCACTGGAGGCAATCCGTTTCACCTCCGCTCGAAGCATATCGAGCTTATCGATCGTGGTGTATATAAAGACCTTGAAGTGAAACGGAGTCTCCTTGTACATCACTTCTGTAGGCCCCAAGCCCGCACCTTGCCTCGCCTCCTCCACTCCTCCAAGTCACCGAGGGATCGTCTTCACTAAGTTGCTATGCAGCTTCTCCCGTTGCTTCTCTCATTCATCTGCGCATAACCCGTTTGAAGCATACCTCTCTTCCAGGTCCTTGTACGATATGAAGAAGTCGTCGTTTCATTCGTCCCCTACCCTTCCCTCGGTGCGAAACACGACGTGGTTCGTTACCGTCGTCCGCCTCACCACCGCCCTCCTCCTCCTCACCACCGCCCTCCCCCTCCTCACCACCGCCCTCCCCATCCCAACCACCGCCCTCCCCATCTTGGCCCTCGCATTCCTCGTCATTGAAGGCACCTGCACCTCCCCGTGAACGATGTTGGGGACCAGCCCGATAGCGCACAACTCCGTCGTCGTAGTTTGTGGCCTCGCTGGACTGCTCGGCAGCATCGCGACCTTGCCGATCCGAGGGCGGAACCGGAGCGGGCAGAGCCTGGACAACCGCAGCCGACGAAAACGGGGCAGTCGGCAATTGCTTCCTCTTTCCACCCGCTCTGGCCGGCTGATCTTGGCACCGTTTGGGCCCCGCAGCCGACGAAGGTGGGGCGTCAATCGGCACGAAAACACGGTCAACTTGCTGGGCAGCAGGCAGCCTCGCGAACTCTTCCCTGTATCGCATGACGAAAGCTGCGAGTTGGTCCGTCGGGCTGTTGAATTGGACCAAAGGTCTGGTGAGCATGAAAGCACTGTCGACGATAGGCAGGGAACCAGTCACGCGGTAGCCATTGGTTTTGGAAAGAAACTTTTCCCGATCCAGCATTTGGAACTCCGTTCCGTTCCCGCGCACGTCAAACGCTTTCATCGACAAAGCCTTGACCCCGTATCCTTGGAAGAGCCGATGGTGAAGAGACACCTTCTTGTCTTCCTTAACCCAGTTTTTCCCCTCTCTGTCATAGACAAACGTAAGGAAGAAGGTCCTGAACTTCCTGCCGTCATAGGTAAACCTCCCCGCTTCCGATTTCTCGACCCCTCCGCAGCAGTACCAACTCAGGCCATTGTCATCCCTCAAAAAGACAACGGCTCCGCAACCCGGCATATGAAGGCCGCCTACCCAATCAAGAGCTTAGACCTGCCGTACCGTTTTTCGGGGGCGGAGCCAGACGTTGTTTTTCCTGAAGGGTCGCACAGAAAAAGACATCAAGAAAACAACACTAAGTGACGTGAAGAAGCATCCGTCGCGGCACGGGAGTTTCGCTACCGCCCCATGCAGCGGGTCTGGCGTTCCTAGAACGTTGTACCCCACGTCCGTTGTGTGTGCGGGTCCGGCGTCCCCAAAATAGCAGACCCCACCAGCGTGCCTATCGGCACGGTGGTCGGCCGAACCCCTCCCTCACCCGCCTCGTCGACGAAACCCCGCGGCGTTTCATGTCCTTCCCTCCCCCTACCTCTAGCAGCACCGAGCGGGGTCCGGTGTTCCCAGAACGCCGGACCCATGTCGGTGCTGCGAGAGAGTATGGGGGCCCCTCCCTCCCCGTCGTTGACAACAGCACCAAGGGGGTCCGGTGTTCCTGGAANCGGTGTTCCTGGAACGCCGGACCCATGTCGGTGCTGCGAGAGAGTATGGGGGCCCCTCCCTCCCCGTCGTTGACAACAGCACCAAGGGGGTCCGGCGTTCCGTCCCCTACCCTTGATGGCCACAGCACAAAGGGGGTCCGGCGTTCCCGAAACGCCGGACCCCTTTGTGCGGCGGGGGAGGACCGGAATGTCGGACCCCCTTTGTGCCATGGGGGAGGACGGGGGTCCGAGATCCGATCCGACGATGGGCATAGCACGAAGGGGGTCCGGCGTTCTGGGAACGCCGGACCCCCTCTGCACTACAGGGGGGGGAGAGGGGGGGGAACAAGGTGAGATGCGCCGGTTCGATCCCCCGAAACGCGAAGGAGGTCCGGCGTTCCCGGAACGCCGGACCCCCTGCGCACTGCGGGGAGGAGAGGGGGGGGGGG
>BFEA01000242.1:1591715-1644112 GCA_003427395.1 Chara braunii
CTCTCTCTCTCTCTCTCTCTCTATCTATCTATCTATCTATCTATCTATCTATCTATCTATCTATCTATCTATCTATCTATCTATCTATCTATGAGAACATCGAATACATTCCTCTACACTACAAATACACGCGCACAAAAGTTGGAAAATCTGACATCCTTGTTAATAAAAAAAAAATGGCAATTGCCAAAAAAAAAAACGATACTGTACTCTCCTGCGTGAATGCATGATATACTCAACGCGCACAAATTTTACATCTTCTAAGCTACACCTTTTTTACATCGAAATGGATTCGAGACAATCAAGGAATCATGTTGAATTGCAATGACGCCCCGTGGAGAGGATGGATTAAGAAGGGAGTAGTCAGAATAAAGGATATTTGGAACAAAGAATCCAAGGATTGAGTTACTCACGAAGAAATCCAGGAGAGATTAAGATATTGCCACCATTTGGAGAATGTCTTGGAAATAATAGTTGAGTTGATACCCTTAGACTGGGTTCGCATCCTCAAGAAAAACCCTGACATCAAACCCAACGATTGGGTAGCTTTCACTGACTGCAATCACCTAATAGGTACTGTTTTGGAAGTTGAGACAAATCGAGATATTTTAACTTTCCTCTTCATCGTTAAAGAAGACAATAGAGTAATCCCCCACCCAGAGAACGAAATCAGATGGGTAGTTAAAGATCAAATTTTCAGAATCAGAGTATTGCAAAATGGGAATGAATGGTTGGTTTTCAGACCCGACACTCCCATATCGCACCTAGCAATGGATCCAGCTGTATGGAATTGGGGGTCGCAACTCAAAACAAACAAAAATTATATCAGATCCCTCCACTCGCTATCAGTCAAATCAGCATACAGAATGCTATGTCCTACAATCAACCTAAAAGACAGAGTATCTGACAGATGAATGAGACATTTTAACCTAGGCATTGACGACCTGAAAAACATCAAATGGTTTCGCAGCAAGAACTTTAAACCGGCCAAAATAGTTTTCCTACAATGGCAGATCAAACATAGATGCCTCCCTACTAATGACTGGTTAACAGATAGAACATCACATGACAAAAACGACATCACATGACAAAAACGATCATATCTAACCCTGGTGCAAACTGTGCAAAACTGCGTATCCAAGTAGAATGATTCCGGAGACAATTGAACACATTTTTCTTCAATGCCCTGGTTCAATTTGGCTTTGGAGATGGTGGGACAGGATCTGGAATACTCTGGAAACAAAGACTCAGTGGCCATGGGGATAGAAAACCCTGTTGTTGGAAGTATGGAATGTTGACCCTTTTCACGAATTTACCCAAATTTTATTTATTCTCAGCAGGAGGGCAGTATTATGGACCATTTGGAGGAGGAGATGCATCTATGAACGGGAAGGTGTCAGGATGGATGACCCGGAATTAACAGAAACAATGAAAGAACAAATTCAGACAACCATCCTGAATCAATGGGAACTCACTAAGGAAAAAATTCATTTTTTATCAAACAAAAAGGAAATCTCCCAGCAAATACAAAAGTTCAGTTTGGTTTGGCTTGGTGGGAACCAGGGGGGAGGGATTGGAAAAGTGGTATGGGAAGGTACTACTGAGGCAGAGGATGGAGTCATCAAAAGAAACTATAAGATTGTGTTTAATGACTGGTGTTCAATTGACCTCTCAATCCCCCTGTGACCCGTCTCAGATTTTCCTGACCCATCCCCCCCCCCCCCTTTGGTTGTCCCCAGTTCTTGGTTTGGAATTGGGGATGATTTATAATAGGTATTACTAGAGTAAGTGCTAGAATGTTCTTTATTGCAGTCTCACACGTCGGATCAGTGAAACGGACACACATGGTCACACAAGATAGACAAGACAACGAAGTAGTAGAGTCACCATTATCTCATCAGTACCAAAGCTTAAATGGTCTAGTTGGCGCCACTCTATTGAGGGTGAAGAGGTACAGGGGACGTTGGGCCCGGTTCCCAGCAAAAGCTCATCTTTTATTCTCTATATTGCAACAGAAGGGACGCTGGACCCGTTTTCCAGCAGGTGCAGCTCCCCACCAATAGACTGGAGCCCCCAGTGTGTCAGGTAGGAGTGTATGCTCTTATTAGCACTCCAATCTGATACAACGGGTTTCTGGTAAAAAAAATAAAATAAAAAATCAACAGAGGTTGGAAACATGAATTTAACATCAAATTCAGGCGATCAATCGAGGTGAAGATAGTATACGATTTAATAAGATTTGAAAAACTAAATAGGGAAACCAAATAGAGGATCAAATCTGATGTCCGAACAGACTTTCAACTCTGATTTCCAGAACCCACAGTTCAAAAAATCTCTCAGACGGTAAATCAGGAAATACCAACAAACAAATCAGAACTCACAGTTCAAGAAATCACTCAGACGGTAAATCAGGAAGTACCAAGTAAAAAAACAAATCAACAATCAATTGTGTACGAGAAAAATCAAGTAAAAAATAAATCCATGATTTTATTAAGAAGATCACATACCAGAAAAAAAACAATAACAAAATTAGGTCATCACCTTCTACCCCCACGAAAAGAGAGGAGGGGAGGGGAAACTAACCTCTCATCCTGAGAAGGTTTCGGTGTCTATTCGAAGCTCAACTATAAATGAAGAGCTCACAAAAAAACCGAGATTACTCCTCCCTAAAAAACGACCCTCTGTCCATACATTGCCTCCGCCGGGAGGTGCCCCCTCACCTCGCCGGCCCCAGTTTCAGAACAGCCCTCTAAACGGTCATCCCTACTCCCTCAGTAGCATACAATTCCCCCTAAAGTATGCCCCCGCAGAGCTGGAATTCCCCCTTTCTTCCTGTCCCACCCCCTCCCAGTGAAACAACACTCTCTACCTCACCTCTTGCTGAATTCACCATCCCTTGTCCACTCTCCCCAACCACCATGCGACCCGAAAATCAGCATGGCCTAGAGAAAGACAGCCCACAATACCGCCCCTACCCTCTCAAGGACAACACCTCCCACCTTGTGTAACCCTCATAGGGAGGAGCTCCAATCCCGAGGAAATAAACCCGAACGATACTTGTGAGCCCAAACCCTACAAAACTCAAGTTGAACCTCAAACAACCTTACACCCAAAAGCAGACAAAAACAAGATCATCATATGATTATCAAGAACTACAAAGTAGCACGAATATTAGATCATCATCGTTTTGATAAAAGTCAAGGATAACAACATGGAAAAACAAACAGGTAATGCAAAGTCAAGCGAGCTATCGTGGAAACAACCAAAACAAAAAACACTATTGAACTCATAACCCTAAGATACTATGGAAATTTTAAGCAGTACTTAAGATGACAGCGTTGAGAAGCTGCTGCGCGCCGAGCTCTCATCACCTCGTGAAGTTGTCTTCAACTGCGTAAAATTGCCAACCCTCCAGGTCATCACGAGACGATCCACTCTCGTCGTCTCCTAATCCAACTGCCAGACCACTATCCCGACCAAAATCATCCCCCGCCTCTTCCTGCGAGAGAAGCACCTTCTCCTCCCATAGCCAGTGCTGGTACAGCCCCTTAGGAAAGTGCACTGGATAGAAGAGATACATAGGACACCGTCGCCTCCCTAAACCTTCTTGAAGGCGATCGTGTTGTGAGTAACAACGTCAAGCCCGTCAACGCGACCTCACAGAGAATTCGATCCCTGGACAATGATCCTCAAACAGCTGGATCAGACGAAGCAAGAGACTGAGAACTAGAGGCAACCAATCCTAATCATCGCAAGATCATCTATCCTATCCCCACCCGGTGCCAGAGAAAAAGAGACGATTCATCATGGAAAAACACCGAGTAAGGGTGGGGGGGAACAGTACCAAATCGTACCTTCAACCTCAAGCCCCACTTCGCCATCCGCAACAAGCTACGAGATCCCCTCCACTGCCCTTTTGACGACATCTGTCTCATGATGTTGATAAGGATCAAGGCTGCAGAAGCACCGCTCAGGCTCTCTGCCCCGCTACCTCCGTGGTTGTCACTTTCTCCATCGTCGTGGCTATTCTTCTTCTTCTTCTTATTGTTGTTGTTGATATCGCCATCGTTGTTGTTGTCTATGTCGTCCTTCTCACCCACCGCACCCTTTTCCCCCAATCCCTGCTCTCCGTCATTTTTATTGTTACTGTTGTTGTTGTCAACATCCTCACCCATCTCTACCATCTCGTTGTTGTTGTTGTTGTTGTTGTTGTTGTTATTGTTGTTGTTGTTGTTGTTGTTGTTGTTGTTGTTGTTGTCAACGTTCTCTCCCCTCTCCTCCATTGCGTTGGTGTCGCCATTGTTGTTGTTGTTGTTGTTGTTATTGTTGTTGTTGTTGTTATCCTCCTTCACGTTTATCCCACCCAGTTCACCCGTTTGCCGCTCGCCACCATTGTTGAGGTTATTATTGTTATTGTTGTCAATGATGTTATTATCATTGTTGTTGTCAACTATCCCGCCCGTCTCGCCTATCCCGCCCATTCCTTGCCTCCCTTCTTCCAATCCCTGCTCCACCTCCATTATTGTTGTTGTTACTCTTGCCGTCGCCGCTGCCGCTGCCGCTGCCACCATTTCCACCATTGCCAATAGTCCCCACTCCTCTTTCCACTCAGCCACGTCATCAGTGGAATATTCCCCCTCTCCATTGCCATCTACACACTCATCCCCAACCTCCCACTCACCAGTGTCATCAGCGGCATATTCCCTCTCTCCATCCCCATCTGCACTCTCATCCTCAGCCTAGTTAGAGGGTGTGATCAGGTTAACCCACCTTTCTTCTCCCCCCCCATCATACTCGTCGCACTCACGCACCGCAACAGCACAACTCGTCTCTTTCCAGAATCCTAGATCTCACCTATAGCGCAGATATTTGTATAATAGCGAAGAACATCGTGATCATCATCTTGCTCACCTTCAAAATCTTTTGTAAGCGAGACTTCGTCTTCATTATTGTAGAGCTTATCCTGTAGTCGAAGTGCTTCATGCTGTAGCTTGTCTTCCATCTCTATCCCTCGTGCTTCATGATCATCGTCTTGCTCACCTTCAGAATCTTCTGTAAGCGAGACTTCGTCTTCATTATAAAAGAGCTTATCCTGTAGTTGAAGTGCTTCACGTTGTAGCTCCCCTTCCATCTCCATCCCTCGCCCGGAGTGCTGCGCCACGTATTGCAATTCGTCGTCGATCTTCACTGTTGGCGCTACCCCTGCCCACGTGTCGCGGACGTTCACGTCCCTACAGCAGATGCCACGTGGCAATCAAAGAGCCACGTGCTTCTGCCTGGCCCGCGCACAGGCCTAGCAGCCTGGGAGCTTACCTCCCCAGGCACTAGTCGAGCCGGGAGGAACCGGGCCTACCAGTCCGCCGGCGTCA
The DNA here is from genome assembly GCA_003427395.1 of Chara braunii. Taxonomy (NCBI): domain Eukaryota; kingdom Viridiplantae; phylum Streptophyta; class Charophyceae; order Charales; family Characeae; genus Chara; species Chara braunii. The sequence goes on from BFEA01000242.1 coordinate 1,597,085, forward strand.
GGGTGCCAGCGCTAGCGCATCACTCCTTGACCTGCTCCCACATATTCTGATATTGGAGGGGTTAACTTCCTGGAACTATTCCAGCTCAACCAGCGAGTGGGTACACTGACGCGCAACGACAGGACTGCCTCCCTACCCTACCTCACTTCAATTCTCGTAATGCACCCCTTATACCTACTATCTTACCTCAGTGTTACAAGCACTCAGGACAATCACCCTACCCTCAGAGGATGACTTAGACCGAACAGTAGTTATAGGCACCTGGACTAGACAGCTACCCCACCCAGCCCCTTTGGAAGCCTGAACGCGCAAACCATGTTACCCGAGGGACTTCGGATGTCAGGCACAATCAGTATCACTATTAGTCCATACCGACGAACTGAATCGCAGCCAAGTATTCGCACAGACCAGAGCAGACTCCCCGTAGCCTGGATCTGAACCCCATGACGAACCCATGACGAACCCATGACTCTCCCCCACCTAGTGTCTAAGTCATAACCTGTGTGTATATGGGTGTATAGGTGTGTATCTGAACCCCATGACGAACCCATGACTGAGATCTGTCTCCCCCACCTAGTGTCTAAGTCGTAACCTGTGTGTATATGGGTGTATAGGTGTGTATCGTAACCTGTGTGTATGTGTAAGCAGTATATCAGTGACCATAGGCTGTGCAATTTCCCCATAGGCCACGGGTGTACGCCCTAAGACGGTGTATAGGTGTGTCTGTAGGCAGTATAGGTATCGAGAACGATCTGACACTATGAATATGTGTGTATAACAGCTATGCCAGACTATAGTATGTACCATGTATGACAGGTGATTGGGGAGATCATCAGAGCAACCAGTAGCCAATGTCCTCAAGTAAACCCGCGTAGGTAGAATCCGACATACAGCAACTCGCGTATACAGCAACCCAGACCTAACCCGGACTAACCCTTGGGTGGTGCGCAGGCAGTGTCTGTAATAGATTAACTGCGTCAGGCCAAGGGGGTGTGTGTCCAGCCGTGCGTCATTCTAACGCCCTGCCGGTGTCCATGCGTAAGGCTGCAACTGACTTTTGAACCCGCAACCTTATACCACAATGCGCATTTCCAACCGGTGCTCTAACCACTGAGCTACATGGTAGTGGTAGGTACATAGTGAAAGGTGAAAAAGAAAAGAAAAGAAAAGAAAAGATGGAAATTCCCTTCGGGAGAATTGGATCTATACCCAGTCCCAACGTGAACTTGCATCTATACCTGGACCCTGTTGCACAGTACGCGACTTTCCCCTTGTACGAAATTGTAGGTGTACCCCGTCCTGCAGGCTCTCTGTTCCCTACCACGAAATTATGCTCATGCCCAGAAACTCGGCTGCAAAGTTATGGGTGTGCCCACACCCAGGGGTGGGCCTTGGCTGGCGGACCGCGGAATTATACTCATGCCCACCAAGTGAACCATTGTGGCCCAACGGCTGATGGGTATGAGCATAATTTCCCCATCCGGTCGTAGGTATATAAATCATTTGGTCGGTCCACCTCAGGTGCCAGGCATACCCATAATTTTGCCTGCGTACATCCATAATTTGTGCATTCTGGTAGTTGGTTATAACCGTGATTTTGTGGTACCAACGTGGGTCCACCTCGGTCCTGGGCATGAAAATAATTTCCAATGGCCATTTTCCGCGTATAGATGCAAGTTGGTTGTGGGACTAGGTACAGATGCAATTTTCCCATTCCCTTTACACCAAGTCCCAGCGCCAACTTTTACTTTTTGGCTGGCACTGCCAGCCATTGTGGACAGGTAGGCCCGCGCCGCCCAAATTTCGGAGCAGGCGGCGAACAAATTTCTGGAAGGCGGGGTCCGTGGCACTTTTCTCCGGGGCTGGAAATGGCCTGCAGTGCCAGGAAAAACTGAACCAAACAAACCGGTGCTGGCCTCCTTTTGCCGGGCGCTGCCAGCCATTTTGCCCTGTAGGCCGAGCCCCGAAAGTCGTGGCAGCATGCAAGCATCATATTTTAAGTATTGATCCGACAGTACTTCAAACGCAAGAGAACGTAAAAGAACCGAAAAGTCCGAGCCGTACCATGAGGCTCGTGAAAGAAAAACGGGACCCCACAGTCCCACCGAAGAAGGAGGTATGACGACAGCACCGCTGCTTTTGTGTGGCCATCCCCGGTTCCTCGAAAAGACTATGTAGTCCACGAGGTCCAGTGGGAGGGCTTTGAGCGACCATCCCTTTGTGTGTGGCTGTTTGAAAGCTGTTGGACCCAGACATGACAAAATCCGAAAAAAAAAAAAAAAAAAAAAAAAAAAAACATTCCCCATCTTTTGTGCTGCAGAGACCGTTTGCGGCTCTATTGAAAAATGGGACAGTTTCTTGCGGAATGAAATCCGTGCCACGATACCCCAACTCCAAAATGGCCTGCGATTGTGCCGACATCTCCGGCGTCGGATCCCCACAGTACTTGACCTAAGTACTGTCGGATCAGTAGCTTATTCTTTGGCTGCGAGACATACTGGTGGTTTTCCATGAGCTAAATTATACCTGTACCTGGTCCCACAGAAGCACAGAATTATGCTCATGCCCAGAAACCGGGCGGGCAAAATTGGGCATGCAAATAATTTGCCCAGTTATGTCCATTCCAGTGGTTGGGAATGATTGCAATATGGCAGTACCAAACTTGGCCCACCTGGGTCCCAGGCATAGACATAATTTCCACAGGCCTTTTCTGGGTATAGACGAAAGTTGGGCACTTGGGAGGGGGTATACAATGAACTCCCATCTTTTTCAAAAACGGAAAAAAAGAGCGACTTCCTTGAGATATCATTATTGAGCAGACGGGGCGAGGTTGTTCAGAAGTGTTTTATTTCATCTGATTGCATCTGGATTTGAACTTGCGTCTGTATTTCAACAGTTCATTGGGCGCACCAACTGAGACAGGGTTGTTGGTAGAACCATGACTTACCTTGTTTGCGAGGCCCTATGCTTGCAGGGGTCCCCTCTATATAGTCTTAGGAGTAGTGATAGGAAGGTAGAGAATTTGTAACTTTGAACATGGTGCGGATGCAGTCTTTCAAAAAGGAAACAAAGAAAAGAGAAGGAAAACATTTTCAGTCTTGGTGGTTGCTACCGTTTTCCCTCAAATAGAACCTATGGTCATTATAGCTGTATTTGGGGCAACGTGTCCAATTTTATTTTCTTTGCTTTGCTTTCTGAAGCCGCCCGTTTAGTCGAGTCAAAAGTCATGTCCTGCGGGAGTACATGGCAGTGGTTAGAGCACCGGTTGGAAATGCCCATTGTGGTATGAGGTTGCGGGTTCAAATCCGCAGCCTTGTGCATGGACACCGGCAGGGCGTTAGATTGACGCACGGCTGGACACACACACCCTTGGGATGACGCAGGTTAGCTATTACTGTGGCGGACCCACCAGGTGTGGTGCTCCGCCTGGGATAGAGATGGAGATGGAGGATGAAGGGGGAGCGAGATGGCACAGCGCAGCTCCCACGCTGGACTCCAACACACGTACTCCATCTCAAAAACAGACAACAGCTGGGTTATACCCCAGCGGACTGACTGGACTAGAAATCAACCCGTAGCCTCGTGTGCCACCATACTAACAACGCACCACTCGTTAATAACAACAGGACGGAGGGCCATTAGTAACACTGATTTATACTAACTCCAAATCTACCAGGCCAAAGACAAGGGCAAATACAGTTTGGATTCCACGCACCCAGCAGCTCTAAAAAGTCCAAAAGCGGACAGCAGCAGGTCCCAACACCGATGTTCATGATGGCTAACAAAATGGCCTCTCCACAACCAACACGACCTCCGGGGTACGAGAGCGACGAGCGGAATCCTGGCCACGAGCCCACTTCACCACTCACGTTGTATGCACAATGAGGAAGAATCTTCCCCCAGAACGTGGGAAGATACGCTTCGAAATAACGGACGACATCATCTGCGCCAGCTAATTCCGCCCGCTGCTACGAAAGAAAGGAAGGACTGCAAAGTGAGAATGACTCTTCCGCTTGGACACGGCCAGGTACGTCACTATACTTCATTTACTATTTTTATTTTTGTGGCCCACAACGTGAGCAATCTCCCTTCCTTCCTTACTGTCCCTCTCCTCCACCTTCTCTCTCTGTGTTAGTGTTCTTGGCCGTTTGGATGCACCTGGCTCACGCCTTGGCCAGGTTGTCTGCCTCTTACAGTCCAATTCACAGTTTCTCGTATGCAGGAACGACGTAAGCAAGCTTTTGTCTCCCCTCGTCTTCAACTCCTTCCTCTTACTAACACTATCTCTCCTACACACTCTCTGCTAGCGCCTGCCTCTCATCCCTTGAGCACGAGCATGCGGATAACGACTAAACGTCGACGATCACGATTATGACCGTAACGAAGTGCTGATCACGAAGATGAACGGAGAACATTCCGACTCACAAACTAGCACCACCCTCGTGAATGAGCAGGACAACTACCAGTGGCGACGAGAAGCAGCCTGTCGAGAGCCTCCATCCGCTACTCACCAAATGATCGAAGAGAGGATGAGTCTTCCGCTAGAACATGGAAACATACACTCATTGGAGCTGCCTGCTAACACATAGCCCCATACCTCTGTCCGCCCTTTTGTTCACTTTTGCATCGCCGATTCTCGGTGGTAGGTTCACCCTCTCTCTCTCTCTCTCTCTCTCTCTCTCTCTCTCTCTCTCTCTCTCTCTCTCTCTCTCTCTCTCTCTCTCCAGCCTTAAATCCATGCATGCACCTGGCTACCGGCCCAACCAGGTTCATTCAAGTCGAGGGAGGAGAGTTACGGACGTGATGAGCAGTACCCAGCAGAAAGCAAACCATGGTCGGGTTGGCAGCTGCTTCTTGGAGTGAGGCAACGACCCTGATGTGCAGCGGCAACTTGAACCAAGTCTGAGACCACAACTGCACGTAACCATTAACTCCACAGCTGAACTCTCGCTGTCTTCATCAATAGGATGAGCGAAAGTCTGAACCTACAACTAGGACGTGGGAGAATGCAGACATATCTGCCGCAATCTTTAGCCTCCCCTCTCCCTTTTCGATCAGGTATGTCCCTCACCCCATTCGCTTTTTCTCCCTCCCCACTCTCGAATCTTCTTCCTTCTCTTCCACTCCGCCCGCTTTTGTGTGAGCACCTCGCAGCCCCTACTAACTGTGCAGCCAAATCCGCTCACCTTTTCACCTATCCGAGCCTACTGTCTAAAGCGCATCACCTGAAAACCTTCATTTCAAGTCTTCACTCCCCCGTTTTCGTTAAGGAACGGGCGAGATCTACCTTCTTCAAAGCGGCCATATCCAGCATCCCGTCACCTCCGCGCACTATTTTTCTTCCCTAACTTCCCTTTCACAACTCTAACTCTAAAACTAACTCCACCATTGAACTCGCCCTGCTAAAAAACCTATATCCCGCATCTTTCCCCTCTCGAATCCATCGAGGATCGAGCGAGCCACACTCTTCTTCCCTCCGTGCCCACACTTGCGCCCGCCATCCTCGTTTTTGTCTTCAAAAGTACCTGGCGCCGATCTGCGTCCAGGTTCACTCTACTCTTCTGCCCTTCCCCTTGTCCTCCGGCTCTCCTCCTCCTCATCTTCTCTCCCTCACTTCTTTCCTCCCTCATGTCCTCGATGTGAACACAGTGCCTAGTAGCAGCTAATCCGACAGTAGCCCGATTGAAAACTGAAGCTTCATAAAGCTTTGCTGTCGGACTGCGTAGTCTTTAATACTCATCGTAGTGACTGCTGACCACGGCAACGAACACACCGGCTTTTGCTGGTCAAATCAAGTGCTACACACAGCCACCCTTGCCAAGGGGTCAGGCTAATATTCTCTGTATCGTTCCAGTTTTAACGGATGTCCCGAAGGACGCCCACAGCGTTGAGCCCCGCTGCCCACCCAACAGCTGAGCGGTTGGTGGAGTTCTGTTGTTCCACATTCAGTGGGGCCAGAACTTGAGCCGATTTTTCAACAGTTCTGTGCGTGCCAACTGAGTTGGCCCACCTGAACCTTTGCCAACCTCGAAACCCACGCCTGGGCTGCATCCCAAACTGAAACCAAAGGGTTAATTCAAATAAGTAAACATCAAACAAAAATAAAATAAAATAAAACAGCAGAATGGGGAGGGGTTCCATGTGACCAGCTGGCTACCGCGGCGTGCCTCCCTACCGTGCCCTGGGCCGCTCCGCCCTGGCACAGTTCACCGTCTTTCGGGCCCCAACGGGCATGCTCAGGGCTTACTCACACTGCAGGTCCCCACGGCGTGGTCACACTGCAACCCCAACTTGAAATCTGCAAAAATATGCAGATTTGGGACGGGCAAATTTGCGGTTTTGGGCATGGTTCAGGTCACACAATGCTGTACCTTTTCAGATGGGACACGGCCCTGGCCGTCTGCAGCAATGACAAATTGGCCCTTTGCTGGTCCCACAACACCATCCACAAGTTGCGCAAGAGTTCTTGTGAACGAATTTCCACCAATTCTCGAAGACAAAATAAACAATAAAAATAATAAAAATAATAATACAGAATAGACATTTTTGCGGTCACCTCCAGCGGTGGCCACAATTTCCTTGGCCCTGCTGCTCCACAGGCCGCTGACAAAATGGGCACACCAATGGTGCATCTGGGACTTCGGCAAAAATCTGCGCGACCAGTCTTGTCCCTCATGGGCCCCGATGGGCATGCTCCCACTCAGTTCCTACTGCAGATCGTGGTTGGTGGACGCCGCATCTGTAGAAAGGCGCCCAATGCTCAGCTTTTCTTCCGTCTCGCGGCCAGTCACCCATTGGCTGTCATGCACATTGACTTTCTCGGTCTGCGTTTCAACAATTCATGGGTGTATCAATCGAGCTACGCCCGCCGGTCCCCACACACAACCCCGATGCCGACATTGGTGCCGCGTCCCTGGATCGGGACCGGCAACTAGATTAAAGTGATAAAAATAACCATAAAAATGGAAATACAACCGTGCTTTTGGGGAAGGGAGACCGTCGGTGCCCCTTTTCAGTTCCTTCGACCGGGTCCACGAATGGGCCAGCCACAAAAACCGAAGGGGCCGGGCCCTTAACCCCTCGACACCTTCAACCGCTCCAATGTCCCATTAGCACCAGTCGCCGCCCTCGATCCTCGTATCTCTGCCCTGAAAGTCCAATTGCTGTAACCAATAGTGTTATGCCCGAGGTTGGCATTGGCACTAGCAAAAGCCCATATAAACCGGTATCGCTACGCATACGGATCCGCTGCTCCAAGATCACTCCCTCAGCCTGTCAACTAAGTCCACGGTCGTCAACTTCCCACGTCCACCGCTCGGAGGTCCCTGCTCGCGTTCTATTCTCTCTCATAAGCTTCAATCACCGCCCAATAGCAACATTACTGCCTAATGACATCTTCCATATGAGTGCACAGGCACCATGGTTACTTCAACATAAAGAAAAACCTTCCTTGTTTTTAGTCAAAAATCAAAATTTTGCCGGCGGAAACGCCGACTCTATAACATCAAAATAAAAATAATCACGCGCGCCTCAAAACTGCACGCTCACACACCCTTTACTTCCAGTCAACCATTCGGTCAGCGTGAATAAAAAGCAATCGCGACTTCGCACGATATACTAAAATTTTGAACGAAACTTATTTTCTGTCACTTGCAAAAACCAGGGCGGATACCCTTGTAAGGGTATTCGTGCCGACAGTGGGGGAACCATCGGAAGTGGGGGGAGTGCCCCGGCCTGGGGAGGGAGGGAGGAGATGACTGGGACGGGTGAGTCGTTCGGGGGTTGGGCTCCTGATCATGCAACGAGGTTTGCCATGGGCATAGCACCCAGTGTTCGGGGTGGCAAGGGCACAGGGAATCATTCAGCTCGGCGGTAGGACCACTGGTCATCCTGCATTGCCCAGTTTTTCCATCTAAGCTTCCCGTTGTTGTGCACTTCCGCCATCTTGCAATCGGGATTAAGCCAGTTGTCCCCAAAGGCAGCTATGGCCTTTCTCGTACTCTCCCCATCCTGGGTCGCTGCAAGTACCTGGGTGAGTTTTTTGCTGGCTTTACTCAGGTTTGCCCGTATGACTTCCAGTAGCTCTGCTTTGGCTTGGTGGACGTCGAAGGCAGCATCTTGTTGTTCCACGGAACACCTAATACGCCAGATTACCATGAGGGCTACCAATCTCATGTGGCTGAAAAAGTTCCGTTAGAAGGGTGTCCAGACCGGTGGCATATTTCTTTTTCTCCCCAATAGGATTAGATCAATGTCCCAGTGGAATGCAGAGTCTGTAAATGTGTGCCACATCGTGTTCCACCATTGCCACACTCAAGTCGCCATTGGTCACGCAATAGGCAGTGTTCGAGATCCGCCCTTCGTGGTTGTGCGATCGGGCCGCAGTGAGCACATATTGGGGAGAGGATCCCAGCCTGTTCCAGGTTGGATCTTGTTACGATCCAAATTGACTCCGGTGTTGGGAGGCAGGGGTGAGTTATCTGCCATTGGAGGGCTTGGTGGGAGTGTGACGCTCAACCTCACAACCTGTGATGCTTTCCGGTCGGAGTGTTTTGATTCACGGAAGGGCCCGAGAACAACAACCAAAATAGGATGTGCCAAGGATTTTTGGGAAAATTGAGTGCGGGGACACAGACGAAACTAAAATCCCCCGTGTTGGTCCGACCTTAGTAAGAAGGGATCCGTCACCGCGCGATCTAAGGAAAAGAGCACGCGCGGGGTCTCACGACGATGAGGAATTCAATCCAAAAAGTATCGTTGTACTTCCAATCGAGTCGTTGCCCTACATTTCAAATGAAAGGCGGAGGGCACACACGTGGTATCTTGTTTTCGGATGCCGCCGTTCACTACACAATTCTGAATCCGACGTGGAGGGCCTCAATCGAGTGACTCTCTCCTTATGTTCGTCCTCACCACGTGTGCGGTAATGGAAGCCTTTGGCTTGGTAACGCTCGGTACGACGATAGTCACTACACAGAGTGTTAGGCCAATGAGGTGCCACTGCCGCCCACGGGATGACAACCAACTCATTAAACGGCAACAACAACGAATAAGGCAGAAAATGCATATCGATAATTACGAATCCCGGACCAACGAATCCGGAGCACCGGGTCTCAGGTGGAAAGTAATAACGCCCGCCGATCTTGGCGACGACTTCTCGTACGTCCCACTCGCAAACACCTGTCCTTTTCTCGTTGTACAGAAAAGGGCGCGGTGGAGATACGGGAAGTCGGCGCCCAGTCGGATTAGGGCGATCGGTCCACATGGCAAAAGAGCAAAGCACAAGATTCTTCCTAATCATCCATCTTTCATTCGATCAATCCAATCCCGCATTCCACCAGATCCATCAACATGCTCACACAAGTCCTCAGGCGCAATCCGCTTTATGCACGTGTCAAAGTAGGAGGAGAGAAATCATCATAATTCATCTGTTGTAGCAGAAATATAACAGCAAGGAGGTGCAAGGGAGGCGAGACATAGGTCAGAAGAGAGAAGAAGGCAGAAGGTAATTACACACGGAAAGTAGGATGACCTCGTCAAAAGATCTCGGCTTAAATGCCACGCGAACAGAACTCATGCTCGAAAACGAGACTTGAATAAAAAAGAGGCGCATCTGCCATAAAATTCTACTGTGGCCCCTAGCCATACATTCACTCAACTTCCAATTTCGAACCTCACATTGTCACTGACGATCCCTGCCGTCACGTGCTACGTTCACCATAGCGATCGTCACCCCGCCGACTCGGTCTCTGCACGGTCTTGCCAGGATCCCACAGTCCCCCGAGCGATCCAGCGCACAATCGGCAAGACTGCAGTCATCTCATCGGGACTTTCCGACTTGCGTATCACATGCATCATCTAGCCACGGCTTCCCGGAAGTTGGCCGATCAGTTGAGAAAGAGTTTTTCGGGGGCGTTTGCGAAATTTATAGTTGCGGAAAAGAGAATCGATGCTAGGAAGGATTAAGACCGAGGTGGGGAGGGATAAGGGAAGACTCGGGGATAATCGTCCCAGGAAAGCTATGTCGATCCTTCGGAGCCCAGTCGTAGCCAATTAGAATCATCGTGTAATAGGAATATCCTTCTTACACGGCGCATCTCCTTAGCTAAAGGGGAGGAGGAGGAAATCGACAGGGTATTCCGGCACGAGGTTTAGAGCGGGAAGAAGAAGAGCGTGAAGGATGGCGTGAAACGGAGCCAAGATTCAGACGATAAAGAAAGAGAAAAGACGCGCGAGGCGAGGGAGAGATGGAAAACGGTTACAGAGAGAGGAGCATGAGCGCGAACAAGGGAGCGTCGAAGGTAGCAAGGGCAGCGGGGAGGGGAGGTTCGCATGCATGGAGTCGACGTGGAGGCAAAAAGGGCACCGAAACAGTTACAGATAATTCAAAATTGAAAAGTACTATATCCGCGCGTGGAGCAAGCGCGGAAAAGAGTCTTATACCTATTCAGATTCACAGGAAAATTCCCAGAGTTTTCCAAGACAAAGTCGAGAACATTCATGCACAAGAAAGGACACGTCATGTTCCACTCATTTTGGAATTCCTAACCGTCGACCCAAATTCCTAGCTCGCTCGCTAAGGCGCACGTATTTCCCATGTATTTCCCGAATTGCAAAAGATGGAATTCCAAAAAGCGGCCCAAAAATGACGAAGTACCTAAGAAGGAGGGGCCTCCATGATTACGAACGATGCGTGTTAATTTATGGAAATACAAAAAGGGGTCTCTTCGGCCTGTTTGCAAGACAACAAAAATCTGAAAAAGAGGGGGGTTGGAATATGGCGCAGGTCCGGAAGTTGGCGCGTCACATATGTGACTCTCAATGGGTTCCAAATTTATGCGATCTCCTGATTGCAAGCACGAGAGCTAGTTTACATGGCGGAGGGGGAGGAAGAGGGTGAGGGAATGAATGAGGAACCCAACGTATCAGAAATGAACAAAATCTCATATTAGCACATGGTAGAGTACTGCCAGATTAAGCCAGAGTTTGTGTTGACGTCAGCTTCAATTGCAATACCCTCGTGATTCTTTTAGCTTCGGGAATCTCCACCATCCAGTCCTGCCATGTGCAATCTCCTGGCCTCTTTGATTGGCGGAGGCTGTCCAGGTGACGTCATCAAGGTGTCACCGGATCCTGCCTGCCTCCGCTCGTCGCTTGAAGTCCGCCCGGCGGTAATTGACAAGAAGAGGGTTATGAGTGGTATAGGTCACTCAACTGGGAGCGGAGGAAAGTAGTCGGATGCCTCGTCGCCAAGATCAACGAAGAGGACGATCCGATGTGCTCGAGGAAATCGGTGGTTGGGTCGGGAGAGGGAGAGAAGGTAGTCGGGAGAGGGAGAGAAGGTAGTCGGGGTATAGGGTAGGGATCGTGTGGAGGATATTCTCGCGCAGGGACTCATAGTCCTCTATCGCAGGAAAGGTCCCAGATATAATGCAATACAACTCCATATGGTTGTACTGCCTCCATGCGACATTGAAGAGAAGGATGTTGAGAGGGAAGGAGGGGGGGCGATGAGGGAAGACTTGGCATAAGAGTTGCACGACGAAGTGGTGGTAAAAGAGTTGGTTGGCGAATATGCAGTAGGTTAGGGGGAATTCGACGTGGGGAAGAGGAGAAAAGGAAAGGTGATCAAGAAGGCAGCGGTAGATGGGACGAGGACGGAGCGTTAGTGCAAGGAGGAGGACAGGGACAAAGCGCGGAGGGGGCGGGTGAGGAGGGAGATGGTGAGCGAAAGCGGCGGCGCTGACGGGAGGATTTTGCACCAGCATGTCGACTGGCGGTGTCAAAAGGAACTTCGGGGTTCACAACGGATCCTCCTCGTGCGGCAGGGTGGTGCTCGAGCCGGGGGAGCATCCCGAGGCTCGGGCGCTGATACCTCCTCTTCTTCCTTCGTTGTCGACCTGGTCTCCGACTCTTCTTCCACTGATAGTCCCGAGATGGCTATGCGACCGGGGTCATCGTCTGATGGTACTTCTCCGTGTGCCCGATGAGCGTTTCAGACTTCGTCCCGGTCGGAATTATCCGGCACGAGGTCGTCCAGGTCCAAATAACACCAACTCGTAGGATCGTGGTCGCTCAAGTACTGGCCGAAATCTCCCGTGCAATTCACCTAAATTACTGTCAGCGTGAACGTCCTCTCCAAAGTGACAGGCTCGGCTTGGCTCAGATCGCTTGGTTTGAAGGAGATGATGTTCGTCGGCAGATCGTCGACGAGCTGAGACAGGAAAGTGAGGCGCTCGTAGGCGACAGTCGCTCTACCTCCTTCAGCAATCTCCCCACAGAGAAGTCCGACTAAAGTGCTACAGGTCTCCGTCTCCGCCAGCCACAGTTGCGCTAACAGCAACGATATCTCGTCGTAAATCTGCAATTCTTGATTGCTATAGTATTATGTCCCATGGGCTTTCACTGTTAACATAGACACGCTGACCGCCGCGAATTGAGTCCACTTGCGGATGTAAGAAGGATGGAAGGGGGGGATCGGGACAGGGCGAATCTCCAAAGTTAGAAGGGGATCGGCCCAAGATGGCCAGAGAGTTGGAAGATCTGAAAGGAGGGAGAAGGTAGAGAGGCGATTAATCTGCGCAAAGGGTAAGGATGAAGAGAGGGAAGGGGATGAGCTGGGGGATCAGTGTTGCTAGTCTACAGAGAGAAAGTATCGATACACTCAGTCCCCACCACCTGTCTGTTTGGTCAGGCCAGCCGCTGCCGCCCATCTGATACCAACGTTTGCCCCCACTCATAAAGGCTCGTCGTGACCACCGCGTTACGTCGTTGCGAGCTGATAGTACACAGATCGCCACTGAAGGCGATGATCACCATCACGTCACTCTAATTTGGTCGGGAGAATCGTTTGAACGCCGAAGCTTCCACCAAGATGACCACCACTCCCCGATCCGTTGAAATCGTTACCTCTGCCGCGGCATACCAGGCCCGGTGACTGAACAGTTGCGCAAACCGGAGGAGATTAGGACTGAGACGAGGATGCGAGACTTGGCGAAATTGCAACGAAGGTCAAGGCTGAAGAAGTTGTGGAGGAAGGGTCGTCTCAATGGTGAAACTCATGGCAAAGAGCGAGAAGAAGTTGTACTAGATGAAAGGGAGGAAGCAAGGTCTTCTTCTGGGCTGGAGGAAGAAGGTTGAGGCGAGATAGGGTCTTTAGAGGGTGGGAAAGGGCGAAGGTAGGAGGTATGGCAGACGATAGGAAGAGAGTTATGACTGTTGTCGGTCTCAGGAGCAATGCGCACAGTATTGGCTCTGTTAGGGCCGAGTTCCACAACGCGATAGCAGCCAAAAAACTCGGGAGCGAGTTTCTGGTCGCGTGCGCATTTACGTACCTGCACTAAGCCCCCTAACTTATACTGGAGTTGTGGGTCTGCATTCCCATTTCAGGCCTTGTAACTACGAACCCGCCTACCGTGGGCTAGCTCTGTCATTTTCTGTCTTTTTCAGGCTAGCCTAGGGATAGTCTTTTCCATTAAATCTGCATACCGTTTAGCCTTGGCCTTGAGGGCCGACCGCATGTCCCTTCCTCCTTTTTCGGCATTTTTCGAGGCACTCTGATTGTCAACGCATGGAATACTATTGGTTCGAAGTTGAAAGGGGGTGAATCCGGTGGACTCGTGAGGGGTCGCTCGATGGATCCTGATGATCTGATTTACTATCTCAGGCCAAGGACGTGTGTCATTTGTCGCTAAGTTCTTGCGAAGAGCGGTCTTAATCATGCGATTTGCATTCTCTGCTAGCCCATTGGACCGAGAGACGTGGGGAGTGGTGTGTCGGAGGGTAACGCCACGTCGCATCAGCAATTCCTCTACCTCGGCTTTGAATTCAGACCCATTATCTGTTAGAATTTCTTTTGTATCCTGATGGGTATTGAGGAATCGGTGAACGTACGTAGCTATTTTTGAGGCCTTACGTGTTTTACAGGGGTAGACTTGGATATATTTTGAGAAGTGGTCAATTAACACCAATAGAATGAAATACTCACAACGATTGGGGTCAGGTGGCACGTCAATATCTGTCGTGTCCATACTAACTCGCTGGAAAGGACGCGCCACTTTAGTCGGAACTATCGTATTCCGTCCTCGGAGGGGTGCACGATCGGCAGCACAGACTAAACAGTTGGCCACTACGTGTCTAACATCGTCACGAATGTTGGACCAAAACCATCGATTCTTATCGATGGTCGCTTCGGTGACACGTATCGCAAAGTGAGCGGCTTGCTCCTCGTGTGCAGATTTGGTCCAGTCATATCGCTGAAATGGATGGGGAACCGTCAACCATAATCCCGATCCGTCTGTTTTACGTTTTTCCAGAAGACCGTTGATCCAACGATAATCTCGTGACCTCTCGGTTGCTCGATGTTTGTCATGCTTAGTGAGATGGTCCAATGGTCTGCCAGCTAATTTTGCTAATAACATTTTATCCATCCATACTTCGGCCCTTCGATATTTTTCGTCGTATTCGGGACCGTCAGTTTTGGTGGCCTCGAATCGAGTTCCTGTGGGAAGCTTGTCCGTTCGACACAGAGGGCACTTTCATGCCCTATTACTCATTCGGTATCGAACACACGCGCCATGCGCACAATTGACACTTGTGGCGCAATCTACCCAGTCAGTGAACCCAGACTCATAGGGGTAGCAATCTACCCCATAAACCCATGAAATACATGTGCAGAAATAACATAACCTGTCAGGGAGATTAGCGAAAAAAAATTAATACGAAGGAGTGGGAACCAGGGGGCTGAGAGAAGAGGAAGAAGAGGTCGCCATTGTTCCGAGAGAGAGAGAGAGAGAACATATCCGCTTAATTCTTCAGGAGGATCTCCACCTTACCGTACGGGGGCTCATCCTTCAGTTCCGGATCGTGCTAAGGTGTCACTTCCTCACTTCTGGGTACTTTGTCGGGGCGATGCAGTCGTCTCAATTCGTCTGTGTTACCGTTTTTCTCGTGTTTCCGATGACGAATGCCAAAGTCAATGTTCTGCAACGTGGTAGCCCATCGTCCTATCATACCCGAGTAATCCTTGGAGTTCTTCAGGGCCAACAGTGGTTCATGGTCGGTCACCAATGTGAACTTCCGGCCATATAAGTAAGCCCGGAAGTGACTGATTCCCCACAACGCTGCATAGCATTCTCCTGCTGGAGCGGAGTAGTTCCACTTGCAGGAGGGTACCGATTTAGACGCGTATTCCACCACGTGTTCCAGGCCATTAGGTTCCACCTGGGCCAAGATCGTCGAGATCGCCTCGGGCTGCCAATCGGTAATTAGAACAAAAGGTTTTTCCGGGTCCGGTCTTATGAGGATCGGGGCCGAGATGAGTATAAACCGCGCGGACACTGGGCCTGCTCATATCGACTCACGATGCAAAACGTACACAAGCAGTCGCAATGATGGCATGCTATGTAGTACCCATACTCACGCGGTCCTCGTTAATCTCGAGGGTCGTCTTCAACACTCAAGTGTCGGCCGACACGCGCCTTGGGGGTTAATCTCTCGACGTTGGACAACCGCCATGCGTTGTTGAAGACCACACACCCTCTTCTGCACTCTGTGGAGAGTGGGTGGTACACAGGTCCATACCTGTAGTGCCGGCCGTTTCTTGCTGCCCTGGAGGTGAGTTCCACTCCGGGCCCGGACAGAAGTTAAGGGGTTTGACTTTGACGGTTGCCACGGATTGTCGCATTGTTTGTGTTGTGTCGTGTTGTATGTGTGTGTGTGTGTGTGTTTTGTTTTTGTGTTCGTAAAGTGGTGTGCGTGTGGTGTGTGGTATGCGTCCTAGTCGACCGACGACGAGTCGCGCTTGGGACCCCAGCCCCCCCAAGATGTCGGCTCGCATACGGGTTCGATAGAGGCGTACTACTGCACGTACCCCCTATGCTACAACGAACGAGAAACGCCCTCGACTGGTCCACCTCTGCGATTGCAACTGATTAGCTTTCGTACTGTGGATTGGTAGCTCGGCGGGGATACGCCCACCGAAGGGAGGTGACAACTCCCGTAAGGTGGAGGTAAGTTGTGCCTCGCGTAGACCCTATCCTGTCGTAGGGGCTCGCGAGAGGTATGGCTGGCGCACTCGGCCGGAGCGGCCTAAGGAAACTCCTTTTATGTGTTTGTAACGAGGTTGGTCCAACTCCTGCGTGACGTGGCCGAGAGGGTCCTGCGCTGCCACATGCGGTGTCGGACCGATGCGCTCGACAACGCGGCTGACGCAAAGCATTATTAACTATTGTGTAATTATATATATGCATGATATCTTGGTTTATTCAAGTACTTATGAGAGACACGTTAAGGTGGCTCTCGAAAAGTGTCAGTTTTTCCTCACGGAGAATTCGTTCCTTGGTGACGTGGTCACGAACAAGGGTTTGTAGCCAGAGCTTCAGAAGGTTGCAATCGTGAAAGACGCCCCGATGCCGACGTCAGTGACACAAGTATACGCCTTTTTGGAACAGACATCGTACTATCGAAGGTTTATCAAGAGGTTTGCGGCGATTGCGAGCCAATTCAACAACTTGTTGAAAAAAGATCAGTCGTTGCTCTGGACCCCGCAATGCGATCGGGCCTTTCGAGAACTTAAGACAACGTCCAACCATGATAATCTTAAAAAGCAAATATAGGCCGACGGCCTCCCTGCCCCGAAATCACGACTTGGGTACCCCCGTTTCTCCTTTGGTTGCCACAGCGGGCTACATCACCGCTTGAACACTCGTGTACAAGTATAAATTCTTCGGTCCCATAACCTTTAGAAGTCAGGGCAGCGAAGCGTCACGTGCAGAACTTCGATATAAAGTCGCACGGCAGCAGGCCAATTCTATACCAACTGACGATGTCAGTCATACGTGGTGACCGCGGCTCCGGCCTCGCGATATTGAATGGTTGAAGGAATATATCGTGAGGGGTCACCTCACGATATTGAACGGCTGAAGGACGTGTCGTTCGGCCCTCGCGACATTTCCGCCTTTAGGGTTGGGTGTCTCGACGGCTAGTGCAGATAGGCTCCGTGAGAGGGGACGCCCCTCCCCTGTCGAGTCTAGGACTTGGGGTGTCCTGGACAAGGACCTTGAATCTCGGCCCAGGACCAACGTCCGACTAAGAAATCCCCAAGGAGCAAACAAGCAAAAGGAAGGGTTTTCCCTATGCCTCTCAGTCTTAACCTCCAAGCAGGCTTTTAGCACGGGGCCCTTTAGGCCTCGAGAAAAACCACCATAGGTACACCCAAACATACATATATAAGGGAGATAGAGTTGCGACGATCACTTCTCACAGGCACAGTGAGACTTCTCACAACCATATGTATATACATGGGATCGCAGACAATCCAAATCCAAAATCTGAGCCACAGGACATACCTGCAATCACATCAAGAATCGAACGACAAAACACGCACTACACGGAGTCAACCCCAAGCAATCTGCGCACTCATACCCCTCGCTTTAGCCATACAAGCCCCAACCTCCTGTCCAACCAGCCATAATTAAATACTCAGTACCTTTGTTAAATGGTCATTCAATAAAAGTCTGGGTGAAACCCTTAACAAACAATAAAGTCACCAGGGCTAAAACTTTTTAGGTTTAGTATGGAGAGTGAGTTCGAACTGAGTCGTAGACCGACGAATCGGCAACCGACCTGTTATCAATGATAACAGAAGATGATCCTTATAGGATCAAGCTGACACTAGTCCAAATCCTGAACCAAACGGTCAAGATGACATGTAACACAAGGCAGGCCAACCCCCAAGCTGAAATCATAAGTGTATGGAGAATACAACTCCATAACACATTCTCACCCAAGATCCTTCTGATTGACTAAGCCTGAATCTACCTTTAAGCAGGGCCCAAAGCAAAGGTGGATCCTGGCATAATCTCCCTTATACAGAGTGGATCGCCAAAATCGTCACCTGTCAAAATATAATTTATCTCCTTTAAACTAAGAAAATTCCGGCAGCGCTTTCCGTAGGAAAAGTGTATTTTCAGAATTTATATCAGCCCAAATATGAAACAAAAAATAGTATTTGACTTTCCAAAGTCCAATTTTGTCTAACTCCCTGAATCAGCAAAAATTTGGGCAGCACTCCCTTTAGAAAAGGAGACTTTCCATATTTTTACTAAGCCATATATAAACTTTAGACAAGTTGAACCTTGACAAGTCAAAATTTGTCAAACTCCTTGGATTTGCAGAAATTTCGGCAGCCCTTCCCGTAGAGAAAGTAGCTTGTCAAGATTTATACAAAGCCAAGTACAACAAAAGGTCCCAAAAAATGCAAAAATTGACCTAAGTGAAAATACTCAGCTCGGAATATGCAAAATCAGAGTTAACTCCTATCGCTCTAGCACGTGACGAACCTCTAAAGCAACTACCTGTCAACCTGAAACTCAAACCAAATAGTAACCTCACTCAGCCACATGCAGACCAAGCCACAAAGGTACGCACTCTCACCATCCCAAGTTGAAAAACCTCATCAACAGTATTTTATGCTCCTTCTGTGAGTTACCCCTTTGTACCCAACTTACATAAGGCATAGGTCAGGCCACGTGAACTTACAGAGCGCGCCCAACTTAGCCAGGCCTAAATTCAGATCACCTAAACTTATAGAGTGCATCTGACTTAGCCAAATATACACAAAACAGAGGGCACAACTACTTCTCTCTTCTTTGGGCATATGACTAGACCACTCTAGTCGCCTTGAACTGTTTAAATAGCCAAGTTGTATATATCTCTCCGAACTTAATCTTCAAAGTGGACATAGGGCTGAGCCGCTCAACTTAGAACATTGCTCAGTCTGCCCAGGTTTACCTTCAGTTATATATCTTACTTATACTCTCTTCAGTTGGGATAAGCCATAGCCAGGCTACCTAAACTTATAAAGCGGTCTGACTAGCCTGTTCTCAGTAATAT
This sequence comes from Chara braunii, assembly GCA_003427395.1. Classification (NCBI taxonomy): domain Eukaryota; kingdom Viridiplantae; phylum Streptophyta; class Charophyceae; order Charales; family Characeae; genus Chara; species Chara braunii. The sequence goes on from BFEA01000242.1 coordinate 1,615,979, forward strand.
AGTAATACAATATAACCAAATTATAGCCATTGGGTTCAATCATGTGCGAGGCATTGGGTCAGACTACCTAAACTTATTGAGCGGTATGATCCTCTGCCAGGATTGTTCCTCTCTGATCCAATCCGTGCGAGGCATTATGTCAGCCCACCTAAACTTATAGAGCGGTCTGCCTCCTGCCAAAATTACTCCCTCAGAATAAAACAGGAGAAGGGTTGAACCACCTAAACCTATAGAGCGGTTCAGACCTCCTCATTCAGAGCCAAAGAAACTTAAAAAAACCCAAGTAAAACAAGGCAACCCAAGGTACCTAAACTTATAGAGCGCCTTGAGTCCCTGAAAACTACTCACAATCAAACCCTCACAAGTCAGAGTAGTCAGGTCACCTAAACTTATAGAGCATCCTGACTCTCCATGCAGTTCACAGCACTGGGTCTCCCCAAACTTATGGGGACTTCCCAGCCTCCAAAGCCATCAGGCCACCTAAACTGATAGAGCGGTATGATGCTCCATGCAAACAAAAATAAACAAAGTGTTGGGCTTCCGCAAACTTATGGGGACCTCCCAGCCTTAACGACCCAATCAATCTGCACACAAAACTGTCTTCCTCCCAGCCTTCCCCCAGATGCAACCCTCTTTCGTTCACAATCTGCTTCCAGACAACCAACAAATCTGAAACTGACCTTACAGTCACATTCCTTTACTTAGTCTGAGTTCACGTCCTGAAAGTCAAACCCAAAATCAGAGTACAGGATCCACGCAATACACTCAGTCAAACGTAGAAAGATGAACAGATAGGGGTTATAGTTCGTCTTATAGAAGGAGTCAGGGAATTACCACTCAGTTCCCTGCCTCCAGGACTCCTCCTGAGTCCCGGCAGAGCTCCCGCAATCGGTGGGGCGAACCTCCCACAGAGGCATTGGCACGGATTACGGGTTGCGACCCCGCCTGCCGCCTTCCTCTCATACCCAATAGACTAGACTTAGAGGAAGAGGGACAGAAAGAGAAAGCTCGAGACTCTCAGATCCAAGAATGGTGTTCTTAGACTCGCATGAGAGGGCCTTCCAGTCTTCAGCGCCTGAGGGCCCCGCGATGGCGGTCAATATACCAGCCTGCCTGGTCAATAGCAGCAGCAGTTGTATACGGCGGCGACTAGCAGAAATGACAACAGCCTCCAGTAATCACCATCCGCACCTAGTCCACAAGCACGGCCGTAGTATACAGCAACAATCGGCGCGTAGTAACATAGAACAGCGAGTTTGCGTGCCCAGCAGCCGCCTTTGCAGTATAACAGGTTGTCAGAGTTAGCAATAGCCGGCGGCAAGAAGCCGCAGCATACAACAACCAATAGTAGGCGGCGGCTAGGGCGCAGCTAACAGGAGCGGCAGCAGTACACAGCCCACAGTTCCACAGTTCGCAGTTCGCCGTTCCCAGCCCTCAGCCTGCCACCGTTTCGTCTTGCTCCACCAGTCTCACCACTCATGCAATGTCCGCTGGCAGGCTAACGGCTTCCTCCTCTCAACTTTCAATCATCCAGAAAGAGTAACGCGCCAGTCTGCAGGTAAGCGTTCGCACCCACTTGCGGCCTCCCTTCCGTTGCCCTGTCCATTGGTCTGAGTCGTGCCCTGGCTATAGGTAAGCTTTTAACTCCTGTGGCCACTCCGCCCATAGCTCGAGCGGCCTTCTTACTTTCGAGTTCAGACAGCTCTCCGAGCCTGAAGCCTTACCAACCTTGGAGAACAGGGGGAGGGGGTAGCTACCGTCTCATCACAGACTGGGAGCTCGCTTTTAGCAGGAACTCAGCAGTGCTTACACCACGCTTGCAGAACTCAACAGTGTTTCAGCCGGTGTTCGGTCGGTCGCCGTTCTAGGCACTTCAACCCTTAGTTCGCACAGTTTGGCAATCGAGGCTCGACTCTCAGATCGCCCTACGACCCCCCTCCTCGACCAGGTACGTGTTCCCTCTCCTCGAGCTAGCCCACACTCACTCCCCCTACAGCCAACCATGGCTGAACCGCTATACGCTCGAGGTAAGTATTTCAGTCATGCGTCCCCCGGCGTCGGCCTCAGCCATTGATCGCTAGCCCCCTGCGCCCACTATGGGCTAACTGAGAATGAATCTTCCGCTATACTGCGGACACATGCATTCACCCTTTAAGGATGACATTTCGCACGCAGCCTACTTCTTCTTTGTCTCCGAAAGTACTAACCCTCTACTAATTATGATACTAGATTCGGATTCACCCACCAGCAAAACCGCCGAATCGATCCTCCAGTTGCCCGTTTCCGTCACAAATCGGGCAAGATTCGTTGTTCCCCCTTTCCTTCCACCAAACCTCCACGCGCTGCTTTCCCTTGCTAACTCTAAGCCTACTCTACTACTCTCAAGTCTGATGGCATGACCGCGGTTGCCCGGGGCAGAAACCCCTACTTACCACTCTTCCCCGCCCAAATCTGTCGAGGATCCGGCATAATAGCAATTCTAGCTCCTGCCATAACCATCCCCTTTTACTCTCCGCATGCATCCGGCGCGATTTCACGTCCGGATTCACTCTGCTTGTTCAGTTGTTTTTCCCGACTGCCTTTCTCTCCCGTCTAGTCTCCTCCTCGTCGCTTTGTCGCCCGTTGCGGTCCAGTGCCGCCGGGTTTTGCCCATCTACCCCGCGTGTATCTGTCGCAGAACCCCCTACCAATTCACCCGCCTCTTCTCCCTGCTGCTTGTCTACTCCGACCGCTGTTGACGTCCCGGACTGCGCAGCCCGACGGAGTACTGAATGCTGAACAAAAGCGTTCGGTCGTCGGGCCGTCCTCCACTTATACGGGTCATCCTTGCGCAGGGACCGTGCTAATCTTCTCTGTATCGTTCCAGTATTTTTTTTTTTTTCTCAGAGGTCCCGAAGGCCTTCGATCGGGACAATGCCCCGCGGCATTCCTAAAGGCCGCTTGGCCCTCTCTGCCTTTCCTACTTCCTTTCGCCCCTCCTCTCCGTGCATGTACCCGGCCCGACTTCGCACCGGGTCAGTCCCCCGCTTTTCCACTCACCCTTCTGGCTGCACCCGCTATTCCGCCCCCCTTACTGCCTTGCACATGTAGCCGGCATAGAAACCCATCCGGGTTCATCCCCCCCCTCGTTTTTGCCTCCCCGCCGGCCTCTTTTTGCTCACTGCGCCTCGACTCTTTAGCCCCTGCTAGCGCTTCGCTGCTGCTTACTCCTGCTGTTGCGCTTCTTCCCTTCTGCGCATGCACCCGATGCCCGGTCTCGCCCCGGTCCACCCCTGCTCTCCCTGCCTTCGCTGCCCTACCCACTCGCAACCGCCCGATGCCACCCGGCCCATCATATGGGTTCAACTTGGTTTGCGCTCCAACAGTTCGGGGTGTACCCACTGAGCTAGGCTCTTGGGTGCCTACCATACCCACGACACCGCGTCCCAGGCAAAACGGTGTCGGGCGCGGCTCCGGCGTAGCTACGAAAACAATTTGAAATTGCACTTTAGGCGACCCTGCAAATACAACCCACCCCCCATGCGCTCCTACCGCAATCTCGCGCCCTCGGGACGGGACAAATAAAGCAGCTAAGGGAAGTAAAATAAAATAGCAGCAGTGTCGGGGAACAGCGGGGCTGCTGGTGCCTCGCCAGCCCCGCGAGTCGGGCCCGCCGCCGCGCTCGCAAACAAAACCGAGGGGGATAACCTTGACGGCCCTCAACCCCATCGGTTCCTTCCACGACGCTCCGCTGCAATTACTGCGCTGACGCCCGCCGGCCTCGATCCCCGAACCTCTGTATCATCAACCCAATGCCGTAACCTATAGGGCTAAGCCCAAGCCTGGTACTAGCAGTCGCGGCCTCCCATATAAAGTGGTACCGCGCGATGCTCCTGGCCAAGATACCGCCCTGGCCACTCTCTCAACCCACATTTGCACCCACGGCCCCTACGTGTCGCGCCGGCCTACCACCCCGTGCCGTGACCATGTCGTGCGCCTACCGGCGCGCCAGCCCTACGATCGGTCGTGCACACCAACCAAAAACGAACTTTCATGCCTTAACCAAACCTGTAACACGGTCCGTGTCGGCCGGCTACACCGGCCACCCACTCAATCAGAAAAATCACACGCGCGCCTTAAAATTGTATGCCCACATACCTCCTACCGGGCCAAGGCGGACCTCCGACGCAGTCGTGCCTCACATGGTTTATTTTAACCACACCCATTCTTCCTGTCACCTGCAAAAACCAGGGCGGATACCCTTGTAAGGGTATTCGCGCCGACAACGTTTTTCGCACGAAGTTCTTGAAAGTCATATTCATCATGCGCTGAAACGTGGTTGGGGCATTGCAAATTCCCATCGAGCATCGAATCCACTGCCAAGTCCCTTTGAAAAGAACGAAAGTCGTTTTCGAGCGATCTTCCTTTCGAACGAGGAGGTGGTGGAATCCGTGGCAGATATCAAACTTGCTGAACAAGCGAGGACACCCAATAGCATTCAACAATTCATCAATCCGGGGGAGGGGATACACATCCTTAATCGTAATGTCATTCAATTTTCGGTAATCAATGCACATACGAATCCCTCACGCTTTCTTGGGTACAATTACCACCGGGAATGACCAAGGTCCGATGGCGGGCTCAATCCATCCATTAGCTTCGAACTCCTTTACTCTCTGGAATGCAGCAAGTCGTTGCGCCGGAGAGTACCAATAGAGAGTGCAACTAATAAGTGGATGATTCCCGATGAGAATCGCGTGTTCGATCACGTTCGACCTCCCAATATCATTATCGTGCACACTTAATACCACAGCATATCCATGCAACACATCGATTAGGGATTTGCAGATCTCTCTTGGAACGTGACTGGGCAAGGTGATCGTTGGTCGGTTGCCAAAAATGTCAAGTTGTATGTCGATCCAATCTAGCCCCATTGGTCGTTTGCCCTCTACACTGGAAAACATCGAGCGGCCAGTCCGGGTTGAAAAAACAGTGGCAAGCATCTGTGATTCACCCGGGCTGATCATTTCACTTTCCTTAGCTTCGGCATCGGACTCGGAGTCGGTGGCGCTTGCTGCGATTTTCAACCCAGTTAGTTTCGTCATTTCCTGCGTTAGGTTAGGAACGTCGTTCGACATCTTGTCTAATTAAGGCGATCATAGCGCCTGACGTGAGCAATGGTTTGGGCGGAGAGGCGGAAAGATCGAGGTATTGATTCATTTGTTGGTATTTTTCTTGTAGTGAAAGCGCGGTTCCAAGAGGTCAACGATATCTGAAATTTAAAGAATAGGCTCTCCAAGAAACGATGTTGCTGGAACGTGCGTTTCTGTAAAAAAAAATAACGGTGGAGCAGAGTTAAGCTCACTTCTTTCTGTGTTTAGATCGAACATTCTCGTGGCATTTAGAATCATCCGGAATTCTTCTTCAGCCTCGTGAACGAACAGCTCGACCAACCGACTTCATTCCTCTTCAGTTGGCATGCGATCTAGTAATTTCGCGTAATCTCATTCGTCATACTCATCATCCTCGAAAGGACATCGGTCCTCGTCGCTGCTTTCGGAAAAATCTTCTTCCTGATTCGGGATTTAAATCATTCCTATCCGGAATTTCGAGTTAGTGAGGTTGAGATTCTTTCTCGGTTCTCGGGTGGATATTCACAACGGAACGGTCTGAGGCTTTCCTCCCGTGTGTGTAAGGATAACTTGAAGTTGTTTGGGGTCAAAATATATTTGTGCACCCACAACCATCGCCCAAGGTAATCCCAACAGTATTGAGTATGACTACACATCGATGACTAACGGGTTAACCAGGACATGCACTCGTTCTACCTTGATGGCTACGTTGTCGAGCGCATCGATCCGGCACTGCACCAGGGCAGCGAGGGACCCTCCCGGCCGCATCACGCAGGAGTTGGTTAACAATCCTTCGTAGCGAATATGCATGGAGCTTCCATAAGCCGCTCCGGTCGAGTGCGCCAGCCATACCTCTCGCGAGCCCCTACGACAGGATAGGGCCTACGCGAGGCACAACTTACCTACACCTTACGGGAGCTGTCACCTCCCTTCGGTGGGCGTATCCCCGCCGAGCTACCAGTCCACAATACGAAAGTTAATCAGTTGCAATCGCAGAGGTGGACCAGCTGAGGGCGTTTTTCGTTCGCTGTAGCATAGGGGGTACGCGCGGTAATACGCCTCTATCAGACCCATACGCGAACCGACATCATGGGGGGTTGAAGTCCCAAGCGCGGCTCGTCGTCGGTCGACTAGGACGCATCCCACACACCACACGCACACCACTTTACAAACACAATAATAAAACCCACACACACATATACGAGGCAACACAATATAAACAACGCGACAACGTTCCTAGCCCCTCAGTAGCCGCCCCATAACTTCCTGATACGGAAATCGGATAGGTGTCACGCGCGAGACTTAATATAAATCCTTGTGGACGTAGGGCAGACTCATATCGACTTGCTATGCAAAACGTACGCAAGCGGTCACAATGATGGCGGGCCATGTGGTACCCAAACTCACGCTGTCCCCGTTAATCGCGAGGGTCACGTTCGACACTCAAGTGTCGGCTGACACGCGCCTTGAGGGTTAATCTCTCGACGCTGGACAACTGCCATGCGCAGTTGAAGACCACACCCTCTTCTGCACCCTGTGCAGAGGGGTTGAGTAGACAGCTTTGAGCTGTCGTGGCGGTCGAACATCAAGGGGKTTGACTTTGACGGCTGTCACGGACTATAACGTCTAACTATAAAAAACTCCAAAGAGCAAACGATAAGGAATAGGCCGAAGGCTCCCCGCTTAGTAAACAAAATCATAGCCCTGGGGTACCCTCCCTTTTTCGCGTGGCGTTGGCGGCCTATAACAATTTCAAACATTCGCCCATATATGTCAGTCCCCTTGTAATCCCATAACTTTTTACACACTAGGGCGGTAGGACGTCGCGCGCGGGATTTTAGTATAAAATCGCGCAGCCGAGGGCCTATCTCATACCAACCCGCAATGCAAGCGTACGCATGCAGTCGCAACGATGGCGTACTATGTAGTGCCCATAGTCAGGCGGTCCCTCGTGGATCCGGGTACCGCTTATGACACTCAAGTGTCAGACTCGAGGTGTCGTGAGGATCTAATCCTTCACGACATTGCACGGCTGAAGGAATAGTCGTGCAGCCGCTGCGAGACCTCCGGCCTTTGGTCTGAGCGTCTCGATAGGCAAGGCAAATAGGCTCTGCGCGAGGGAAAACCCCTTTCCTGCAGAGCCTAGGGCTTGGGATGTCCTCGACAAGGACCTCGAATCCCGGCCCAGGACTAACGTCCGACTAAGAAAAACTTTTAAGAAGTAAAACAAATGAAAGGGAAGGGTCTTTCCCTATGCCTCTTAGTCTTAACCCCTGAGCAGTTTTTAATACGGGACCCTTTAGCCAATGGAAATATTCATCCCAAGTATACTCATATATACACATATATAACAGGGGGAAGTATGTGACGATCACTTCTCACAGTCTCATTGGGGGTCCATCACAGTCATACGTATACATGTGATCCCAGACAACCTCATCCAAAATCTGATTCATAACACATACCTGCGAATCACACCAACGAGTCAATCAACCGCCCACGCACTACACGGAGTCAACCCCAACCATCTTCAACACTCATACCCCTCACTTTAGCCATGCAAGCCCCAACCTCCTGTCCAACCAACCTTAATTAAAATACTCAGTACCTTTGTTAAATTGTCATTCAATAAAAGTCCGGTGGAAACCATAACGAAACAAATAAAATCACCAGAGCTAAAGCCTTTTAGGATGGGTATGGAGGGTAAGCTGGAATTGAGTTGTAAACCGATGAATCGGCAACCAACCTGTTATCAGTGATAACAGATAATGATCCTCAAGGGATCAAGTTGAATCTAGTCCTGACCTTGAATCAGACAAACCAAAGGACCTGTAACACAAGATAGGTCAAATGCCCAGGCTAAAATCATCAGCATATGGGGGATAAACCTCCATAGCACACCTCCATATAACACTCTCTAGCGCCATCTGTCGAAAATAATTTAACTCCTCTGAAAACAGGGGAATTTCGGCAGCGCTTCCCGTAGGAAAAGTGCCCTCTCAGAATTTATATAAACCCAAATATGAAATCAGAAGTAAATTTCTAACTCTTTAAAGTCAAATTTTGTCTAACTTCCTGAATTAGCAAAAATTTGGGCAACATTCCCTTCAGAAAAGGATACTTCCCAGATTTTAACTAAGTCAGGTATGAACTCCAAAGACAGTCTGAATTCAACTTTAGACAGAATTTAACTAGCTCCTTAATTTTGTAAAAATTTCAGCAGCACTCCCTTTAGAAAAGTGTCTTTCCAAAATTTATACAAAACTAAGTCCAGAGTTTGAAAGTAACTTTGACTTCCCAAAGTTTTATTTTGTCTAACTCTCTGAATTAGCAAAAATTTGGGCAGCACTCCCTTTAGAAAAGGAGACTTCCCAGATTTTAACTAAGTCATATATGAGACAAAACAAAACTGAACTTTTGACAAGTCAAAATTTAACTAACTCCTCGGATTTTTAGAAATTTCGGCAACGCTTCCCGTAGAGAAAGCAGCTTGCCAAGATTTATACAAAGCCAAGTATAAGAAAAGATTTCAGAAAACGCGGGAATTGACCTAAGTAAAGAAAAGATACTACAGAAAATGCAAGAATTGAAACTAACTCCTATCGCTCCAGCACGTGGCGAGCATCTAAAGCAACTACCTATGAAACTGAAACTCATACTAGGTAGTGATCTCACTCAGCCACATGCAAGCCAAACCACAAAGGTAAGTACTCTCACCATCCCAATTCATCTGAACAACCAATATTTCATAGTCTTTCATGATTTAAACCCTTTACCCTGCTTACGTAAGGCATAAGGTCAGGCCACCCAAACTTATGGGACGAACCTTACTTAGCCAGGCATAAAGTCAGGACACCCAAACTTATGGGACGAACCTGACTTGCCAATGAATATACACGGACAGAGGGCACGACTACTTCTCTCTTCTTTGGGCATATGACTAGACCACTCTAGTCGCCCTGAACTGTTTAAAATATCCAGATTATATATAATTGTCTTCCCCTTTTACATTTTAAGGCTGCATATAACTGAACTAACTTAAGTTCAGCCTGCCCCAGGTTACCACAAATTTTATTCTTAGTTGTACTCTCTTCACATTGTGATAGACTTTAGTCTGAACACCCAAACTTATGGGACGATCTGATTAGCTCGTTCCTAATAGAATAGTAATATGATATAGCCAAGTTATAACCTTTGGGTTCCAACATGTGCAAGGCTTTGAGTCAGACCACCCAAACTTATGGGACGTGCCTGACTCTCCACCTGATTCACTTTCTCTCTGGTTTGTATGTGCGTGGCATGGGCCAAGGCCACCCAAACTTATGGGACGTGCCTTGTCCTTAGCCATGTTCATTTCTCTCAATCCCCAGCAGGAAGAAGCTGAGCCACCCAAACTTATGGGACGCGCTCAGACCTCCTCGTTCATAGCCAAAGAAACAAGGTAAAACCCAAAATAAACAAGGCAGTCAAGCCACCCAAACTTATGGGACGTGCTTGGCTCCTGAAAAGTCAATCACAAACAGCCCCAGCAAGTCAAAGCAATCAGATCACCCAAACTTATGGGACGTGTCTGATCCTTCAGGCAAAACTCATAGCACTGGGTCTCCCCAAACTTATGGGGACATCCCAGCCACCAAAGCAATCAGACCACCCAAATGCGCCATGCAGATCAAAATAAACAAAGCACAGGGTCTTCCCAAACTTATGGGGACCTCCCAGCCTTAACGACCCTGTCAACCATCATGCAAATCAATCCTTCACCCTGCCTTTCCCAGATGTAGTTTCATTAACAAGTCTGATTTCACCCTGTCAACCATATATTCAGTCAGGCGATGCAATGGGAAATACAGGTTATAACTGGGTTTATAGAGGGAAACGCAATGGTTACCTATCAGTTCTCTGCCTCCAGGACTCCTCCTGAGTCCCGGCAGAGCTCCCGCAATCGGTGGGGCGTACCTCCCACAAAGGCCTTGGTGTGGATTACGAGTTGCAATCCCGCCTACCGCCTTCCTCTCAGAACCAACTTAGACTAGACTTAGAGTAAGAAAGGCAGATGGAGAAAGTTTGAGTCCCTCAAATCCAAGAGAGGTGCTCACAGATTCCCAGGAGAGGGCCTCGATACCTTGATGCTCCTGAGGGCCCCGCAATGGCGGCCAGAATAACAGTTTGGTCAAAGATGATGATGAAACTGCCGAAGTAGACCTGGCATCCTCCCGAATCGCAGCACTGATCTCCGTTCCTAAGCCTAATCACCTCCCCGAGCCCATCCACTATGTCACCGCAGGCTGCAACAGTGACTAGCAGCCACAACAGTCCATGTGCAGTCCAATACTACACCGTCCACAGTCTGCACAGTTCACGGAAGTCACCAAGTTGGTAGCATTCCCCTCCCGTTTACACAGTCTCTAGCTCTCCTCAGTATACACAGTCTGTAGCAGGATACACAGTTCACACAGTCTGCAGTAGACTACACAGTCCTAAGACAGTAGTACCTAGCTCTGACTCAATCCTACAGAGTATCAGATCCCACCTTCTGCGGCTGGCTCAGCAGTCTTGCCGCAGCCCTCCAAACACATCAGCCATTGGCAGCGGTCAACAGCGATGGTAAACAACCTTATAATAGTCATAGTCCGCACTTAGCCTATGGGCTGGTTAGTAGTATACAGTCAACCGCAATGCACAACAGCCAGCCTCAGTCCACAGCAATATGCAGCCGCAACTCCAGTCTTCAGCAATATGTAGTAGCAGCCGCAAACCACAGCAATGTTTGACAATACCACCACTTAGCAGCGCTCATGTCCATACTGCAAACCGCCGGCCCCACAACCGTAGTAATACAACAATCACCAGTTCCCAATAGGCTCAGTACCACGGCGAGCCTCTCTTCGTACAGCGATGGCTGCCAGAACATCCGCAGTAATTGCAGTGGTGGCCAATAAGTCAGCACGGACCGAAAGGGGTACTACAGCCTCGCAGTCCGCAGCAGTCACTGGCGGCCAGCAGCAGCCTTCCGCAGCCCGTAACTCCCTAGCTTTGCTGATCGCCAGAGGAAACAAAATCTCCAGTTCATACCAGTAGCAGCAAGTATGCCACAGTAGTAAGCATTTCACAATGCCGAGCCAACTAGGCACAAGCCTCAATGGACACAACACACTTCACAGGCCTAGTAGTGCGTTCAACGGCTCAGCAGAATGTACAGTGGATGCAATGCCCACCCCTAACGGTGCACAGCGTGTGTGGCAATAGCCCAAACTGTTCTCTCTCGTAGTAACGCCTGGGCTCCTCCCACAGCAACCCACAATGCCATCTTCTCCAACTCTGTCACAGCTTATACGGCCATAAGAGACTGTACTCGGGTAACATCCATTCTCCCCCACTTAGTGCTCATTGCTCAGTTACCAGTAATCTGTGAACCAATCAGCCCGCCCTGCCAGAATCAATCAGCAATTGAAGTAGATGAGGGGGGGCCGACCTTGTAATCCATTGCCAAGCCASGTATGTACCCACGACCTCCGYGACCTTCRTTTTACTTGAGTTAGTCAAGGGAACAAAATTAGCTGAATTTATCACCAAATGTCGTCCCGATGCATTCCCCTGGCACAACAGTTCCCCTCGTGCTAAYTGTGGCTAATAGMAGGAGCGACACAACAGCCAKWAGGTWAGTCCTCATACCTCARTTCACTCCCTCTATTYTGCTGTCTCTTTTCTCTGTCATAGTGCCCGACTGTGCAGCGAGCCTTCTCCTTCCCTGGCCGCCGTGTGTACCCCGAGAAAGACTTCGAGGGGGTAATGTTTAGTGTAGGTGGTAGCGTTATCATCAGGTTAGCAGGGGATCAGAAAAGGAAGGAAAAAAGAGTGAGGAGGACACAAAGTAAAATCAGAGAAAAGTGGAGTAAAATCAGAGAAAAGTGAAGAAGAATCAGAGAAAAGTGGAGAAGAATCAGAGAGAAGTGGAGAAGAACCTGTCACTAGAAAATGGCCAGATTCATTCTTTTTTTTTTTTTCTAACTCCAAATCCCTTGATCCTCTTTCAAATCTGACTGCACCATTTGATTCGCACTACCCCAAAACATTGGAAACGAGCCTTCACTCGCCCGTTTCCGTCAAGAAACTGTCGAAATCAAGCTTTTTACCCTCGTCACCACCTCCCTCGTCCACCATGGCCGCGCACCACCTTTTTCTAACAACTTCCATATCACTAACCCTCTTCCAAAACTAACATCACCAATAGTTTCGCCCTAACCTAAAACCCCAACCTACTCTCTTCCCCCATCTAAATCCAACAAGAAACGGGTGAGCTACGAGCTCACCCCGCCATCACTCCTCTTCGAATGCACCTCGTGCAGGATCCTATCTAGGTTCGCCCCACTCTTGCTTCTACCCTGCCGTCGAGCTTTTCACCCTCTCTACTGCGTCGGCTTGTCTCTTTCCCATTCTCTCTCTCTCTCTCTCTCTCTCTCTCTCTCTCTCTCTCTCTCTCTCTCNTTTTTTTTTTTTTTTTTTTTTTTTTTTTTCTAACCCCAAATCCGTTGATCCTCTTTCAAATTTGACTGCACCATTTGATTCGCACTACCCCAAATCATTGGAAACGAGCCTTCACTCGGCCGTTTCCGTCAAGAAACTGTCAAAATCAAGCTTTCTACCCTCGTCACCACCTCCCTCGTCCATCATGGCTGCGCACCACCTTTTTCTAACAACTCCCATATCACTAACCCTCTTCCAAAACTAACATCACCAATAGCTTCGCCCTAACCTAAAACCCCAACCTACTCTCTTCCCCCACCTAAATCCAATAAGAAACGGGTGAGCTACGAGTTCACCCCGCCATCACTCCTCTTCGAATGCACCTCGTGCAGGATCCTGTCTAGGTTCGGCCCACTCTTGCTTCTACCCTGCTGCCGAGCTTTTCACCCTCTCTACTGCGCCGACTTGTCTATTTCCCATTCTCTTTCTCTCTCTCTCTCTCTCTCTTTTGCGCTCGTCACTTTTCCTACCGGCGCGCTGGCACTTGGCAGTCTTCGTGGCTCCACCCCATAGCGCTACTGCCCGTCAGACCCACGCCCGCTGCCTTCTTTTCCTACTGCGCATGGATGCTAAGCAGGATCCCGTCCGGATCCTTGCTGTTCCTCGCCCCGAATTGCTTGTAGCCTCAACGCCCGAACTGCCGGCCTTCTTGCACAATGCGCTGCGATAGCGCTTCACAATGCGCTGCGATAGCGCTTCCGCATGGCTTTTGCAGGAATCAGTGGGTGACTGGGCGCTGCTCCTTGATTTATACTTCAAAGACTCTTTGGTCCGCCTCTCTTTTTTTTTTTTTTTTTTTGCTTTTTGGTACTTTTGACGCCTATCCTTCCCTCCCACTTTTCATGCACCTAGCAAGCATCGCGTCCAGATTCAGCCCCCTTGGTTGCCTTGCCCCTTCCCAGTACCTCGGGTTTTGAGATTACCAAACACCGACGGAAGCAGCTGGCTACCGGCCTTGCTGGCTCTTGAGCAGGGCCCGTACTAATTTTCTCTATATCGTTCCAATTTTAACGGATGTCCCGAAGGACTTAGTCACAGCGGAACCCCGCTTCCACCGTGCTATCGTTTTGCCCCCACTGCGCAGCACTATCTGCCCGTTGTTGCCTGATCCCGCCAGGTTTTGCCCATTCGCTCCACATGTACCTGCGGCAGAACCCCGGACAGGTTCACTCGCCGCATTCCCTCACAGCGTTATATCCCTGTCGGCCTTGCCTCCTACAGCTGATGTCCCGGAAACCGCTGCTATGCGGCGCTACCTGGCCAGCCCCGAGGGGGGGGGCTTCGGGAAAAATCCGGCTACTAGCCGGTTTGATTAGTCATTCGCCCCTATACCCAAGCCCGACGAACGATTTTGCACGTCAATATCGCTGCGAGCCTCTACCAAGGTTTTCCTTTGGGCCTTCGCTCTACAGCCCCAGCACGCCGCCGCGACCCCGCTGGTCTCGTCCGTATCGTTCCAATAAGGACCAGCCTGGGCCACAGGGATCAGACGGCCCCGACCTCTCAGACAACCCAAACTATTTGGATTTACTCATCAAGTTCCCTCAGCTGGGTCTGAACACGAGCCTGTATTTTCTCCCCACGGCGCCGCACCATAAGGCAAAAAATGGGGCGCGGCCTAGCGCAGCCGCAAAATCAGTTTGTAATTGCACTTCAGGCAACCCCGCGAATACAACACACCCCCATGCGACCCTACCGCCGTCTTGTGTCCCAGGACGGGGCGCGATAAAAAAAAAGACCAAAAATAAAAATCGAAAAAATAAAAATTGAAAATAAAATAGAGCAATGAATAGCATTGTCGGGGAACGGCGGGGCTGTTGGCTCCTCACCAGTCCCGTGGATTGGGCCCGCCGCCACGCCCGTTAGCAAAAGCCGAGGGGGATAGCCCTGCGGCCCTCAACCCCGTTGGTTCCCTTCTTCATGCTCCGCTTCAGCTACCACGCCGCCGCTCGCTGGCCTCGACCCCAAGACCTCTGCCGTGTCAATCCAGTACCGTAACCAATAGGGCTAAGCCCAAGCCTAAGAACAACATGCCCGAATTCCTAAATAAAGAGGTACAACAGTAACAGCATGGCCGTCCAGGGCAGCAAAGTGCTCCGCAGTATTCTCCCGCCTACGCCTACTTACGCAACCACAAAAAAAGTCTGCGTCGGCCATACCGACCGTGCCACGGCTACCCCTACTTAGTCGTATCCGTCAGGTCCCATCATCTGGATTTGACGCAGGGTTACTCTGGGTCGTCAACCATAATCCTAAATCTTGGTTTAGTCAGAAATAGCATTTATAATAACATAAACAACCAGAGTCCGTGTCGGTTTTACAATCAAGATCAAAGAAAAAGATCACGAGCGCCTTAAGCCTGCGCGCCCACACAACCTCTATTTTCGGATGTTATAGTCAAACATTCAGTCAACGGCAACTTGCAGTTTTTACGGTCTACTCAAACTTCGACTAAACTTACCTTTTTTTTTTTTTTTTGTCACTTGCAAAAACCAGGGCGGATACCCTTGTAAGGGTATTCGCGCCGACAACGTTCTCAATAATTCCAACTATATTCATGGTTTCCTCATCAACCAAGATGTAGTTGTCCTTCCCGGGTAATGGAAGGATCGAGTTTAATCGTTCAGTTTTTCGGAAAGTTCCAAGGACATGGCCACGGTAGAGGACCCGGTATCGATGAGAGCATTGAACGGTTTACCCCACACTTCACAATCACATTCTGCACTCTTCCACATAACCGATCGAACACGAACAAAAACTTTTTCTCTGCATACGAGATGGTGGTAACCCGAGCAAGTTCAGGCATGTCTGGCAATTTCACGGTGGATACTAGTTCCGGCAGAGGAGAGGTTAACTCGGCTTCTTCGTCCTTCTTTTTCTTCAGCATCTTTTGAACGTGTTGGTACGTGAATCGTTTCGGATTCTTCTGGCACTGCTGAAGAAGTGTATCATTCGCAACTTTGGATATGGTTAGTAAATGACCCACTGGGACAAGAACTCGGATATCCAGTTGTTTAAGTGTCTGTAGGACGTCGATTTCTCCCGTTCGAAACTGAGGATCAGGTTCTGATCCCCGTTCAACTCATTCAAGATCGTCTCTGCTAGGTCGGATTGCTCCTATCAGTCCCGCTATTTGGAGGTACTCTGTCGGATCAACGACATCGACCGCTTCGAACGATGATCCCGAAGTGGATGTGATGGGTTCGGGTGAAGAAGACGGGTCTGGAGAGAAAGAGTTAGGCTCTCTATCTCTCGTTGCTTCTAATAGCGTGGCCACCCGTCCTTGGTTCATGACGACGGGCGCAGCTGCAGGCGGAGGTTGATTGTGGTTCAGCTGAGGGCAATCTCGTGCAAAGTGTCCGGGTTGCTTACAATTATAGCATTCGATCCTTCCAGATGGGTTGGCCACATGATGTGGGGCAGGGGGAACTTGTCTGGGAGCGGGGGGAGGAGTCAGCAAGGGATACGGAGGGGTGGGACGTGGGGGAGTTGAGTTAATACTGATTAGTTTTGTCTAGATCTGTTCTAGTCAATCCATCTGAGAAGTTTGTGTTTGAATCAGATTGTTCATCCACTCAGACTGTCGGGCAGTGGCGGTATGACGCAGAGTTGGGTCCTGGGGCGGTCGATCCTGATAATCGTGATCGGGGCGATGGTAAAATCGCCCCACTGATCTGAGCCACGAACGTCGCTTGGCAGCCACATCCTGTATCGTGTTTGAAATTTCCTTATCCCCCTGACTTCAAGTTATACTTGCGCATATCCAGTAAATCTAGTTCAAGTGCTTTAGCAATAATAGCAGGTAACTGTTTCGTCTTTGGCGGAACCTTTTTCTGTAGTTTTGCTTTCAACACTGGGTTGTGGAGATGATCGATGAACAGATCTCAAGCGGCATTTTCTTCCCTGCCCGATTTATCTAAAGCTGTTTGAAACCGATCCACGAAATCGGGTAGCAATTATCCAGGTTCCTGGGGACGGGTTTACAACACAAACCATGCAGCATCCTCACTGACTTCGTCAAATCTTGCTAGGAACGCTCTCTTGAAGGTATCCCAATCCACCCACGTGTGCCTTCTAAACCAATCGTGAGCGGTGTTCCTTAGGAGCAGGGTGATGACGCAAGGAAGACCCTCAGTGCCATATCCCTAAGCTTGTACGGCTTCGAGTCATGCCTCGGGATGAGTATGATTGGGATAAAATGGAAAGTTGGCGAGGATACTTACCATTACCCGAGGGGCCGGTCCATTAGCCTCAGACATGGGCATCTCTGATCGAGCTTTTGAGGGCCTTTGTCGCGTGACGGGAGAACTCTGGCGATTGGATCGGTTGGCGGATCTTCCTCTCACCAGCTCGTCTTACTAATGTCAAAACCGACACGTCTAGGCTCCGATACCAACCTCATGCCCTTTGCTGCTTTCCGGTCAGAGTGTTTTGATTCGCGGAAGGGTCCGGGAAGAACAACCAAAATGGGGTGTGTCAAGGATTTTTGGGAAAATTGAGTGTGGGGACACAGATGAAACTGTAATCCCCCGTGTTGGTCCGACCTTAGTAAGAAGGGGTCCGTCGCCGCGCGATCTAAGGAAAAGAGTTTGCACGGGGTCTCACGGCGATGAGGAATTCAATCCAAAAAGTATCGTTGCACTTCCCAGCGAGCCATTGCCCTACGTTTCGAATGAAAAGGGGAGGGCACACACGTGGTATCTCATTCTCGGATGAGATTTTGCCGCCGCTCACTACACAATTTTTGAGTCCAACGTGGAGGGCCTCAATCGAGTGGCTCTCTCCTTATGTTCGTCCTCGCCACGTGTGCAGTAATGGAAGCCTTTGGCTTGGTAATGCTCGGTACGACGATAGTCGCTATACAGAGCGTTAGGCCAATGAGGTGCCACTGCCGCCCACGGGATGACGATCAACTCATTAAACAGCAACAACAACGAATAAGGCGGAATATGCGTATGGATAATTACGAATCCCGCACCAACGAATCCGGAGCACTGGGTCTCAAGTGGAAAGTAATAACGCCCGCTGATCTTGGCGATGGCTTCTCGTACGTCCCACTCGCATACACGTGTCCTTTCCTCGTTGTACGGAAAAGGGAGCGGCGGAGATACGGGAAGTCGGCGCCCAGTCGGATTGGGGCAATCGGTCCACATGGCAAAAAGGAAAGCACAAAATTCTTCCTAATCATGCATCTTTCATTCGATCAATCCAATCCCGCATTTTATCAGGTCCATCAACATGCTCACACAAGTCCTCAGGCGCAATCCACTGCATGCACGTGCCAAAGTAGGAGGAGAGAAATCATCATAATCCATCTGTTGTAGTAGAAATATAACAGCAAGGAGGTGCAAGGGAGACGAGACATAGGTCAGAAAAGAGAAGAAGGCAGAAGGTAATTACACACGAAAAGTCTGATGACCTTGTCGAAAGATCCCAACTTAAATATCGAGTGAACAGAACTCACGCTCGAAAACTAGACTTGAAGCAAAAAGAGGCGCATGTGCCATAAAATTTCACTGTGGCTCCGGGCCATACATTCACTCAACTTCAAATTTTGAACCTCACACAGGCAGTGACGATTCCTGCCGTCACGTGCTACGTTCACTATAGCGATCGTCAACCCGCCGACTCAGTCTTTGAACAGTCTTGCCAGGATCCCACAGTCCATCGGGCGATCCAGTGCACAGTCGACAAGACTGTAGTCAGCTTGTCAAGACTTTCCGGCTCGCGTATCACACGCATCATCTAGCCACGGTTTCTCGGAAGCTAGCCGATCAGTTGAGAGAGAGTTTTTCGAGGGTGTTTGTGAAATTTACAGTTAAGGAAAAGGGAATAGATGCTAAGAAGGATTAAGACCGAGGTGGGAAGGGATAAGGAAAGGCTCGGGGATAATCGCCTGAGGAAAGCCATGTCGATCCCTCGGAGCCCGGTCGTAGCCAATCAGATTCGTCGTGTAACAGGGATATCCTTCTTACACGGCGCGTCTCCTTGGCTAGAAGGGAGGAGGAGGCAATCGACAGGGTATTCTGGCACGAGGTTTAGAGCGGGAAGAAGAAGACCGAGAAGGATGGCGCGAAACGGATCCAAGATTCAGACAATCAAGAAAGAGAAAAGGCGCGCGAGGTGAGGGAGAGATGGAAAACGGTTACAGAGAGAAAAGGAGCGTGAGTGCGAAGAAGGAAGTGTCGAAGGTATCGAGGGAAGGGGGGAGGGGAGGTTCGCATGCATGACGTCGACGCAGAGGCAAAAAGGGCACCAAAACAGTTACAGCTAATTCAAAATTGAAAAGTATCATATCCATGAGTAGAGCGAGTGTGGGAAAGTGTCGTATACCTATTCAGATGCACACGAAAATTCCCAGAGTTTTCCAAGATAAAGTCGATAACATTCATGCACAAAAAAGGATACGTCAGGTTCCGCTCATTCCAGAATTCCTAACTGTCGACCCAAATTTCTAGCGTGCTCGCTAAGACGCGCGTATTTCCAATGTATTTCCTTAATTGCAAAAGATGGAATTCCAAAAAGCGGCCCAAAAATTACGAAGGTCCTGAGAAGGACAGGCCTCCCTGATTATGAACAATGCTCGTTAATTGATGGAAATACAAAAAGGGGCCTCTTCGGCCTGTTTGTAAGATAACAAAAATTCGAAAAAGAAGGGGGTTGGAAGATGGCGCAGGTCCGGAAGCTAGCGCGTCACAGGTAGGCATGATGTGAGCATATGTAGCCCATTGGATGTGATGCAGAGATTTCTCGCTTATCAGGGATTCTCTTTTCCAGATGTTATGCACCAGTTTGGTGGATGAGTGGAAGGCGTGTGCCCGTTTGTAGCCTTCCTTAACTGAGTATTGCCATATTGGAACGGGGTTGGTGCCCTTCCATTCCCACTCGTCCGGGTCAAAGGGCAGCCCCCCCACTGGGGTGGACATTTCATACACATAATAGCCTGCATCCTCAGACCCCACTACTCTGATTTTTACCAACTCCTCTTCTCATGTCGTGCTATCCCGGTCACGGTTTCTTTTAAGGGAGGCCCATCTTGCCCCCGGCACATCCGGTTCGTAGGCCTGCAGTTGCACCCTTTCTTGGGTGGCTTGTGACACTCTGAAGATGAGCATAGGGATGTTATTTGGGGTAACCTGTAAAGGGGACACAACGACGGACCTCTCTGTAGAGTAGCCACCCATTGGGGCAGGATCGCCATCTGCAATTTGAGCATATTGGTTTGGGGTCTTTCGAGATATTTCAGTTCAAACCGCAACTGCTAGGTCGTTTTCCATGTGCTCGTCTGGTTATCCCACACGTTGCCTAGGGTATAGATTTCATTTTTCACCCACGTTAACCAGTGGGAGTTTGCTGCTAGGGAGAATGGTTGTCCGTCTTCGTCACAGACGAACGGTTTTCTGTCATCTTTGTGGGATAGGCTTCTTTGTTGGACACCATCTGTCTCCATAGATCCAGCATCGAGGTCCAAAGGGGGTCATTTTTTAGATCCCAACGTACTGTGTTTCAAGGTGAACCGTCTCTTTTGCGACGTGGGGGTCTCGGTAGCGTCCAGGCAGCGTTCGTCAGCCACATAAGGGGGTGGACCGGAAGGTTGGGATGGGATGGGGGGCCCAGCTATGACAGTTGTATAAACGTCAATTGTTGTCATGGTACATCATTGGCCAGCAAGAGGCGGATAATTACTTCAAACATTAAGGCTCCCCCGGGTCCAAGATCCCCAGTCCACCTACCTTTTTGGGTTGCATAACTTATTTTCACGCAACTCTTTTGATGTCGCATATCAGCTCATGGTCATTTCTCCATAGGTAAGCTGCCAGTGTTGCACGAAGGTTTGCTAGATGCCTTTTCGGGATCTCCCAGAAGGTTGTCTTGTATCATATGGAGGCGAGGACTGCATTATTTATCGCGAGTGCCCTACCCACGAGCGATGTGTGCAGGTCGTCCCATTTGGCTAGCCTTTGCAGGGCGGTGTGAACCAAGGCCTGACCGTGGTCGGGTGGGGGGTTGAGCATTGTCAGGCGAATACCCATGATTTTGATTGCGTCGTCATGTGGTCTCCAGATAATCGGCGGATCTGGGAGTTCTTGCAGGGATAGCCACCGACCCTCCGTCTTGATCCCCCAATTGACTTTCATGTCAATTGCTACTGCAAGAAGGTAGCCAGTTAGGAGCTACGTTCTCAAGTGTTTTTGTTTTTTTTTTTTGACGATGACGTTCCCGTTCTCAAGTTATATCAGGCGTCCACCAAAGGTGAGAGGCTCAAACAGTTTGTGTAAAAGAAACGGAAAAAGAAATATACTTCAATCGAAGTTTGTGTGACCCGGTATGAGTGATGTTTCTGGCTGGGCAGACATAAGGGGTCAATTTGTACGTTTGGGTTTATCTGAACTGGTGGGTTTTTTTTCCTTTTTTTTTTACGACGCTTTCTTTGTCGAGCCTGGAACCCCCCTGTACACACAAAAAAAAAAAGAACTAACTCGTTTTTCATTTTCGGCTGGCACTGCCAGCCACTTAGCTCTGGTAGGTCGTGCCCCGAAAATCACCACGAGTGCATGGCCGCAACAGAGGTAAAATGGTTGGGAAACGGACTGGTGGTTTGTATTATGATGAAGAGGTCATGAAACCAACATTTAGGAAACGTACGGGTCACTGCATGAGTGCCCAAATTCATCCGACTAAAAACGTTTCTACTCTATTTCTTTTCCGCGAACGATAGTTAAGCTAAGTACTAGTGGTTTAAACATTATTGAGGCCATTACTCAGCTTCGCTTTGTGCTAGAAATCGAGTCTAGTGTTTCACCGTCTACACAGGGATGGAAATATTTTCCTTTTCAAACGTTTTAACTGTAAGAAATCTGCACTTGTCACCATGCAAAGGCATTGTGTTCTACCCAAACACAAGTACAACCGTGCTAGTCCAGAGCTATACCGCTTATTGTGTTACCATTTTTTTCTCCAATGTGTCTCTCTACTTCTAATTACTTATTTAAAGTGATAATTTGTGAAACACCCCCATGTGCCAAAATGCCCCTAAAAGATGTGGGTAGAGTAAAATGTCTTTTTTAGCCTAATTTTTAATGTTATGCTCATGTCATGTCGTTGTGCAAATTTGCAATCAGGACCTCATCCTTGGAGCCTGGGCCTACACCCTGTTTTACCCGATTTACCCTCTATAACGGGTGGACAATTTTACTGATTATCGAGGCCCATAGGCATAATGGCAGTTCACCTCCCAAACTCATTTCCGAACGAGTAACCGATAAAAGGTTAACAACAGCCGTATTTTTCATCACCACTTCATGACACCCTTCACCACTGCAGGGTGCAGCCTGTCTAAACAGGTGGTTTTCAGGGTCTTCGGACCGTTCACCACTTCAGGATCATTCAGGTTTGAAAATTCTGAATGGTCCTGAAGTGGTGAAAGCTCCGAAGACCCTGAAAACCACCTGTTTATGAAGGCAACATCCTCAAGTGGTGAAGGGTGGTTTTCATGGTCTTCGGACCTTTCACCACTTCAGGACCATTCAAGATTTTCAGACTGTCAAAAACTCTCACTTGACCACTTCAGGACACCCTTCACCACTTCAGGATGCAGCCTGCCTAAACAGGTGGTTTTCAGGGTCTTCGGACCTTTCACCACTTCAAAACCATTAAGGATTTTCAGACTGCCCAAAACTCTCACTTCATAGTTTTTATTCCTGAATTTTCAGCTACCCGATAACTGCTTATGGAGTAACCTTGTTCAAAAATCTCTGCCGACACTGTGCTCGACAGCTTCGTCGTCTTAGTAAGCTTCCCATATATCCATCTCCTCCTACCACAACTTCTCATCCCATGCCATTCCTCTAAGTTCTCCTGTTTTGCCACGTCACCACCCCCAAGCTCCTTTTGCGCCACTCTTCCTCGCTTGCAAGTTCAGACGATTTTGGCGTTTGGTAAAAATGGTGGTGAAGTGGCTCCATTATCTCCTTCTTTGTGCATCCCATCGTTTCTCACGTCCATACCTTCCTCCTTCGTCGTGCACGAGCTTCAGACATCACCATCAGTTTTTTTGCTATGTCAACATCTTTGTCTCGTCATTTTCTCAGTATGGTCTCTTTGCCCCGACTCCTTCTCGCCCTTTATTTTCTCCTCCATCGTCTTCTTCTTTCTGCACCTCGTAGTTGCTCACGTTCATATCATCCTCCTCCTTCATCGTCATGGCATGACCCACAAGCGGTTATCGGGTAACTGAATTTTCAGGAATGAAAATTATGAAGTGAGAGTTTTTGGCAGTCTGAAAATCCTGAATGGTCATGAAGTGGTGAAATGTCCGAAGACCCTGAAAACCACATGTTTAGGCAGGTTGTATCCTGAAGTGGTGAAGGGTGTCCTGAAGTGGTCAAGTGAGAGTTTTGGGCAGCATGAAAATCCTGAATGGTCCTGAAGTGGTGACAGGTCCGAAGACCATGAAAACCACCCTTCACCACTTCAGGATGCAACCTGCCTAAACAGGTGGTTTTCAGGGTCTTCGGACCTTTCACCACTTCAGGACCATTCAGGTTTTTCAAACCTGAATGGTCCTGAAGTGGTGAAAGGTCCGAAGACCCTGAAAACCACCTGTTTAGGCAGGCTGCATCCTCAAGTGGTGAAGGGTGTCCTGAAGTGGTGATGAAAAATACGACTGTTGTTAACCTTCTCTCGCATGACGAACATTGTGGTGTATCTTTTTTTTTTCTTTTTTTTGCCACGTCACTACCATTGGTTATCAGGGAAAGTGAAAATTACACAGATGGGCTTCTTCGCTCCAGTTGTGTTGCATTTGCAACTTCATATGCCCATGACCGACTGCATATCCTCATTGATTCTCATGACCACTATTTAAAGACAAGCAAGATGTTGTTCACCATAGTGTTCATGACGAAAAAGGAAAAACAAAAAAGTCACCCCTTCTCATTGGATTGAAGTCCATCTGGTGAAGGGTTGATGGAAGAGGAAGGTGGATTCACCGTTTGAATTAGGATGTCTTTTACATTGAGATGCAGCGAAGCAAATCAATATCGATTTTCTACATTTTATCACAAACACGTTCAAATTCAGGCGTTAGATGTAATCTTTTTTGTTGGTGACCGTGCCTTGAGTGTCTAAGTTGTGATTTCTCAAGCCAAGTAGATCCGAACTCCACCTTTTTTTTTTTGCCATATTACTGACTTTAGTTTCTCCTCTCCCTTGATATAATTTTTTCTCTTCTCTTATTTCATAGTCCTTCAACGTCTCCTTCTTTCTACATCTTGTACTTCCTCACATCAATATCCTCCTCGACGATTTTTCTTTTTGTTGCCACCTCATGATTTTTACTGCTTCACTCTCTCAGTATCCTCTTTCGTTCCCGATTCCTCACCCTTTATTTCCTCCTCCATCTTCTCCTTCTTTCTACATCTTGCAGTTGCTCACGTCCATACCTTTCTCCTGTATGGCGACGAAGGAGGACGTGAGCGACTGCAAGACGTAAAAAGAAGGAGAAGATGGTGGAGGAGGAAATAAAGGGCGGGTCGGAGAAGAGAGAGGATACTGAGGGATAGGAGTGAAGATGTGGCAAAAAAAAAAAAAAAAAAAAATTATGCCCAAAGTCCATTTATAAGGAACAAAGAACAGAGAGCAAACGCAGGTGGCGGATGCGACTCTTTTTCCCTACTATTGCCACGTGTGACAACTAGGGGTTAAAACGCAAAGGTGACCTGAAATAATAGGGGTAAAACGAACATAAATCAGACCTGGAAAAAATTAACAAGTACCGGGATATTTTGCAAAGATGGATAGTACTATGAAGGGTATTTTGCAGTGGTGGGAGCTTAAACCGACGCCAGAGGTATTTTGCAAGTTTGTTTTTTGTTGGAGGGGTATTTCGCTTTACCCACATTTTTTAGGGGCATTTTGGCATATGTCTTAACGTATGGGGCATTTCGTAAATTATCCCCTTATTTAAACCAGCAGTTCAACTAATCTCGTTTGTTGTCTACTTCAGAAGCGTGAGGAACGCAACCCTAAGGCCCTATGTTTTTTTTTTTTTTTTTTTTAGAGAGAGAGAGAGAAAGAAAAAAAGAACGTGTTCCACTTCACTACAGCTTTTTAGCTGTGAACAACAATATAGGAACCCAATCACACGTGGTTAACGGGAACCCCCAGTTTCAGCTCATGACTAACAAGTTCAAAACTGAAATTATGGTTGGGGGGTGAAATTTTATTTTATTTTTCTTTTTTTTTTGCCAGTTTTTGTTTTGGTTTAAGGTTGCTATGTACCAAATTTGGTCTTATTTCTAGCATTGGAATTTCCTCTGCTAAGATTTCTGAAATTTCTCGAGATTTTTGAAACTGAACGTTAGCGAAATTTGCGTGAAAATGCATTTTTGCCTTGCTGTTTCGTAGGTTTTTTTTTTTTTTTTTTTAGGTTTTATTTTTCGCAGTTAGTAACTATGGTATCTATGTTATGACTTGGTGGCAAGTTTGGTTAAAATGACCCATGAATTTTGTTATAAATGGCATGACAAGTTGTATGAAAATTGGGACCTCCGTTAACTGTCTCTCAACCCAATACACCGTAGCCTTAGGGTTGTGAATTTCGAACCCGGTCCAATAAGCGAGTAAAAGGGGGCCTATGGGTAGCAGCAGGGAGAAAGATACATTATTTAATGACCATAATTTTTTTTTTTTCCCTGAGGAAAATTCTTATTTTGTTTTGTTTTGAAAAAATCATTGTTGAATTTGCAGTCATTGGTTTTCTCATATTTTTTTACTAATTATTTCGATTATAAAAAATTCCAAAATAACTCTCAACATTTTGCAACAAGTTGTTACTCGCCTTTGGCCAAACCCATTGGTGACTGTCAAATCTTCAAGATCCGACGACCTTAAAAAATTCACTATTCCATTTTTTTTTTGTCTTTTTTTTTGTCTCCCACCATGAGGCAGGACTGGTCCTATGCGTTGCAAAGATACTGGTAGGGCAACCAAGTAGCTCAAATTTGGGTAAAATAAAAAAATACTTCGTATTTAAATATAATGTTTACATAGTTTATTTAAAGTTTTGTTCTATTCGAGGAAAGTAGACTCACGTTATTTCGATTTCGAAATGTTAAACTCAAGGACCTCGACTTCCTCGGTCTCCTACGGGAGCTACCAACCCTTCGCAGACAACACTTGCCTGTTCCCCACGAATTGTCTCGCCTGACAAATGCATCACCATTCCAACAACCATGTGGACCCGAACAAATGCACAACCCAAAGTTTGTTCATTGATATGGTTGAAGTGAAGATTAACGGGCTTACTAATATTCAACACTTACATTCTGAATGCTCGGCGTTCGTACACAGCCCGGCACATACACTCTGACAAGGGGGGGAGGGGGTTCAAAATCTTCAGCATTTTCACCACTTCTCAATTTTTAGAATCTGAAGTAATGTTTCTACACACTCAGATAGGGAGGGTGTAATTTATAATATTCAATATTTTCACCACTTCATAATCTTCAAAATCTTCAGCGTTTTTACACACTCAGACGGGGGGCGGACGATGAAAATTCTAAAAATTCTATAGTGGTGAAAACACTAAAGATTCTGACCCCCCCCCGCTTAAATAAACAAAACAGGGGGGGTGGAACGAGGGGGGGTTCAAAATCTTCAGCGTTTTCACCACTTTATAATTTTAAAAAAACTTCAGCGTTCCTACACACTCGAATAAGGGAGTGTACTTCATAATTTTCAGCATCTTCACCACTTCAGAATCTTCACAATCTTCAATGTTTTTATACACTCAGACACGGGAGCTAACACTAAATATTTTGAAGATTTATTTCAACGTAGGGACATTCAACATTTTCAACACTTTTGAAATCATTGAAACTCGATTTCAAAGAACTTCAAAAATGTTGAAAGATCTTTACTCCATAATTAGTTTCAGCGAAGATTTCGAGGAAGGGTAATGTAGTGATTATGTTGCGTCTATGTGTTGTCATGTCTACTATACAAAACTAAAAGAATGTTTGGGGTGGGGTGTCCCAATTGGTATTTTATTCACGATATTTCATGGTACGCTGGAACCGGTTTCCAGCAGATGTTGTTCCTCACAAACAGTCAGGGGCATCTGTCGTAAGCCCATTATAAGGGGATTGCTCATATTATGTCCTCTAGTAGGCTAAAGCGAAACTTTGTGAGGGGAGGGGGAGTGTGTGTATGTTTGTGCACGTGTGTATATGAGACTAAGTGAGTTTGTGTGCATGTGTGTATGTGTGTGTGTGTGTGTATGTATGTGTGTGTGTGTGTGTGTGTGTGTATGTGTGTGTGTGTGTGTGAGAGAAAGAGAGAGAGGGAGAGAGAGAGAGAGAGAGAGAGAGAGAGAGAGAGAGAGAGAGAGAGAGAGAGAGAGAGAGAGAGAGACTTGTTATTGCGTCGACCCATGCCGTTTCAATCTTGAAAAGGACTGCGGCCTCCTCGGCCTCTTACGGGCAGCTACCGGACCTCCGCAACAACAACTGCCTGTTCCTCATGAATTCTCCCCCCAACAAATTCACCACCCTTCCAACTACCATTGAGAGCCGAACGAACGACCTGTATGACCGGTATAAGGCTATAAGCAAACGATAAAATTTTGATTGACTTACCGTGAGGGCACTTGTGCGCTGCCCATAGTTTGTTTGTTGATGTAGTTGGGGAAGGGTAAGGTACTGATTATGTTGTATTTATGTTTTGTCATATTCACTATACAGAACTCCAAGAATTTGTGTGGGGGGGGTTCTGGCCGATGCTTCATTCACGATGTTCATGGGACGCTAAACCTGGTTTTCAACAAGTGTCGCTCCCCACTAATAAACAAGAGCACTTCGTCGTAAGTCCACTATAGGGTGATACTCATGTCACCACCTCTAGCGGGCTGAAGAGGAACTTTTTTTGGGGGGGGGGAAGCATGTGTGTGCTTGTGTATGAGCGGCGGTTAATGAAAGGCCCAAAATTTGGCGAATTTTTCACCGAAACCGTCATATTTCCCTGAATTTTTACTATTTTCTCAGTTTTTCTTTTTGCCTGTTATATATGTGCTTTAGGGTATATCCGTATCCAGTTTCACCGTATTTGAAGCAGTAACAAAAAACTTAGCAAAAACAGCGGACTCGAAAAAAAACTTTGGCGAACTCCGAAAGCTACTCCGAATAGGATTTATAGTGCTCTTGAGTTTTGATTTTTTCATTTTTTTTTTGCCTGACTGTTTTTTTGATGTTTGTATTATGACCCTGCATAGTTTGTTCGCAAAAGTTTCGACAACATTGCTTGTAGCGACGCCGCGAAAACCCCCGAATTTTTTGTTTTCCATTAACCGTTAGTGTTGTGTATATGTGTGTATGTGAGTATGTGAGAGTGAGTGAGTGTGTGTATGTGTCTGTGCATGTGTGTATGTGTCTGTGCATGAGAGAGAGAGAGAGAGAGAGAGAGAGAGAGAGAGAGAGAGAGAGAGAGAGAGAGAGAGAGA
>BFEA01000242.1:1646457-1656617 GCA_003427395.1 Chara braunii
TTTTTTTTTTTTAAATCACAGTTCTAACTGGGGGCGACATCGAGTTCGAACAGGGGCGGACAGGTCTGCAGACTGTCACGGCACTGGAGCGCGCCTTGCATGGTTAGGGGAAAAGGAAAAGACAAAAAGGGAAAGAAGAAAACATTGGTTCCGCTCTGGCGCGCAGAAATAACCGGGCGCAGGCGGAGGTAGACTCGTGGTGGTCCGTCTGTCTGCGCCTTGCCTCCATTGACGCTCCACTTGGGGCGTACTCGCACTAGGAATTTTTCATTGGAATCTGGACCGCATTGGGGTCAGGTGCATGCATTCGTGGCCCCGAATGCGGTCATAGACGTCCTGAAAAGTCCTCGTCCTCGTGTGAGTATGGCCTTGGCCATGCTCTCTGCCGTCTTCGTCCAATCGGAGCAGGGGACTAAGGTTGCGCGCATACTTGCACGAGGACTTTCCTGGATTTACTTTTCTGTATATACGTGTATGCATGTATAATACCGTTAAAACGACCATATTCGGTCCCAGAATCCTACGTGAGCATGCTCGAATGGCCACGTGGCACCCTTCGGCAGACTGGTCTGGTATCCAGGGACCGAGGGACTGAGGATGACGCGGGTCATCCTAAGCGGACTGGTCTGTCTGGAGTAGGGCACCGGGGCTGGGGTAGCCTTGGAGCGGCCCGGGTGCGTGGGTGGGGTTTCTCTTTTTTCTCTTCCTCTCAAAGGGGGGGTGGGTTTACGTATAGATGACTATACTTCGGAGTATCTATCCCCCCCTTCCTCCCCCCCCCCCCTCTCGCTCTCTATCTATCTCTCTGTCTGCTGCCTCTCTCTCTCCCTCTCTCTGAGGGGAAGTGCGAGGGGCCGCAGAGGTGACTAAGGGGTAGGCCTCAGTGGTGCTACTAACCATGTATGTTGATCCTAACAAAGCATGAATTTGGCCGTCGTTATGACCATGTTCGGGCTTTTCAAGCGCAAACATAGCACCGGTGGGGCCTGATCCTTCTTGACTGTTCCGGCGACGGCAACGAACAGCGGGTCGGGCAAAGCGTACCAACGCTTAGCCGGCCGCTTGTGCAGGCCGGGGTCCTGCGCTTGGGGACTTGGAGCGAGCCGGCGAACGAGAGAGAGAGAGAGAGAGAGAGAGAGAGAGAGAGAGAGAGAGAGAGAGAGATTCGCTACCTGGAACCGCGTCCGGGGAGGAGAGAGGGAGGGAGGAGGGGGGGGGGGGGGGGGGGGGGGGGGGGCGGAAGGGATCCTGTGCAAGATTGGCAGGAAAGTGACGCTACCAGGCGTTGGAATGCTGCTGCGTCTGCGCAGCTGGCCTAGGGAAGAGCTAGTCGCTTGGCGCCATACCCTCTCCCTTGGATGTGATGCGCAGGCGCGGGGGTGGTGGGGGGTTAGGGAAGTGGAGGTAGTGGTGGTGGTGTTGACGTTGGCTGGTGTGCCGCGGGGGGAGAGCGGGAGGGAGGAGGAGGAGGAGGAGGAGGAGGAGGAGTGCGCGAGCAAGTGGATTGAGTGGCCGTTGCGGGGTTGGGAGGGGGGGGTAGGAGGAGGAGTTTGGGGAATGGGAGGTGCCATTCTGCTGGAGTAGGAGTTTGCTGGCAAAGTGTGAGATTGGCTGCTGTGTCTGTATTTGGAAAGTTTTGCGCTGAGTTGGCCCCGTTTGACTCTGTTTGGGAGGGAGGACGAAGGGAGGGGTTGGGGGAGGGCGGAGAGAGAGAGAGAGGGGTAGGGAGGTGGTATTGTGTGTGGTATGATCTGATGTGACGATGGAGAATCCTCGGCCTGCTGCGGCTATGGCGGCTGCGGCAATTGTTGTGTCATGTTCTCCTTTCCATGTTTTGACCAGGGTGTGTTAGGGGAGGTGGTTGTGATGGTAGGCAAAGGGAGAGATGGACCTTTTCCACGTGGCAGCAGCAGACGGCGATGCCAGGACTTTGGTGGGAGCAGGCTTTGCCAGAGGCTTGAGAGATGACGAGCTGGAAGAAGGCGAAGCTGTTGTGGACAGCGATCCTCGTGCTGGTGCTGGAGGCGACGATGGCGGCTATGGCGTCGTCGAAGCGACCTTGGTGTGACATCCACCTTTTCTTATCTTCGTATATGATACTCCTCTACTCACGCTCTTCACCGATGCATACTAGTATTTTTGACCCCCTGTTCCTCTTCCTCTTCCTCCTCTTCTTCGTCTTCCTCTTCGCGTCAGACTCCTCTTCCTCCTCTTCCTCTTCCTCCCCACTCGCTCCCCCACCCCCACTCCTCTTCCTCCTCTTCCTCTTCTTCGTTTTCCTCCATTTCTTCGGATTCCTCCTCGTTTCCTACTCCTCTCTCTCCCATTTCTCTCTCTCTCTCTCTCTCCCCACTTGTTCATCCACCTAAATTGCCTCCCTGCTTTTTTCCTTCCGTTCTGTCCTCTCCGTCCCTTGCGGTTTCCTCTGTATCCCATCCTTTCTGTCCTATTCTATTGCCTATTTTATTGCCTATTCTGCTGTGCTATTCTATTGCCTATTCTATTGCCTATGCTATGGTTCATCCACCGATGCATGCTTGTGTGCTGTGCTATTCTATTGCCTATTCTATTGCCTATGCTATGGCTTGTCTTCTCTGTCCTATTACATCCTCTCTCAGACTTGGAGGATCTCTTATTTCATTGATTTGAGTCATTTCCTTTCACACGAGGAAGATCTATTAGGACTCTGTTTGTGTGAGAGAGATGACGGCAATGGCTATGGCTGATAAAGGGAGAGGTCGGTGGGACATCCATTCTCATTTCCTCACCGCAGTACAGGTTTTGCCAGTAGTTTTTCTTTCCGCCTCCTTCTCCTCTGTCCCTTTCTTCCCCATCTTTCCCCCATCTTTCCCTTTCTGGTGCCCTCTCCTTCGCCCTCCTCCGTGCTCCTCTTCTCGACTTCCACCTCCTCTCTTCTGCTCATTGGTCATTCCCAGCTCGCCTACTCTCTTTTCTCTCCCTCATCATCTCCAAGTACTTCACCGACTTGAGCCCGCCGTCTCTCTTCCCCTAGTAAAAAATCAGTTGTTGCGCCTTTCTCCTAGTTGTCACAGTCGTCTTGCTTGCCGGTCTCCCCTCCTCCCCTCCTCCCCTCCCTTGACTCCTCCTGCAACCCCTCTCTCTCCTCATCTGCCTCCCTCTCCCTCCTCCTCTCCTCTCTCTCGTATGCTCTTCACAATCTTGTTGCGTACGCTTCTCTTATTAGTCCTGTGCAATATGGTAGCTCTTTTATCCCGCCTCTCTCTCCTCTACCTGTCGCTTGCTGTCCTGTCTTACTCACTCTCGCTCTCGCTCTGTTTCCGTCGTCCTCATTCTCCACATCTGTGTTCTTTTCGTGTTTTGCCCCTCGTCGGATCTCTCTGTGTCCCTTCCTGTCCACTCCTCCTTTGGTGCTCTCTCTTGACAGTCGTCTCGTGTTGCAACGTGTTTTCTACTCTCTCCCTCTCTCTCTCTCTCTCTCTCTCTCTGTGTTTGCTTTCGCATCTGCTTGACCATTGCTCTCTCTCTCTCTCTCTTTCCCTTTCCCTTTCCCTTTCTCTCTCTCTCTCTCTCTCTCTCTCTCTCTCTCTCTCTCTCTCCCCCTCTGCCCCCTTTCTCCTGCTCTTTTTGTTACTTGTGCTCCTGTTATTATTCTTGGTTCACATGGAATGGAATGGAAAGGCGAAAAGGGAAACAGCTTGGTCTTTGAAGCAGGCTTCTATGTGTGTGGGTGCGCCGAGGGACACAGCTTGGTCTTTGACACGCCTGCACATGCCTCTTCTCTCTTCTCTTTCTCTTCTCCATGGTATGATGAGGAAATGAATGTCTGTGTGTGCCTTTGAGTCGCACTGTACTCTCTCCTCTCTTCTGCACGGTAGGAGATAATACTAAGAAAACCTCCGCGTGGCTCTTTGCGCCGACTCCTCTCTCTCTCTCTCTCTCTCTCYCTCTCTCTCCCTCTCCCTCTCTATTCCTTCTCTCCTTTTTCTGCACTGGGGAAGAGGACACATTTCTCTGCACTGGGAAAGGGAACAAATCTCACGGCGCACTCCTTCATTGTTGTTCGCTTCTGCGCGCGCTCCCACGTAATTGTTGCTTGAAAACCTTCTCCCGCCAAATTTCTGCCACTGCGCGTTCCCGCCAAATTTCTGCCCCTCCCTCCCGCCGCCTAAACCTCCCCGCGCGCGCTCACTCTTTCCCTTGGCCGACGAATGAATGTTCATTTCGCGCGCGTTCTCCCCTGCTGCGTTGTTTTCTGGTCTTTGTCACTCTGGTGACCAACTTTCTCCGAATTCTCTCCTGAATTCTCTCCTGAATTCTCTCCTGAATTCTCTCCTGAATTCTCTCCCCTCGATTTCCTCCACCTGCCTTTGTGTCTGACGCTCGCGCGGGAGGGATGTCCTTAGCAACGCTTTTATCTCATACGGCCTTGAAAGTGTGACCCAGTGTTTTAACTTTACGTTATTTGCGATTCATCAGTGGAATTAGTGCTTTGTTCATGCTCGAAAGGCATGAACCTGGTCATAATCACGCGCAAATTCATAGCATTCAGTGTAATTATGTGCGATTACACACTAGTAATTGATGATACTGTTCAACAGTATTGTTGCCACCGCTCCAGTCGGTGGAAGCCAGTGGTGCTATGTTCATGCTCGAAAGGCATGAACCTGGTCATAATCACGCGCAAATTCATGCTTTGGTAGCGTCTACATATGTACATAGTAGGTAGCCCAGAAATTAGAATCTCTCTGCTCTGGCACATCTGGCTGGCTGTTCATGACCACGGATCTGCGCATCCCCTCTCGGTACTCCTTGTTTGTTATCCTCTTCTTTCTACGCTCTCTCTCTCTCTCTCTCTCTCTCTCTCTGTCTTGCTCCCTTCTCCTCCTTACGCTTGTGTCACTAGCGCTTCCGCTCTTCTTCGTGTTCTAATGGTCTGCCGTGCGAAATGTGATTGGCTTTCGCGCCCTGCCCCTTTATCACGCGGCTCACTTCTCTCTCTCTCTCTCTCTCTCTCTCTCTCTCTCTCTCTCTCTCTCTCTCTCTCTCTCTCTCTCGTTCTTTCCAGTCGCCGACGGCGCTCCCATCTTCCCCACCTTCACGCGCAATCCTTTTTGTCATCCAGTTGCGTATCCTTGTCCCTCCGTCTGTCTGTCTGTCTCTCTGTCTGTCTGTGTGTCTGTCTCTCTCCCTGGCTCTCTGTCTGTCTCTCTGTCTGTCTCTCTGTCTGTCTCTCTGTCTGTCTCTCTGTCTGTCTGTGTGTCCGTCTTTGTGTCTCTGTCTACATCTATGTCCCTCCCCCTCTTTCCTCTTATCCTCCACCTCCTCTGTTTAGCACTCCGTTCGTCTCGTTCTATCGATTATTATTCATCTGTTGCCTTTCCCCCCCCCCTTTCTTTCCGTTGATTGGTTGGCTTTGGCTTTCCTTTCTTTCTATCTCGCGTCTGCTTTCTCGCTTACCTTCGTCTTCTTCGGTCCACTTTGGGCCGCGCTTCATCAGCCACCGTACGCACAAAAAGACAAAAAATTATGGCGGTGCACCGTGTATCTCTCCGTGTTCTAGCTCATGATTCATTCTCATGTTGCACATGTGGTGAGTGGTGGAGCGAGACCCTTTCTCTCTCATTGTATGCCCTCCATTTTGCACCACACACTTCTCTCGTACCCTTCTTCTCCTCATCTCCTACTCCCCTTCTCATCTCTCTCTCTCTCTCTCTCTCTCTCTCTCTCTCTCTCTCTCTCTCTTCCCATAACGTCTCTTCTCCCCCGTCCCATTTATTGCGTTCTCGGCGGGAACGCTAATCAGGAAAAAATGGAAATCTCTTTCCGCTAGCATTCTCCATCGAGTCCGTTGCTCTCTCTCTCTCTCTCTCTCTCTCTCTCTCTTTGATCCCCCCCTTACTCTTACCCCCTTCCCCTCCCCCCCTCGGCGGCTCCCCTGCCTCCTTCCCCTCTTCCTTCATCTCCCTCCCTATTTACTGTCTTAAGAAAATTGTTCAGTTTCCATTCCCAAAATATTTCGTCTCCTTTCCACTGTCAGCTATGGAGTGTTCCACGTGGCAGCTCCTCAGTGTACTGTTTCTTCTCTCTTCAGTGGTGTTCTCACTAGCTTTGGAAAGCTCCTTAGGTGTCATCTCATCGTCTTCGTCTTTCTCGGTTCAGTAATGTCTATCTCCCTCTCTCGTTGGCTTCCTTCTCCTGTTTGATTGCTCTGCCTTCCATTTCCCATGTCTGTCTTTTCCTCTCGTCCCCTCTCCTTGTACTTCTCTCTCTCTCTCTCTCTCTGTCTCTCTCTTTTTCTTTGTTCGTCGGCTTGCCGTGCCGTCTGGTGCCCTCTCCGCCTCCTTCATCGTTCTATTGTCACCCTTTGGTCCATTCCTTCTCCCTTTTTGCATCACCCACTGTTTAGCCTTCTCTCTCTCCCTCTCTCTCCCTCTCTTTTTCTGTCTATCTTCCCTCCCGCGCGCGCGCGTGCACTTTCTCTCTTTTCCCGCCTCTGCCTTCTCTTACCACCACTTCTTTTTTTTTAATTCTTTCCCGTCGTCCTTCTCAGGTTTATGTTCCCCCTCGCGTAATATGTCCCATGACTACCTCGCTTTTCCCTTCACCCCTCCGTCTCCGGCTTGCGGGCCCCTCTCGCTCTCTCTCTCACCCTCCTCTGCCCCTCTCTCTGTCAGCTCTTCTTCCCCTTGTTTCGTTGCTTCTCTTCTCTGCTTCGTTATTGCTTCGATCCATTATCGTTCCCCTCGCCCCGCGTAGGGTGTTCTCTCACTACGTCGGTTTTCCGTTCAACGAAGCAGAACAGAACCTCTGCCCCTCTCCTTGTTCCCCTTGTTTCGTTGCTTCTCTTCTGTGCTTCGTTGTTTGCCAAAGAAAAAAGATAGCATCATGACCGCTCTCCGCGCTCAGTGGGACGGCTTCGTCGTTTGCCTTGGCCCCCTTCGTTGGGAACGTATCCATTTTCATTTCCGTCTGTCATCATAGGTCTCGTTCTCCTTTCGATTCTCTCCTCTTATGTGTGATTGTCGTTTATTTTTTGTTGTCCTATCCCAATTCTTTGCTCCCTTTCTCGTCCCTCTCTCGCTCTCTCTCGTTTCTTCTCCCCCGTGCTGGCGCATAAGGGGGGAGAGAGAGAGAGAGAGAGAGAGAGAGAGAGAGAGAGAGAGAGAGAGAGAGAGAGAGAGAGAGAGAAGCCGCGGCTCAGCGGTCGGCACTATCGAGTCCCCTTTGGCTCCGCCCATGCTGGCCGACCCCGTATCGTCTCGCTCTCCCGCTCTCACTCCTCCCATCTCTACTCTCTCCCATCGAGTCTACTTGTTTAACGATTTTCAGCCATGGCAGCGTTGCGTTCGGCGACGTAGAGCTGAGTGAGTGTGAGGTCCACGCGTGTGTTCTCCAATCTGTCTTTGCACTCGTCGTCTTCTTCCTCCTACCTGTTTCGCCATAGCCGTTGACGTCATCACTCTCACACAAGCAGAGTCCGAATAGCCGTTGTCGTCGTCTCTCTTTCACTCCTCCCTCGCTGTCATCTCTGTTGTACCGCTTCGATGTCTTCAATCCTTTCGTGTTCTCTCCTTGTTCGCTCCCAACAGCTCTTTTTTCCTTTCCTTGTGTTGTTCCGATTACCCAGCGCAGTGCTGTGAGATGGAGGGGAATCCTTTCGCTTCCTCTCTCTCTCTCTCTCTCCCCTCTTTTTTCCTCTCCCCCCCCTTTCTCTCTCATTCTGTTCCACATAATGACGTTGTTGTCTTCGCCATGGCCCTGCACAGTCTTGGGCCATGCTGTTAGGTAAAGAAGAAAGACGCTTATTTATCAGTTTTCAGCGCCGCGTATATCGTTGAGTTCCCCAGGATCCTGTCGTCTGATATACTCTCCTCTCTCCTCTCTCCTCTCTCCTCTCTCTCTCTCTCTCTCTCTCTCTCTCCCCTCGCTCTCGCTCTCACTGTGTGCACCCCCTCGTTGTGCTCTGCTACTGAGCTTCTCCCGCACGACGAGAACGCACGGGAATTTCTCTCGCGTCTGCTCGTCCCTGTGTCCGACTCGGCATCCCTCTTCTCTTCAGTCCTAAGCTTTGTGTCCCCCTCGTTGTGCTCTGCATGGTCGGTCCTTGTTGTCACTTTCTCACTCGGCGTACGCTAGCAACGAGTGTCATGCGAGGAGTTTTCCGCACAGTTGGTCCGTGTTTTGACTCTCCGGGCTTGACATTGACGTGTGCCTTTTGGCGGCGTCGTTTTTCTCTTCGAGAAATACACCAAGGAGGAGACGTAGTGAATCGCTGTAGAACCGAGTGCTATATATACAGCCCAGAGAGTCTCTTTCTCTCTCTCACTTAGCAACGAGTGCGTACGACTAAGTGAATACAGCGCTACCTATTGTCCGTGTATGTGTTTGTGTGCGTGTGTGTGTGTGTGTGTGTGTGTGTGTGTGTGTGTGTGTGTGTGTGTGTGTGTGAGAGAGAGAGAGAGAGAGAGAGAGAGAGAGAGCTTAGGTATTCTAGCCTTCCATGTGGCTGCTTCCGTCTCGATGGCTATGAATGACAGTCTGTTTCTGTGTCTCTGTCGCTCTTTTCTCGCTCTTTTCTCGCTCTTTTTAAATCGTCCCCCATTATCCTTGCCTTTGTGAGGTTTCGTCCTTTGTCCTCCGTCGCGTCTTTCTGATCATTTTCATTCCTTTCCGCTCCTTATATCCTAATTCCAACTTTATGAATACGATTCTCCCTCCTCTCCCTTTTTCTTGTTTCACTCTGGCTTCCTCTCTTCTCGTTTCTCTCTTCTCCTCTCCCTTCCTCTCTTCTCTTCCCCTCTCCTGTTCCCTTTATATCCGTGCTTTGTGAGTCCCTCCCTTATTGACTATTCCCTCTCTCTCTCTCTCTCTCTATTCTTTCTACATTCCCCTCGCTCAGGCATTTATTTCTGCTCTCTTCTCTTGTGCCTTGTCGACACTTGCTGATCTCTCATCTCCTCACGTGTGTACATATTGAGTGAGGTGTCCAGGATTGCTCCCTTTGCCTGAGTAGGAAACCCAAGGCGAAGGGAACAATCCTGGACAGCTTTTTGCCCGAATAGGAAAAAAGGAAAAAAAAAAAAAAGAACTGGAGAGAAAAGCTCGTGCAATTTCCAGTGGAGAAAATGTACATACTCACACTACGACTTTTTTACGTATTTTTGGATGGAATTGCGGCCAGATACATCCAGGTATGGCCGTGAATGCGGTCAGATACATTTTAGATACTGCTAGTGTGAGTACGCCCTTAGGGCCAGACATCTCCACGATGTGTCTAAGGGTCTTTCCCCCGAATAGTACGTACGGTAATTATATATGTATCTGGGCCAATACTAAGTCCAGATACGGCGATAATGGCCGTACGTTTTATTTTGGAGAGTGAACATGGAAAGAAGGGTGTTCTTTGTGAGAGTAGACTCGGAGGTCAATTATTTGTCCCCCCTTCTCGCTGGTGAATGGGGGTGTCTTCCTGTCCTTCTCCTCTTCATCCGCCCCTCCCCCCCTCCCCCCGGGTCCCCGGGCCCCTCCTCTCTCCTCCCCCCTCCCCGCCCATGGTATTTCGTCACCATCACTCCCTCTCTCTTTGTGTGAGCAAAGACGAGAGAAGATCTCTCTCCTTCTGTCGTTTGTTCTCTCTTCGTCAGCGGTAATTGAAAAAGACAGGAAAGAGAGGCAACGGCGGCTTCTCTCTCTCTCTCTCTCTCTCTCTCTCTCTCTTCTTCTTCTTCTGAGAAATGAGAAGAATGTGAGGGTCTCTCTCTCTCTCTCTCTCTTTCTTCCCCCCCCGTTCTGTCTCCTATTCTGCAGATTCTTCGACGGCATCCCATCGGTCGATCCACGTGGCAATCAATCAACAACCAACTACCAATCAACCAATCGAACTGGCCAATCAACCAATCAACCAATCAACCAATCAACCAATCAATCAACAGCCAACCAATTAAGCCATACGCCAATCTTTTCTGTTTTTCGAAAAAAATGTTATTCGTCAATCATCTAAGGAACAGCTGGAAGTTAAAACAGATTTCGCATTGTCAAAAAAAAAAAAAAAGAAAGGAGAACAGATCTCGCAAAAGAAATGAGCACACTGTATTTTACGGCGCGGTGTATTACTCATGTATTCACGGCGCTGTTGATCTCGGCTCTTACCTCACGCACCCACTCTCTACCACCTCCCT
>BFEA01000242.1:1661017-1675802 GCA_003427395.1 Chara braunii
GGGTGGGAGGGGATGAATGCTTAGTATTCATTTTTCTTTTAATTACTTTTTATGCTTTTTTCACTGGCTACCAGTGTTGGCATTTTCACGAGTCCCATTGGTTGACAAGAATCACAGACTTTTTGGCTCTCTGAGGATTTTTTCATTTGTAAAAAAAAAGGAAGTTAAAAAAATAGCGCCTGCATTATTCATTCTCCGCTGCTGTGGTCAGCATTACATGCATTAGTTTGTTCTGGGTAACGTGCCTTTAACAAACCACTAGTCCACGGCCCCAGCCTTGCAGAAAGAAAGATTTCGTCACCACCAACTTCAGATTTCGGGGCCGGGCAGAGCGGGGGCCTGTGGTCAGCATTACATGCATTAGTTTGTTCTGGGCGACGTGCCTTAAACAAACCACTAGTCCACGGCCCCAGCCTTGCAGATAGAAAGATTCGTCACCACCAACTTCAGATTTCGGGGCCGGGCGGAGCGGGGGCCTCGTATTTCCCACAAAAGCTGCGCCCGAACACCCGAGCATGTTCTTGGGTAGCAGTTGATGTCCTCTTCGGGAGGCGTTGGGCAGAACACCCGAACATGTTCTCGGGCATTTGGAGAAGCTCCGAACGTGTTCGGTGTGCTACACAGCTGTTATGTTCATTAGGCAAAGAAGAAGAAGGCCTGAGGACAGTGAGGAGTAACACAGGTAACCATTGGGAAGAGGACATCCGTTAGAATTGGAACAAATCCAACTGTGCTATGTCCGTTGGCGACCCATAAACTGTGGAAATGCGGACCCGAGTTCAAGTCCAGATGCAGTCAGATGAACAGAATAAAGGAATTCTGAATTACCCCCGGGCCGATCAGTTCGATGATGTCACAGTCTGATGATGCCGTCATCCGTTAAGAAGAGAAGATTGGAACGATTCGGATAAGATTAGTTAGAATGGCGCCTCCGCAAGAGTGACACACATAAATGAAGAAATGGAACAACTGGTCCAATTTTAGAGAAAAAGAGAACGGACTGAAGAATCAAACAGGTAACCATTGGGAAGAGGAAATAATAAATATCAATCCCTAATAGAGATGCGTTGGAGTCACAGACTACTTTCTTCCGCCAAACACAATGCAGCCGTCATTTTGGCTGAACGGCATGGAAAAGATAGCTTGTATTCATTCGTTAGCAGGGTGTGTTGTGTTAGGTATGTGTCCAACCTAGGAGGGGTAGTTGTTAGATCCGCTGTTTATGCTTAAATAATAATAATAATAATTAAAAAATCATTGGTATGGATCTCTGGATTTGAACGGGGTCATGGCTGTACCAACTGAGGTAGGCCCATTGGTCTGGGTTATCCTTTTTTTTTTTTTTTAACCAGATATTA
Organism: Chara braunii; assembly: GCA_003427395.1. Classification (NCBI taxonomy): domain Eukaryota; kingdom Viridiplantae; phylum Streptophyta; class Charophyceae; order Charales; family Characeae; genus Chara; species Chara braunii. The sequence continues at coordinate 1,662,376 of BFEA01000242.1, forward strand.
AACTGAACAGAACAGATACGACACTTGATCTTACCCAAAAGGCCGAGAAAGTCGTTGGTCTGGGTTATCAATTTCTGAATCAGAATTAATTCATTGGTATGGCTATCCGGATTTGGACACAGGTCTGTGTGTGTTTCAACAGTGAATGGCTGTACCAACTGAGCTAGGCCCTTTGTTGCATCAAATTATGGATGTATCAGTCCACAATGTCCTCCACATCCATGTGCATGTACCTTTCGGTTCAACGTATGGGATGGGGATGGAAGTTTCTCTCCTTCGGTTTGCATCTTGTGCTGCAGTGATTGAGAAGAAGAAGTGTAGGGTCATCGGCTTCTTGTGCTATTGAGGATGCCAGTACATGTCAGCTTAATAATGTGGCATGGATGAATTCTCGTATGGTTTTCTTCTTGTGTGTGTTCTTTTACCGTTGTCGTGAACAGGAAGAGCGTATCTCAAGGTCATGCCTCGGAGGCATTCAGAAAGAGTTTGAAGGAGGGATCCAGTTGATGCATGGTAGACACGGCTTCCCCTGTATCACCGTCCTCTTGATATTCCCGCTTCTCTCTTCCCCCTCCCTGGCAAGAAAAAAAGTATTTTCTTTGTTTGCTATTCTTTGTTCTTAACAAACCCAGATTCCAAAAAAAATAAAAAAAATAAAATAAAATTATTTTTCCTGTTCTTCTAGATCCGTCTCTGAGACTGTTGGGGCTTGCACTTCCTAGCTGATGCTTTTGTAGCAGTGATTTAAATTTCATGAAGAAATCTCAGGGGCACATATCTCGTTCCCAGATGAGGCTTCTGGGACTTGTCCTTCCTCTGCCGTTCGCCTAGTAGAGGGTCTAGTAATAGCTCTTTGATTCGTTTTGTACTCCTTTTCTAAACTTTTTTCTTTCTTTTCTTCTTTTCTTTGGGGGTTGAGTGACGTTTGCGTTTGCCCTTTCTTGGTTTCTTTCCCTGCTTTCTTGGCTACTGTCTCCCTCCCCCCTCCCCCCCCTCAAAGAACACGATGCGCTCTCATCAGGGCTGTCTAGGATTGGAGAACTAGTGTGTAGACATTCATGATTAGGGTGTGATGAAGGGCCTTGTTCTGCCACTTGCCGAATGCGGAAACGATCATTGTATCTTGCTGTAGAGCATGGCAAGGTGCATTCACCATTCGTTCATCTGGTCAGTGGCGAAATGAGGCTCATAGAGCTGTGTCCATTAACTACACACACACACACACACACAAAGACACACACACACACACACACACACACACACAGAGAGAGAGAGAGAGAGAGAGAGAGAGAGAGAGAGAGAGAGAGAGAGAGAGAGAGAGAGANCACACACACACACACACACACACACACAGAGAGAGAGAGAGAGAGAGAGAGAGAGAGAGAGAGAGAGAGAGAGAGAGAGAGAGAGAGAGAGGCCTGGTATCGGAGGGTGAACGGATGATAAATCTGTGGCCTTCCTGAGATTACGGAGTGGGGCTGTGCCATTTCCTTGTTCTTATGATTCTCTTGCGCCGATGAGTGATCTGTGTGCATTGCTGCATCCAACGTTGTGCATCATGATCCATTGCGCATGGGTGATAAGCTATTTTATTTCTTGTCTTTGTGGCCTTTCCACTCTATGCCCTGACCTCCTATGCACGCTCCTCTTTGGCTGTTGGTTCCAATTCCATAAAACAAGGTGGTGTTATGGCAGGAGCGAGATCTGGGGGCTATGGGACGTTCCTCCCAGTGCGGGCAGATGGTCCTCCCTCTTCACGTCTTGCATTGAATGCAGGAGATGGCTTGCTGTCTTCGAAACCAGGTCTCCTTGGTTGTCCTGGCGGTTCATCTGTTGCTCCCACAGCCAACTCTCGTGTTCCAGATGTTTCCCAGCCTCGGGGTCAGAAGAGGCCTGCCAATGCTGGAGCTGTAGAGGTAATCTGTAGTCCGTCCACCTACCTACTCGGTTCGTTCTTTCTTTTCCCTTTTTCAAATGCCTGGGCTTATACAAATTGGTGATCGTTTACCTGTTCGTCTTCTGTTGGCGACATTCCGTGAGGAAGGGTACCCTACCCATACTACTGTCTTCACCCGAATACAACGCCCGGTCATTTTAGCTGTATTTGAGGGAATTTCAATCTAGTTACAGCATAATGACCAGGTGTTCTATTCGGGTGAAGACGGTAGGAGGAATAAACATGTGCTTGAACGGCTGAAGAAGCCAGTCGTACTCTGATAGGAGCCGTACACACTTAGGATTGGACATATTCCATGCGTAAATGTTTGACATTCTCTTTTACAGGTTAGGAACCAGGGGTGGGGGAATGGGTTTGTGAAATCATGGATATTATTCCTTTCGGCATTTAACTTTGACGTTCATGGCTACAATTTCAGCAGCGTTTCTTGAACCGACATCTTGTGGTCCTAGTGGCGGAACACGGTAATCCCTGACGATTGCGGTTCAAAAAATTGCCGATTCCGGTCCTAGTGGCGGGAACACGGTGATCCCTTAACTTTGACGTTCAGGGGKTGKGGGGGGGGGTATTGTGGGGGTGTATAATGGGGTTGTTGCAGCGTAGCTGACTGTCCTGCAAACACTGACCGACGCGTACCCGCAGCAGCACGAACACATGAAGGAAGCCATACCGCATAACGCTACACAAGCAGCAAACATGAGCGAAGAAGGTTACATAAGAAGAAGAAGAAGACGAAAACAAAGAAGAAGGAGAAGAAGAAGAAGAAGTGCTAGAAGAAGAAGACGTCAAAAAAGAAGTTATGAAGCACCGAACTTGCTTTGGGATGATCATTTCTGTTCACAAAATGAAGCCCTCTGTCTGTGTGTGTGTGTGTGTGTGTGTGTGTGTGTGTGTGTGTGTGTGTGTGTGTGTGTGCGCCGCACACGCCCACTATTTCAACGCACGACCACCTATCTCCAAGCGCCCACCGGCTTCCGTGCGCGCCCACTATTTTCCGCTTGCCAACTACCTTCCGAGCGTGCCCAAACTTTGCTCTCTCTCTCTCTCTCACAGACACACCTCTCTCTCTCTCCCTCCCTCCCAACACAGAGCAGAATTCCGCGCGCCCCGCCAACTACTGCGTGCGCACGAAATACGACACAAAGTTGCAAACTTCGTAAAGTTCGTCTCTACCAGAAGAAGAAGAAGAAGAAGAAGAAGAAGAAGAAGAAGAAATAGAGGAAGCAGAGGAAGAGGCTTACCGATGGAGGGGAATCTCGACGCCGGGGCGGGGCGATGGCGACTCCACGGAGGCTGGGGCGGACGGGGAGGGCGACGAAGTCTCGGCTTTGTTCATGTGTTGAAGTGACAGGGTGTAGTTCTTTAAAGCGGCGGGAGGCGGGGTTCGAGGGGGAGGGCAGGCCGATGTTCGGGCAGTTTCCCACTGGAATGTTAAAAAACCGGCAGCCTATCTGGGCCGCCGATCTCACCAGATAGGCCGCCGGTTTTTGAACATTCGGGCGACCCGGTTCAATTTTTTTGGGGCTGCGAGGCCTCCACGACCCGCATGGAAGCCTCCCGGCCCCTAAAAAATTTGAAACACCCCCCCGATCGAAATGTGCAAACGGCAACCGGGGTGGAACTGGCACGGTCGACTGGCCGGTACGACCGGCCCGGTTCCGGTGGGGGGAGGAGGCGCCGGTGGGACCGGGTATTCAGCACTGGTATACGGGCCGTTTGTCTTCTGGTCACATTTTTTTTGTTCTATCCTCGCAGCGCTCTTTCTGTTATGGTTCAACAAACAATCCTGGAGCCCATTGCTTCATGGTTTATAGTTTGGGTTCTTTGTGTTTGTGAAAACAAATCTAGTGCTACGTAAGGTCGTCATTTTCTTGCTCGGTACTTGCTGTTCTCTCTCCATTATGATTCAACAATGTTAAACCAGCAGTCTGCGAGCAATATGCTGTGCTAAACTTACCGGCCATTTTTTTAATGTACAGGCCGGACTGCGGCGAGTTAAATTTGTTGAGGATGAAAAAACTGGCAGAGGTCTGCACAAACATCTCACAAACTGGTGATTTGACTGTTAAGAAGACGCAAAATGACACAAATAGAAGAGTTGTAGAGACCTGAGTTCGAATCCTGATGCAATCAGATAATGTAATTCTGAATTACCTGGGGGTGGTCAGCTCAATGATGATATCTCAAGGCCATCACCCTGCGAAAGAAAAAGAAAAAAAAGGAAGGGAGGAGTTATTGAAAAAAGAACATTTATATGGAGATTATGGACCTCATGCTTCAGGTCAACTACTTGACATGTAGTTTTGGATATGTGACCTATAAAAAGATTGCTGTGCAGAACTGTCCCTGTTCTTATGAAGTTGAATACGAACGGACCCGGGGGTGTAGCTCTGTTGGTACACCCATGAACTGTTGAAGTACACCCATGAACTGTTGAAGTACAGAGTCTACTACCACTACAGACCCAAGTTTGAATCTGGTTGCAACCAAATGAACAGAATAAAATAATGGGGCCAGTCAGTTGATCATATCTCAAGGCTGTCGCCCTTTGAAAGGGAGCCGTTGGTGGGGCAAGTAGTTTTCAGATGACAGTGGCATTCAAGAAGAAGCACGCACATGGGGAGCCATGTTGAGTGCAAAAGCAGTCTTTTTCTTTTGGGTGTGAAAGCAGTATGCGAATTGCGGTCAAGTATAATTGGGCATTGACAGTTGCAGGAGGGCGCTCCACTTGTCAGATAAGTATAATGGGACGAGGATGTGGTTGCGATAGAGGTATAGGTGGTAGAAAGTTTCGTCTGGATGGTCGGTAACATACAAATTAGGAATTGCGACATGAAGGGCGGTGGTGGCTGTAGTGCAAGGGTCAATTGCAGGCTGAAACCGTCGGATTGTTCTACCTGCCAAAGGCATTGGAGGTGAAGGTGGGAGTGCTTGGGAGTCGGTGAAGGTGGGCTGCTCTTTCACTGTGTCTGTGCTTGAACTTGGGGGTTGAAGATGAGGAATGTTTTGCAAAAGGGTGGTGAGAGGGTGCCGCATATGGGTTTCTCCGCGAAGGTTGAGTGTTCAATGAGATTTTGTGATCGACTTTGCAGATGAGGCTAGGGATGCTAGAGGGCACCACATGGTAGGAAGTCACGTTCACCTTGAGGAGGTGGTCTGTTGGGTTGACATCTCTTTCCTCGATCATGTTTGTGTGTGCTTGCAGGTGTTACCTGTCGCCAAGCGCTTGCTGCCTGTTCGGGATGAGCCGAAGGGCGTGAGGAACGAGCCAAGGGGTGCCAATGATGCGAACAAGGGCCTCGGACTGGTTGGAAAGGATGGTGGGAAACCAGTGGGAACTGCTGGGAACACCCGAACTGTGGGTGGTGCATCTCAAGGCATTGCAAGAGTGGCTGCTGCGAATTCGTGTGTCACGAGCGTCGGCCCCGAGAGCTCCACTGCTCCTCATGGTAGCAACCCCGGCGGTGGAGGGAAATCAGTCTCAGGATCAGGGCCTCGATTTGAAAATGGCAATGGAGTTGCAGCGGCCCCTATTCGAATCAAGCTGCCGGGACTTCTATCAAAGCAGGCACCCAATCGTCGATCGCCGCCTATCAACAGGGCGGCACCCAGCTCTCCACCACCAGAAGAGAATGGGTATCTCCCATGCGAACAGGGTCCTTCAGATGCAGGCACTTGGAGTCCAGAGATGAGCCCTAGTCCAAGAACAATCGTGAGGGTAATGATTCACTCGGCTTTTCTTTTCTCCCTTCAAGGGGTTGGCCCCTAAGGTTATTATTGTATCCATCATGATTTGAGCTCAGGATCTGTTTAGCAACGGTTACGTGGATGCATCATTCTGCCACAAGGCATGTACAGTTCACTCTTATCAATGTTTAGGCCAGTGGTGTTTGCCACGTGAATCTGTCGACACCATTTCATGATCCGTAATCATCTGAGCCGCTTTGTGTATGTTGTTTCAATAATGCTATCTGGCCTCTCATCTGTGGTATACAGTAGTGTTTACACAAGGGTTGCCTCGCTAATGTGCCACAATCCTAACCGCAAGCCCTTTTTTTTGTGAGGCCAAGATTATGAATTCCACTAGTTAGTGAAGAAGTGGCTTTCATGGAGAGGACATTGGTGCAGTTGGTATGAGGCGATGCTACAAAATTCTCATGTGTTTGTGTGTGTGTTGGCATATTTGCTATACACTCAACAAAAGCATGACTGTGCCAGATTGTTTCGTCGGACTTTCACCGACTCATCAGGAGTGTGTGTGTGTGTGTGTGTGTGTGTGTGTGTGTGTGTGAGAGAGAGAGAGAGAGAGAGAGAGAGAGAGAGAGAGAGAGAGAGGCATGGTTTTATGGCTGTCACAGAAGTTGCTCAGACGTGTTGCTGTCCTTGTCAGGGTTTTGACTGACAATCTGCTAGGAAGGCTTGGTGTGAGTAAAGTCGACCACTTTTCTCCGGGGTGACGCCAACTCTAGGGCGACGTGGTGAGTCCTTGTTCATCAGTCGAATGCATCCGGGGCAGGCTATTGGGGCTCAACCTCCTGACGAGTCGGCGAAAGTCCGACAAAACAGTCTGGCTAAGCCTTGCTTTTTCTGGTGGAGTTGTGAATAGCGAACAGGACAGCACACACTCACACATACTCAGTGCACTGTATTGCAACAAATATTACTGGGTGGCAGAGTCCCACTCGATCTGGTTCGTTAGTCCGGAACAGTATGTGGTTGCGCGGTTGCACCTCGGGAAGGTGAAGCTCCTTTTTTTCTGGGGGACAATCACGGTGACCCTTCGCCATCCCTTCTACCTGGCCAGGCTGTGATGCTTGCCTGTGGATATCAGACGGATTCTACGACAGATGGTGAGGGTGCTTCTTCAGAGGACCAGTGCGGCACCATGCCATTGTGCGATGATACAAGCACAGTTCGGTTAGCATGTATGTGGCGTAATCTCCACTCGGATGACCATAAAGGGATGAACATTGCCAGCCTCTGCCATGAGAACTGTGGTCTTGTGTCGCTTTCATCCCCCCCACCCTATTAGTTCCCAGATATGCCTTTAGGGCCTTGATATCTCATGCCTGAATGACTGCGAGTGTGAATGTGCTTTCCTGCTGACATACCAGCAACATGCCATGCACCATGGCATTCGACGCAGTGACTGAAACTGTGAGAATCTTATGTGGTGCTTTCACAGGCCTCACATGAAATGGTCAGCCCACACACGAAATGGTCCTGTTCGGTATGGAGGATGGGCAAGGGGGTACTGACTATAGTCAGCGCCTGCTCTGCGGCTTATTTTTCTCAGCAACCCGACTCATGACTGGCCACTATGCCGTCTGCTCTGCTGGTAAAAGTATTGAGGGCCCAACGAGGTTCCCATTTCCCCCGCTCTTCTCGTCGCTCTCTCCTTCTCCTCCCCTTCCCCCCTTGTGGAACTACTGAACGGGTAAGGTACAGGTGTGCTGAAAGGCAAAAGGGTGTGTACACATCCCATGCTCAAATACACAGATGTTGTGAGTCCGTAGCGTTAAACCACCAGTACATCTCCTCCCCTTCCCCCCTTGTAGAACTACTGAACGGGTAAGGTACAGGGGTGCTGAAAGGCAAACGGGTGTGTACACATCCCATGCTCAAATGCACAGATGTTGTGAATCCGTAGCGTTAAACCACCAGTACATCCGGCTATTGGCCACGGGCCCTTTTCGGAGGCCGTATCTACGGCGAGGGGCCTTCAAAAATTTCGTAGGCGACGAGTTTTCTTTTCAGCAAGGCTGGGGCCGTGTACTGGCGGTTTAAGGCTGTGGGTTTAGTGCAGTCCTGTGTCTGTCTGCACGTCTGGCCTCTTTGTGCGGGCGACTGGTGGGAAGTGGGGTTTGAATGGGTTGAGGTTGTCCTGGGACCGGTCGGAGGTCTGTTGGAGCTAAGGATCCATTTTCCACATATTTTCTGAGATTAGTGAAGTGAACCAGTCCTTCAAAAAGATGGGTGGGAATTGCCATTCCATCCAATCCCTTCTGCAGTTTGTGGGGGTCGCCATCCCCTTGACGACTGCTCTCTCTTTCCCTCTCAATCATCAGTCACACGGCGCATTAGTGCTCTCACTCTCTCTCCCACCCAATCTCTCTCTCTCTCTCCCCCTCCCAATCTCTCTCTCTCTCTCTCTCTCTGTCTCTCTCTCTCTCTGTCTCTCTCTCTCTCTCTCTCTCTCTCTCTCTCTCAAAAATAACAAAAAAAAAGTGCCCCTTGCTTGTCCAGGGCTCCTCTCCCCCCCTCGGAAAAAGAAAGTGAAGACAAGTGTAGGGCAATGTGGAAATGGATTTATATCTAGACAGAAAGTAGCCAGTGTGGTTGCTCAGAAAAGAAGAGCCCAGTTTGATTGCTATTGGGCTCATGTGTGAGAAGCATAGGCTTAGCCCCCTTACCGATCTTGATAGGTCTCTGGTGTACTTGTTTCTGGTGGCGTCTTTTGTGCGTCTGGACCTGGGCGCTGAGTGTCCTGATACGATGCACTTTGTGGTGTGATTTATTGGAATGTATAATCACATGTGTCTGTGGTTGGACGTGAACTTCTGTGTGTGTGTGGGCGTCTGTGCGCATCCAGATAATGACAACTGTCGCCATGCCACCAGGAGGTCTCCTATCACCTCTTCCTGACACGTTTCCAGCAAGCATACCGCGTACTTTGCCGGGCAGGAAGTCTTTCTTAGGACCGAGCTCGGGACACATCACGGCAGCTGCAGGGAGCAGCAGTGCAGGGCCTTGCGTGAGTAGCAAGAGTGGTGGTGGAGGTGTTGTAGGGAGCGGAGTCAATAGTGGGACGGCTAAAGTTGGACCAGGCCAATCGTCGGAATTTGAGGCTACAGTGGCTGGAGGTGGTGAGTGTTGCACTCTAGTTGTGAGCAGTAAGCGTAAAGCAGATAGCGATCGCAAAGATGGCCTGGCTAAGGAAAGGCTTTCTGGCAGGAGAGACAGTGATGCACGTATGCTGAGTGAAGGCGTAGCTGCGTTGAAGGGGGGGAAGGAGCGGGAGCGGGAGAGGGAGAGGGAAAGGGTGAATGATGAACAGGAGCAAAGTGGGAAGTCTGGGAAGAAGGTGAAATTGAAAGTGAAGGAGGTCAAAGACAAAGGTAAGCATAATCAGAAATACAGAGAAAAGATGAGTGTGGATGTGGAGAGGGGAGAAGTGCCGAAGGAGCTGGTAGAGGGGGTGAAGGGAAGACCTGTGTGCAATGAGGCTTCAGTGGATGAGAGGGTTGATGACAGGGATGGAAACCAGAACGAGACAGTGGGGGATGGGCTGAAAAGAATTCTAACGGATATTGTGCAGCGACTTGTCAATGAGATGGGAGTCAATCAAGAGAGTGGGGTTGAACGGGCACAGGAGATTGCACTGCAGCTGGCGAAGGAGTACGATCGGGCAGGTGGCATACCACAACGTGAAGAGAAGGGGGTAAAGGAACAGGGGGGTGAAAAGAGCACAGGGAAAGGAGTGGAGAAAAGTGGAGGGAGGGAGGCAAGCACAAAACAGAGTGTGAAAGAGGGGGAGAGGCATGGAAAGGAGGGATCAGTAATAGAAAAGCCATTGAAGTTGGGTGTCAAGGGGATGGCAAAGCAGGACGGTAAAGAGAAACAAGGATTGTGGAGGGATGCAAAAGAGAGGGAGAGGGAACGAGAAAGAGATTGGGAAAGGGAACAGGAAAGGGAAAGGGAAAGGGAAAGAGATCATGCAGCACGGCTTAGAGAACAAGAGCTGGAGAGGGAGGCACGACAAAGAGAGGAAAGAGAGAGGGAAGAGAAGGAGAGAGAGAGGGAAGAGAAGGAGAGAGAGAGGGAAGAGAAGGAGAGACATGAGAGGGAGAGGCAGGCGGAGAGGGAGAGGCAGCAGATGGAGAGGCAACGGGAGAGGGAGAGGCAAGAGAGGGAGAGGCAAGAGAGGGAGCGGCAAGAGAGGGAGCGGCAAGAGAGGGAGCGGCAAGAGAGGGAGCGGCAAGAGAGGGAGCGGCAAGAGAAGGAGCGGCAAGAGAAGGAGCGGCAAGAGAAGGAGCGGCAAGAGGAGCGGCGAGAGAAGGAGAGGAAAGAAAAAGAGATTGAGATAGAAAGAGAGAGGGAGAGGAGGGAAAGGGAGGAGAGGGAACGTGAGAGGGAGGAAAGAGAACGGGAGAGAGAGAAAGAACGGGAGAGGGAGAGGATAAGGGAGAAACAGAGAGAGAAGGAGAGAGAAAAGGAAAGGGAGAGAGAGAGGGAGAAAGAACGGGCGAGAGAGAAAGAGAAGGAGAGGGAAAGGGAGAAACTGAAGGAAAGAGAGAGGGAACGAGAGCGGGAGAAGGAGGTAAGAGAGAAGCAGATGCCTGTGAAAGAAAAGGGACCTAAGGAGAAGCATTTGGGATCTCTTCGAGATGGCAAAGGCAAGACCTTTCCAAAGGAAAAGCATAAGGTTGCAGGAGTCAAGGCGAAACCTGTGGCAGGCATTAGAGAATTGGAATCTGCTTCCAAAGCTGCACAAAGCAGCGCCAAGACGACATTTCAACAAACTAATGTCACAGCTGATGTGCACATGACCACCGCTGCAACTGCATTGACTGTTAGATCTTCCACGGGTGGGATGGCTTTTGACGGAACAGAGGTTCAACCTCCACCGCCTCAGGATAACTGGGTGGAATGCGAGTTGTGCAGCAAGTGGAGGCTACTCCCTCCAGACTTTGACATGTCATCACTCCCTGAAAAATGGGACTGCTCCATGTATTCCTTCAGGTAGGTTCATTGTGAACTCACTGAATTTTCGCCGCATCAGGGCCAGGTCGTACGAAGACTCAGTTTGCAGGGATAGCAAATACTCTTATGTTGCTCATTGTGTTCAACTCAACGCCTACCTCATTCCACTAGCCAAAGGCATGTGGAAGTGCGATTCATCCGATCCATCCCCTGAGGTCCTCTCCTCGGGGGTGAAATCCTTTTTTTCTTTTTTTCCAGTGTGAAATCTTGATCAGATGTGACGCTTCAATGAATGCCAAGCTCCAACACTTGTTAGATGGGTTTGCGTGATGGTTGGTTTGTGGGCGTCACCACCAGAAGCTGTAAGCCCTCTCCTCTCCTCTCTTCTCCGCCTGCTCACATTTCGCCCCTGGAGAGTGTTGGGGCCTGATGTCGTCACCCTACTGGTATGATGCACTGGTGGATACATGTTAGGTCTGTCCGAGTCGTGCATTGTGGGCTTTGCATCTATGTCTTGTGCCCCAATTAACTGGCAAATGGCTGCTGACATACGCTCTGTTGCCGAGTGGACCTCTGATTATGGATGTAAGGAGCAAGTGAATGATAGGACTCTCTAATGGGCGTAATTTTTACATGTTAGCAAGGACATGCTGCAGGCAATTGTTACGTGGGGTGCTCAAGATGGGGTGTGATGGTATGTTTCATGCGGAATGGTCGATGCCATCCCTGACACTGTTTCTGCCTCTGCTTGTCCTGCGTTGATGGTGGGTGTCGTGCTCAGGCCGAATCTTGCGAATTGTGATGTACCTGAAGCGGAAACAACGCAAGCGGTGTATCAATTTTTAGCGATCCAGCAAGCACTAGCTATCCAAGAGCAGCAAGGCCCATTACTGGGTGCGCCTCTCGATTCGTCAGCTTTATTTCCTACTGCACAATACCTACCGAGAGAGGTGCCGCCCATCCCAGCATCTGCTGCAGTTCTTGGGGGCAAATTGAAGCCAGGGAAGTCTGTGAAAGGGGGGTTAGGGGTTGCCAAAGGAGGCAAGTCTACGACCAAAGTTATCAAGAAAGGAGCAGGGGGGAAAGGTGTGGTCAGTGTTGCAGGGCCGTCGGGGAAAACTGTAGAAGGGAAATCAGGAGGGGGAGGGGGAGGGTCGTTAGTTGGCAGGCAGTCAATATCTGGCACAACGTCAGACGCGCGGAGAAAGCATAATGCTAGCATCTCGGGAAACGGGGAGGGCGTGCTTCATAGGGAGAACGAGGAGCCAATGAGGAGGTACCAGGATGACAAGAATAAGACCAAGCTAAAGTTGAAGGAGCAGATGAAGGACCAGGCACAAGGAAAACGGACACGTGTGGATGACGGTAGCTCCCAAGGTGTGGCTTGGTGCATAACTAACTCTTGGCGTCCGTGAGGCGTGTAACTATTGGCTTCTGTGAAAGCTGTGTTGCCATTCCCTCAGCCGTGTTGATGAACTTTTCTTTCTGCACCTTCCAGTTTTTCACATGTGGCAGTTTTCCCACACTGTGGGAAGGTGTCATTTGGCGGATCAAGTAAGTTCTGCTGGTCTGGCCGCTAAAAATAAAATTGGCTCGTCTTCTGTTCGTGCAAATACTTGGTTTTAAAGAGCGCAATTTTGCACGGTACATTTACAAGTCTAAAACCGCATACTTGGAGATCATGTGGAAAATACTGTCCACGGTTCGTCATGCTTGATACGCCAGGGCTTGAGGTCCCACCTATCCACATTCTTCCTCCCGGCCGTCGATTAGGAAGATCAGTGGCCATAGACAAAGAATCTGGGTATGTGAAACCCTGCCCGAGGGTGTGAGCACATCTTATTGCATTGGCATTCACGTATCGTTTTATGGTCCTTTTGGGCAAGCATGATGGGCTCGTCGTCTTTACAATGGATGGGTCGTTACAGTGCTCTGTTGCATGAATATGTTGGGTTTGTTGGACTTTCCATTTAGTTGATGCGAACATCCAAAGCAAGGTGTGAGGATGCTGGGTGTGTACTGCACATGTGTGTGTCCATCATTGGATGAAGACTGATTCCTTTTTTTTTTTTTTAATAGCTCCTTTCTATCGGTGGGGACCAAGCACCTGGTGCAATTCAAGACTGATTCTGCAGTGTGTGTGTCGGCAACATGTCCTTTCTTTGATGTTGTGCCCGGCCTGGCTCTTCTGCAAATCCTGACACTTGTTTTGTAGGCCCGTCGCTTGACTCGCAATTCTCTACTCCCTCGACTCCCGATTGCTTCAACTGTGAGTTTGTCCAGGGTTCAACGTACCTGCGGTGCGTTTGCGCAGGGTGCGACATACCTGGACGAAATAGATACTTGCTCGTAACACTTTCCCCACAATCAAGACTGATTCTGCGGCACATTTGTACAAGTGCATTGTATCTTGACAAAATAGAGACCTATTCATCCCGACAATCAAGTGATTCTGCGATGCGTATGCTGACAACGTGTTCTCTGTGTTGTTGCTCAGGGCCTGGCTTTGAGGTTTATAAAATTTCCTCCCAGTATATGGTATACCCTGACCACACTGCATGTTGCTGGGTGTTTGATCAACTTGAACCTTGTTCTGCCCCCCAGATGAGGGGCTTCTTGATTGCTGTCGACGTCGACGTGAAATAACCTGTGCCACAGCTGCAGCTTCTCTTAGGAGCATGGCCGAGTTTGTAGGTCTTACGGCAGAAGATGATAGTGCATACGTGTTATGAGTGCTGGCTATCACAGGTCTGTGTGTGTGTGTGTG
>BFEA01000242.1:1686861-1699406 GCA_003427395.1 Chara braunii
ATCCACCTCTCACAGTCACGGGAATGCATGTTGCCCCCTGCCCTAATCGTCGGTGGTCAGGGAGTAGGGTGTGGCTGGCGTTTGGAGGGAGCCAGCTAGCATTTTGTCAGTAGCTCCACCTCCCGTCTACTTGCCCCCCCAACCTCATAGAGTAACACCAGTGTCTAAGGTCAACTCTCTTCCACAGACCACGCACAACCCACACTGGCATGGACGGGCTTGAATGGCAATGCCTATACAATTGCAGTCGGTGTATGACTGAGTTCCTTGCATATAAAAGCCGCAGAGCCTATCACATCTGTCAGGGCGTGCCATTCAGTGCAACTGTGATAATTGGATCCGGTGCTTCCACAAACCGGTCAGCTGAAATTTCCCTGCAACCCAAACGCGGATTGGCCTCTTGTGCCATTCTTTGGTTGCCTGTTGTGGCAGCGAGTAGTGAGAACCCTCTGTGAAGTTTCGCTTTCCTTTGTTCTATTCGTTGTCCGGCAACCTTCCTGGGCTTCCTCCTCCTCTTCCCTTTCCCCGTTCCGACGCTTCTGTCCTCCCTCTCCTTGTGTACTACCACAAAATGCATATGAATGAGCATAATTAAGAGGGAACAGAGTCGACAGACAAATGATAAGGTGAAGATCGGAGGAAAAATGAGCAGGAGTATGCCTGCCCCGTTACGCAGCCTTCTTTCAGAGTGTGAAAGTAGTCCGTTAGGCACACGGGGATGTGGGCAGTTTGCGCTCAACCACCATCGACGCTGGCAAGCCATGTACGCTAAAAAAGGCGCAGTGAAAGGGGAGCTGCAAGAAGAAATCAAAGGGGCACCCCAAATAAAGTGAATTTAGAGAAAGGACTGTGCAAGTAAATGGCAATATACTGGGTTTTATGGTGCTTTGCGTTGTTTGCTATATAGAGGTGAAGCTGTTTCAAATTTTGGATCTGATCGCCTGGGTGGACTAGTGGTGAAGGTGTCGACAATCTGTGACACATTTTATTTTTTTTTACTTCTATCATACGCCACACCATTTTTTGTCCATTTGTGCCTGTCATCCTTGAACAGGGGTCACAACATCTTCAAATTGTAATGGATGTCCCAAGTTACACTGCAGCCTTTTTCTCCTGACAAAGGAGCCCACCTGTACAAGGTTTCGTTGAAGCATGCTAAATATATGGCAAACTACTTTTCTGTTGTCGTCTCGGTTGTTCAGATTTGTAGCGCAGACATATGAAAGGTTAGGCAATGTGATGGCTGCTGCCTTGGCGCATAAGTGTACCGCGGTGGCCTGGACACGGGTCGTGAATCAAAGGCACCCTATTATGCGAAGGGACTGTTCGGAGTTGCTGTCGTACGTCCAGGCGGCCACAACACCCTTACTCAGTAGTAGCAATGGTGAGTCCCCCTCCAAGTCTGCTTCCACCTGTTCTCAGAATTGACAGCGGTGCAGCAAACAGTGCCTACACAGAACTCAGGGCTTTGGTCATGTTCTATTTGCCCGTCCTGTAAATTGCCGTTTTTGGAAGTTTTTGCGTGATTGTCCACCGCTACTGAACGCCCGGTCATTATAGCTGTATTTGGTGCAACTTTTCAGTCCAGATACGGCGACAATTACCGGGCGTTCGAGTCGGGTAAACACGGTAGAGTAACCAGAGGCGAAGCCCATCTGGTACACCCATGAACTGTTGGAATTCAGACCCCAAGTTGGAGTCCAGATGCAATCAGATGAACACCATGAAATATTAATGAAAATATTCAAAATAAAATAAAAATGGCCAGAAAGAGAGTCAGAGACGTGATTTGGCAAGTGAATGCTGTAAAGGGAGTGCCGTCGTTCGCGCGCAGAAGAGATGATTGGAGTCCTCGCTCCACTACACAACACTCTGCATGCATCTGCAGCCTAATAATGGTCCCGATTACGTTCCGAGTGCTGGATCAGGTGAAATGTATCCGGGCTTATTGTTTTTTTTTTTTGTTCCCCCCCCCCTCCCCCCCCCCTCCCCCTTCATCCGGGCTTATTGTTGTTCGTCTGGGCTTATTGTTGTTCATGCGGGCTTATTGTTGTTCATGTACATGTCTGGTATTGTGCAGTGGAGCGAGGCCCTAGTACCCCTGTATGGCAGGCAAAGTTAAGAACACACTTCCTGTATAGTACACAGTGCTACACACCCATCTAGGGCTGCATGGCACGGTTCCACTATGGTACAAACTTGCCTGTGGCTGTAGGGTACACAGTACTACACACCTGACTATTGATAGAAAGGGTCAAGTGCAATTGCATGTTGCCTATTGCCTGTGTTATAATTTTCTTAGATCTTTATTGCTTTGTGGATATTTATTTCTTCTCTGTCTTCATCTTCGTGTTCTTCTTGTTATGGTTAACATCTGCGTTCACGCCATTTGTTACGCAAACGTTTCAGGTCCTCCTGAGGCCGTTGCGTTTACGATTGAGGGTTTTGGTCGTGTGGGTTGCTTGGTGAGGCTTGATGAAAGCCAGGACACCTGAGATGATGTCCTTCCAGATTCATCAGGGCTGATGAAGCAAATAGATGTGTGCTTGTTTGCTTGTTTTGCTGTGCTCTTGCACTTGTGATTGCAGCCTACTCTGATTTTTTCCTTTTTCATTATAATAATTAAAATTCAGCTGTTTTCTCCTCTGCAATCAGACTCGTCTTTCACACTTTCGACATGCGTACAAACAGATGACAATCAAGTTGGCGACTAGCACCCACACAAAGCTCAGAGATAATGAAGCCAAGAACACAACACAGATTCAAACTTGTCCTGGCCACCTATGGCCGACACTTGCACTCGCAGCAACTTGTTCGTACACACACACTGGATCTCCCTGGATGTCCCGACACATACACCACACAGCTCTCTCAAACACTAACACGCTACTGACATGCTGACGTGGCGGCTATGGCCGCCGTCTTCCTCCTACTACTAACACCTTCGGCTATGGCCGATCTTCCTCCTCTTAGCCCTCTTCTCCCTCGGGCTTCTGCAGACCTCCTTGCACAAGCCGCTCAGGCAGCGCTTCCGCATGACTCACAGGCAGAATGAACGAATGGCTTGACGCTGCCGCTTGATTTATACTTTGGATTGTCAATGGTCTGCCTCAGACCCTGGGCCCGGGGTGCACACAGTCCCACATGGTTTTTTCTGACTTGACAAAGTGCAACTGGGACTCGGTACCGCTGACTGGGCAGAGTTAGTCTGCCCAGTTGCCCACTTGCCTACGGTCTACCTCCTCAGACCTACGAATGGTCGCTTCCAGAAGCTCCGGAAGGCTGTCCATTTGACCCTACGGCACTGTAGCAGCTACGACCTTGACTCTTGGGGACTGTATGTTGCATACCGTAACGGTGCAGACCAGAACAAGAACCGACCTCTCTCACAAAGTACAAGATAGCGTAGCGGAAGACTTAGATGCCAATGATCCGAACAATCAATGTTGCAATGAAGCCCCAAACATACATCATCATCATCATTCCATGGTGTGAAGGGGCCTGGCGATCATCATCATCATTCCATGGTGTGAAGGGGCCTGGCGCTCCGACCTGTCTCTTATACACATCTAGATGTGTATAAGAGACAGCCCCAGCGCTGAAGACTACTACTACAGCTACTAGCGCCCAGCGCTGAAGACTACGGCTAGCGCAAGTGCTACTCCTGCAGCGCTCCTCCAGAGTGCTGCTGCCGAATCCTGAAGACGACTCCTGCCTTCTGCCTCCCCGTGAAGTGCATGGGAACTCCCTATGTACTACCTCGGCCTGCCTCCTGACTGCCTCCGACTGCCTGCAGTTGCAGGGCGGGGCAGTCCAGGAGGCTGCTCTTGCCAATGCCAACGTGAGCCAGGGCCTGGCGCTGCAGCTCCTGCTGAGGCTGTCGTGGGAACTGGCCAGAAATAGCCTGTTCCTTAAACCCCGGTTTGGTGCCTGAGTGTTAGGGCAGGTCGATCTTATGAGGGCCCGAAAGTGGCCCTCCATTTCAGGCTGTAAAGACTCAGGGCCTGAAAGGCCCTGTTTTAGGCTGAAACGAAATAGGGCCTGCAGGCCCTTGTTTTCAGGCTTTCAGGCTGAAACGACACAGGGCCTGTAAGCCCTTATTTTCAGGCTTTTAGGCTGCGGACGCTGGTCGGGCCCTGCAGGCCCGTGTGGCTGCACAGCATGCCACACTGTAGCAGCTATGACTCCTACCTCTGCTAAGACTTCTAACCTACAGACCTACAGTTCGAGACCCAACGATCAACATACCTACAACAACAAACAGGCGACTCTCAAGACACAGGTCGCGGGTTCAAAGACACAGGGGTCGACTGGTACTGTACACGGGTGAGGGGGACGTCTAGGGATCGAGCCCTGGGATGTATCTGCTACTGCAAAGGTGAAAACCGTTGCACCCACATGGGGGACAGTTGTACTTATTTTCTAACCTTACCCTATTTTCTTCTCTCTTGCTTTCCTCTAGCTACCCATAACCTTACCCTATTTTCTTCTCTCTTGCTTTCCTCTAGCTAGCCATATGTCTACCTTACCCGCAAGCTCTTACCAAGCTAGCAGACACTACGTATGGAAAAAGGACGAAGCTTAAATTTACTGGATATGGACAGTACTTCACAGAAGTAGGCTATCCTAAGGTTATGGGTCTACGCCTACCTCTCTCTGCTCTGTGTGGGGGAGCAGTACCCAAGCTCCTAACACCTGGGGTGGGCCTCTCTGACTTTCCTGCTTAAGTGTGTGGGTAATTTTCAATTTTGTGAGCATTTGTAAAGCAGACCACCTGAGGTGATGTCGTTTCTGCTATGCCTGCGTGATTAAGCAAAAAAATGCGTGGTTTCTTTTTTTTGCCGTTACTCGTCGCCCTGTGCTTGCAGCTTCGTCTGAATCTCCTCTCTCGTCATCGTCGGCCTTGGACACTGAGGTTCCCGGTAGCAATGGCAATCCAGATAAGATGCCTTGTACAGGCTCTGGACCTCCTGTAAATCCCAGGATAGGGGTGGTCTCTCCTTCTTTAGCTGCTGGAAGTGGTGGAGCGATGGTGCTGTCAGCCAAGCTTCGACAACCGTATCAAAAGCTGCTGAAAGATGTAAGATGGGCTTCTGTTTATTATTATTCACATAATAATACTATAATAGTAATAATAATTAGTGTATTACACCCCTATTGCTTCTCTCTCTACCCTGTATCTCCTGCCCGTTTCGTTAAATACAAGCACAGCCTGAGAAAGGTGAGGTCGAAGGGCTTTCGCCATTGGCGACGCTCACGAGGGCCATTTTTCTCGCAGCTTTGTTCCTCGTGACATGAAAGCTTCTTGGCGAATGCATGTGGAGAATCGATGGTTGTTCATTTCTCACCTCGTGAGCGTCGGGACTGTGATCAGCCCTGTGTGTTGTGGACGCTTCTTTGTGGACTGGAGCGTGTTTTTCGGTGTTTCGTGAAATTGGTGTTTTGACAGTTTTGTAACGTTTGTATCTTTTTTTTCTGGATTATTGTCGGTTTTGGATGTCAAATGCAGGTCGTCCTTCAGGACATCCATTAAAATTGGAAAAAAGATACAGAGAAGATTACCATGGCCCCTGCGCAAGGATGACATGCATAAATTGAGAAATGACAGAAATGGTTCATTTGTAAAAAAAAAGAAAAAAGATGATGTCAAATGGAGTTACCAACTGGCCCAGCTCAGTTGGTATACTCAATAAACTGTTGAAATACAGACCGGAGTTCAAATCCAGATGCAATCAGATATACAGAACCAAATGGTTCTGGATTACCTGGGGTCGGTCAGCTGAAACATGATATCTCAAGGCCGTCGCCCTTTTTTTTTCCTTAAAAAGTAAAAACAAGTGAACCTGCTGCGGCGAAGCCGCGGCCCAGCGCCAACCCCACCCCAGGCACAGCCATTATCTGACCCGGGCAACATTCAAGGTGTTTGTTTTAGAACATGTGGGACGTGCAGCACTCGGGGGGGGCATCGGCCAAGGCTTCAGCACACCGTCGGATCCTTTTTAAATCAGAACTTTTTTATTGTGGGCGCCGCTGGATTCGAACTCGTGTCTGCACCTCAACAATTTCATGTGTGCATCAACTGAGCAGCCTGCCAATGTGCAAAATGAAAAGGAATCTTCCGCAAGAACATAGGATGACACCGTGAAGGACAGATACATTGAAAAGACATCCCGGTGTGAGTGTGGACTAAGTAACTGCCAGATGCAAATGTTGCCACGCGCGTGTGTTGGGAGAGAGAGAGAGAGAGAGAGAGAGAGAGAGAGAGAGAGAGAGAGAGAGAGAGAGAGAACAGGTAAGTCTCCAACCTCGTGCCTGGCCTCACCCTACTTCCATCGATAGGATGAACAAAATCGAATGAATCTTCCGCTAGAAGATGGAAATGTACACTCCCACACTTGTAGATTCAGCCCACAAACCTGTGCAACCCTCAGCCCGGCAACCAACGACGGCAGCTTCCAGCCACGGCTCGCTGCAACTTGATGCAATAGCACACGTGCCTGCACGTCTGCAAATACGGCCTCGTCACCCCTCGGGTTCCCTTGTGCCGGGACTGTCGCGCCTTGCCCCCCAGCACACTCGAGCACATGAAACGATGCGTTTTGCTCCTGCCCCCGACTTCCCACGTCTCCCTGGTGCGCCATGGGGCATTGATTTTCGCTGGGCCAGCCGGGAAGCGTCACGTCGGGCCCTCTGCAGTTTTTAATAGCATTGAGATGAGAAGATGTCAAATTCAGTCTCGGAAGTCTATTGTCTTTTCATTCCATCCCTCTTCAGGAGTCTTTCCCATCGCGCAAGTGTGCTGCTAAGTCAGATGGGTGTGTGGTCACACAGGCTCAAACCAACCTTATGAGGCTTATGCTGCTAAGTCAGATGGGTGTGTGGGCACGCGGGCTCAAACCAACCTTATGAGGCTTATGTGGCCGATCTTGCAGGCATTCTAATATTGCATTTTTATGAAGTTGCACATGGCGCAACAACACGGAGAGAGTATGGGTCTCGCTCCACTACTCTAGAAACAGGCCATTTCTTGAGTGCGGCACCGCTCCACTTACTCTAGATGCCAGGTCTGGAATCCGGGTTGGAATCCGGGTTCTTGAGCTGTCAGTCTGCACTCACGAAAATGACGAGAATCCGCCTTCGCTCCACTACCTCATGAAATGCACTCACGAAAATGCTTTTCGTGAGTTGTCTGAACCTCCTCTCCCGTGGCACTCTTGACGGTTCAAGAGTGCCTGCCTGCAGCAGCAGGAATTTCAAGGGAGGCATCCAGGACCTTTGAAAATTGAGCACTTTTTTTAGAGTGCACCTGGAGTCTGGGCGGACAACGCGTGCTGGCCGTGTCGTGTGGCTCTCTCAAAAAGCCGTCTGACACCCGAGAGGCCTTCTGGAGTTCGACCGTCGTACAGTAGGTGGAGCAATGTTCGCCTTTTCAGTCATTTCTAGAGTCTGACAGCTCTAGACTCACTCTCGAAAATCTTCAAGAGTCTAGAGTAGTGGAGCGAGACCCTATATTATGTGGCTGATGGCCTCACAGGCTTTTCTTTTGGAGCAGATGGTTTCTGGCGAATGATGTGCCAGAGATATTTAGGCAGGGATGCTCCAGGGCGTGTGCCAGGGGACTCGGCCATGGGATTTGGTCATTTTTCCTGTTTGTTTGTGTTGTGCCTGTCGGTGGACAAGGTCATAGAGGGGGCTTAAAGGGGTTCCATGGGGTTCCCACCTACAGTACATGGAACCCCTTGGCTATTTCCTGCAGGTGGGATCCCCATGGGCTCAGAGGGGGGCTTAAAGGGGGCAGGGTGCTTTTTGCAACGGTGCTTCTGTTGGTTCATGTTCGCCGCATGCCTCCAGCGGACCACTGGTTCCTGTTCTGCTTTGTGTTGACTAGGGGTAATGGGTGTCTGATCATGTCTTTTGTAGTGTGCATGCACGCCAAGCAGATGGATCTGTGCGCCCTTCTCCAAAGGGCAACCACTCTGAGAAATGCCCTAACTTCGGTGGTCGTCTTTACTGGCATAGGCCATTCATGTTCGTTGTTCGTTTTGGATGAATCCTGCCTCCTACCATAGCACCCATACCCCTGCACATGCACACCACACAGACGGACGTCTGGGCACTTCTCGGGGGTGGGAAACCCTGTGCACTTCGTCAAGAGGTCTCTGAGTCTCTCCTTGTTTATGAAGGATGGATTCGATGTAGTGTTTTTATATTGTTTGTTTGTTTTGGGGGAAAAGGTGCTCTTGGTCCCGACTCCTTTTCCACATTCTGGGAAGCGTCAGTCAGGTTTTTATGAAGAACTGAAAGTCCAAAAATCACCGAAGTCGGGGGGCTCAAGCTTTTGTGCACCCTTCGGTACTCGTTTGCACCTGATGGGCTGAATCTGGCTGCAGTCTCAATGCACCCGTGGTGGACTAGCAGCTTGAGATAGATATCACACAGCAGGATCTGGCACCATGGTCCACTCTTTGCATGTTTACACGACGGTTATCGTTGGCCCAATCGAGTCTGTGCTTCTTCCTGGATGCTTTGGTCTGGTCGTGGCAACGTTTGGAGTGTCACAAATCTGCCAGGTTGTTGTACCAGCTCTGGTCGGCAGGTGTGGGGGGGCACGTTGTTTTGTTTGCTGGTCCCAGCTTGGCCTTATGGTGTTCTGATTGTTCGGAATAGCATAAGGCCCAGTTGCGACCAACAAACCAAACAAAGCCCCTGCACACACCCGCCGACAAGAGCGCTGCTCCGACTGCCTCTGGTGAATAGGTTCCTGGAAGTCGACAGATACCTCAAAGCCCGAGCTCGGTTGTAGACTTCTGTCTGAAGGAGTTGGAATGAGGTGTCTGTCAGAAGTTGGCGCTTCGACAAAGTATGTGTGTGTGTGTGATGATGTGTGTGTGTGTGTGTGTGTGTGTGTGTGTGTGTGTGTGTGTGTGTGTATGTGTGTGTGTGTATGTGCACTCGCGTGCGCGCGCGCGCGTGTGTGTGTGTGTGTGTGTGTGTGTGTGTGTCATCAAAGCTGTCCAAACAAGAGATCTCTGAGCTTCAACCCTTTTCTGTACAACCTTGTTGTTATTTAGCCGAATTGTTCGTGATGACCGTAATTGTCCGTCTCCCCAGGAAGAAGCCAGACAGGCGACCGGTAGAAACACAGTGTAGGGTCTTTCGCCTGGATGACTAACCATAGTCAATGAACAAATAAGTGGTGTACCAGCAGTTAATCAACAATTTTTTTCCTTTCGCCTTTGTGACTTTTTTTTACTTAAACCGCAAGTACACGGCCCCAGCCTTGCAGAAAGTTTTTTGTTGCCACAAGCAAGCAAAACTCGGAGGGGCCACGCGGCGTGGGGCGCCGTTGAAAAATAAATAAAAAATCGGCGGCCTCCGAAGTGTTGCGGGTTTCATGCTGACACCCGCGGGCCGATGTGTGGTGTCCTGGTGCTTTAAAGGTGTCAGATTGTGAATTTGAAAACACGGGTTCATTTCCCCCATTATTTGGCTTGTGCATCTGAACTTCTGAACTGCGGCGAGGCTAAATATGGTCAGTCGGTAATCTTTAATTAAAGTTTAAAGTTTAAAGTTAAAACCAACGAAATATTTTCCGTAAGGTGTAAAGTTGTCCGTAGCAACCGACGAACTTTGGCAAAATTGCAAGTACAAGATTCAAGTGGACCAAAATTTCTGACTCTGGCAAGCCATTGCCCAACTACTTTCATGCGGATGTGATGATGGCACTCAGGTTGGCATTGCCCAACTACTTTCATGCGGATGTGATGATGGCACTCAGGTTGTTGAGTGGTTCGACATTGAGGTCCGAGCCTAGCTTTATAATCAGTTAAATTGTTTCATTTGTTTATAACTTTATAATGAATTTATATTTATATTTATTTGTGGGCTTGAAATGGTGTTGTGATTTGTCGCAGGTTGGTGATGTGTGTAACATGATGGAAGCGTGGCAAAGGGCATCGATAGCTATGGCTGCTGTAGCGAACCTGAAAGTGAAAAATGAGGCAGGAATAAGAGCGCTGGCATCGGTTGGAGAAGATGCGGGGTTGGGTGACATGGAGGGAATAGTCCTGCAAGCGAGAATTGCCCTTGACGCAATCCAACGGCATCGGGATACGACCGACTGACCGACCACCGTACCCATATGTTAGATGAGTCTTTTCGGATCTTCCCATGTGAAGATGCCGGCTGTACATTGTCAACATGTGTTCTAGTTGTTTATTCTCATTCCCCTCCTCCTCCTCGGCTGTGAGGGGCACGGCAATTATAATCAAGTGTCATTACTCGCCTGTGATTATGGCTGGCATGTGTAAAGCCTGTCGGGATGTGGACGGTGAAGCAGGAATCGAGACATCGTGCTCATCGGTGTAGTGTGCACGCACTTTCGAAGATCAAGCTGTGGATGTTGAACCAGGATTCGTCGCATCGTGAGCATGCATGTTTGAAGGTGCGAGCTTTGCTTTGGCAGTAAACTCTCTCGGAAGCATATGCTGCCTGTATACACTCCTCTGTGTAGGCTTTTAGAGAATGGACGTGTGCGTTTGTGAGGTGGTGTTTTTTTTTTGTTCTTGTTCGTTTGTTTGTTTGCGTGTTTAATAGGAAAAGGGGAAGGTGCAAGGGGGGGAGGGAGGAGGGAGGGGAAAGGTGAGGGAAAGGGTGGGTGGTTCTGTTGGTCCTGCCACTACATTGGGTGGTGAGGTCGATCCATAGGATGCAAATGAAAGTCCCTGCTGGACTGTTTCAGATGCCTCGTATGGAATGTTCTATTTGTCGGCTCAATTATTTCGGTCACACTCAATTCTTTTGTTCAATCCTCGGGTGGATCAGGATCTTATGCTGCTGCTCTCTCATCAGCAGAATGTCCTACACTGCACACAATTTTTGACCTGTGATTCTTCATCCCCTTTGTTTTGTTCCTGACGCCTCGCTGCCAACTCGGAGTTCGTTGGAGAGTAGGTCTGGGTTGGTTGGTTTTCTGCATCCCCACTGATTCCCCAGCCAGGGAGCTGCATGCTCGCTTCCTTGCTTCTTTCCTTGCTGACATCGAGCAAGATCTCCACCTTCGTTTCTCTCTCCGCTCCCCATCCTGCAACGTCTCCGCCTGTGGTTGGTTTTCTTCATCCTCTTGTTTGTCTAGGCAAACCCAGTGGGGCCTTCTCCTCTGCCTCCTCGACACCTCCAGGACATGTGTCACTGCCCCTCTGTTGAACGTGGACGCAGCTTCTTCGTCAGCAAGTGATGCAAACATACCCTTGTTTGTGTTTACGTGCACACAATTTTCGTCGGTGCGACGATGCCATGAGTCATTGTGGGTCCATATCGGACACTGGCGTGGGCTTTGGGGCGCCTCTCTTTGTCATGGTATTTGACAAGGGCCACTCTGGATTAGCGCACGGACTGCCACTCTCTCTCTCTGTCTGGTCTTTTGCGAACTTATGGCCCAGTATCTGTTTCCACTTTCAAGTGGTAAGCTCCGAACATCTGTTTCCACTTTCCGGCTGCTGCGCTTATTCGAGGTGCGGGTGTTGAGTGGTGTGTTGGTGGTTGTCTTGGGGTTCAAGTTGCAGGTGGCATCAAGAGTGATAGGATTGAGTAGAGGTGGAGTCTAGCTAGATTAGCATCCTTCCTGCCGGACCGTACTGACATCTTCGTGCCACGTTGTGCCCACGGAGCCGCCGTCCCTTCGGTCATCCATACTGGCGGCTTTGTCCCCTCCCGGAATCTTAATATGGCGGCAGTGGCCATATCAAGACTGTATGTTAGGAGCGTATAGTGCGAACGACCTGACCATGTTGACATCTGCTTGACTTGCTGTGCCCACGAACCCACAGTTTCTCCGGTCGTCTGCATCAGCTTTGGCCCCTCGCTGGACTCTTAATATGGCAGTGGTCATATCAAGATTCGATGTTAGCAGCGTATAGTGCAAACGACCTTGTCGATGGTGGTTGAGATGAATATGACCCAGCTGTTGTGGATCGTCCGTCTCCCATCTTTCAGGTCGCAGACAACACTATGTCGTCGATGACGGTAGCAAGCAGGTGATTCGCGTTTTGCCAGTGTTCAGAAGTCGGTGAACCGTTCATTGATTCAACGTAACGGTCCTTGTCATGTGGGACTGATAGTGAGGATTGAAACTTGCTGCTGTTGATAGGGCGTTTGGACTCCGGAGTCTGTTTCCCTGTTTTATGCTTTTTGCGGTTGGTACTTATGAGTATTTCCAGTCCAGATAGATCTGCCTGCTTCCCTTTTTTTTACCATTTCATTTAGACCATTTCTTTGCCTGCTTTACTTTCTCTCCAACAGGTACAGAAAGAGATTTGTCGATTGTACCTTGTGACATAACATTAGATTGCATTCTCCAGAGTGTCTGATAGCGTGTTTTTTATCCCCTTTTTTTTGTTGCTATTGCTTTTTCATTTCCGGTTTGGACGGTACCGGAGCGGTTGAGAAGGAAAGGTAGTGAGTGAGGGAAGTGCGTGTTGGCGTGACTATGAATGTGAGCCTCCTCAAGTGTGTTTCGAAATCACCTGTGAAAGGCTGTATTGCAG
>BFEA01000242.1:1705463-1716483 GCA_003427395.1 Chara braunii
CTCTCTCTCTCTCTCTCTCTCTCTCTCTCTCTCTCTCTCTCTCTCTCTCTCTCTCTTGCAGGAGTGCCTGTGCTCTGTGTGTGTGTGTGTGTGTGAGAGAGAGAGAGCGAGAGAGAGAGAGAGAGAGAGATCCGATTGATGGATAGCTATCCGACTGATTGATAGCTATCCGACTGATCGATAGCTATCCGAGGGATCGATAGCTATCAGATGGATCGATCGCTATCCGATCGATGGATCGATCGCTATCCGATTGGATCGATCGCTATCGATCGCTATCCGATTGGATTGATCGCTATCCGATTGATCGATCACAATGCGCTATCGATCGCTGTGCGATTGATCGATCGCTATGGGATTGATCGATCCGCAATGGGATTGATTGATCGCTATGTGATTGATCGATAGCTATCGGTTTCTGGGGGGTGGGAGGTAGGGCGAAAGTTCAACCGTTCAGCCTGTCTTTTTTGGTGTTGGCCGAACGTGGGTAGTGTCGACTATACATATAATTTCAAAGTTTCTGCTGGTGATCATTTCTATCTATTCAACAAGATTGCAAGTTAACCACCAAACAAAATATAAGATATAATCGAATTTTGACTGATGGTGTGTGCATGTGTGACCCACCCACCATCTCTCGATGAGGAAGGTGGGATGGACTAGTGTCCCGGGGCACTAGGCCATACAGCCCCAGCCCTCATGGAGTCCTGGATCACATATGCACAAACGCCTGCACATACTCTGTCAATAAGATCGTGGGCCGCATGGATCAGGCGAGCGATAAGATAAGCAGGCCTTTCCACGCGCTTGCTAATCGTTCACTGGGCGGAAGTGGAATAAAACTTTGTGAGTGTTTGCAGGAACATGCACTGCACGCCATTAAGGTGAGGGTGAAATCGGACCTCCCTGAAATGTACATCCTCAACATGTGTGTGTAGTGGGGGGAGAGACTCCACATTGCAACAAGCAAGCAAGCAATATGTGTCATGTCAAAAATGCGAAGTGGGAGTAGGTGCCTGTCTAAAACGGAGGGTCTGCAAACAGCATTTCAAAAGCGCAAGGTGTGGCAAGCAGCATGTCAGGGACGTAAGGAGTGGGTAAGCAGCCTGGTGAAAAGACAAGGTAGGACAAACGAAGTGTCAAGAAGGCGAACCGTCAAGCACCGTATTGAAAAAGGCCAAAGCCGTTGTGGAAAATACTCAAAATAGCATGTTCGAAAGGTAAGGCACGACAAAGCAGCACGTCTAAAACGAAGCAAGGCAAACAGTGTAAGGCAGTGGAGGTAGTGCATACCATACTGTTGGTTGTTAAAGGAAACCACCATGATGAACGTCCGCCGTTGACTTATACAATATGTATGTAATCCACAAATGTCCAGAACGAAGCACCCCCCCTAATAGTGTTGCTTGCGCTCCCAGAAAACAGATGTTAAAATAAAAAAAAAAAAAAGAAAAAAAAAAAGATGGTTAGGCACTTCTTACAGGTGCTTGCATGAACGTAAATTATTATTTTAAATTATTTTAAAAAAGCATTGAGGAAGATATGCATGCATAAAACTGATTGTGAGTGTGTGTCTGGTATTATTGTATATGTGCTTTTTTTTGTTTTGTTTTGTTTGGTTGTGTGTGTGTGTGTGTGTGTGTGTGTGGTGTGTGTGTGTGTGTGTGTTGTCGTATTCACTATACACTCAAAAAAAACATATGGCTGTGCCAGACTGTTTTGTCGGACTTTCACCAACTCATCAGGAGGTTGAAACTGGACAGTCTGTCCAGGTTGCATTTGACTGATGGATAAGGACTCACAACATTGCCCAGAGTTAGGGCCACACGCACCAACCTTGCAATCCCAGCGGACTGCCGGTCCAAACCCTTGACAGGAACAGTAGTCTCTGTGTGTGTGTGTGTGTGTGTGTGTGTGTGTGTGTGTGTGTGTGTGTGAGAGAGAGAGAGAGAGAGAGAGAGAGAGAGAGAGAGAGAGAGAGAGGTATGCGATTAAGGTGTGTGTATGCATAATACAAGTGTTTGCCTGGTTCACTATGTTCGGCTATCGGGCATTGGAATCTCCCCCATTATACCACCAGTATCCCTAAGTCCCTTTCTTCCAGTACCAATTCTTGTTGGATACTAAGTTTTGTGAAATTGTCACGAGTGTGAAGTTTTGTCTTTTCCCTAAGCTCCAAAACCCTATACCCTAAGTGGTGCCTTAACCAGCCATATCGGAACAAAATAGTAGGGAAATATATTGGTGTCTCAAGAGAAATAAGCTCTTTAAATATTTTGTCATATCAGTATTCCACATGAGCTCTGCGAGCACAAATGTTATAGTGAACAACTACATTTTTCGTTATATCTATATTTTATATGTGCATTTTATTGCGACTTCGTTTTTATTACTCAAGGGTTTCCTCTTTGATAAGATAAATTAATAAAAGTATTTTCTTGATTACAAAGAGAAAACAAATCTTTACATGACAGATAGATAAAACTTCATAAAAGGCATATAGCCAGCTAGCTTCACTGACAATATTTGAAACTTGTTTGAAAAGTTGCAGGTTTTCCATCATGGTCATTGTACCTCTCATTCAACTACATGCAGTGTATGCACAATATAAATAATAATTTGGATGATGAACTTTTTTTCACATTATTCATGATATTCATTATTTCATTCATTTTCATGGCTTTCAAGCTCTGCGTCAGTTGTGAACTAAGCATCCAAGTAGGGGAGTTGCTTTCAGACCATTCATGATCTTCATCACTTCCGGTCGGTGTAAGAGTTTTTCCATACCTACACAGGTGGCTGGCTGGATTGTTTTTATACTGTTTATCTAGGCTACCAGCCAAGATGCCCGGGTCACCTTGTTTGCTTGGGCGGCCCGACCGTAAGTGATAAAGACCATAAAAGGTATGAAAACAATCCCTCGACCGCCTCTTAAACCACTAGTACCTCCGAGCCTATATTCGACAAGTACTGGTCTACCTCCGGACTTTCAGGAGGCCGAGCCCGGCGTTGATGAATCTGATCGGCAGCCGTCGTATCGTTTTGGCCTCCTGAAAGGTCGGAGGCCGAATGTTTTCGAACCGACCAAAGGTATTAGTGGTTTAAGGCAAGGTAAAACCCTGAACCAGCTGGAAGTGATGAAGACCATAACAATCTGAACTCAACCCCCCCTGTAAAGGTAAGGTGAAAATTTTGAACCGGCTTCAAGTGATGAAATCTTTGAAGGTTTTGAAGCAATTCCTCACACATATTTGATTTACCACTAATGCAGACCCCGAAATCCGTGCAAAGATCTGAAGTGAAGTGGTGAATGACCTGACCTACGTGAAAGGAAGTTTGTCATATAAGTTATGGGCCTCGCCCCACGGCGCACGAAACGAAAACGAAACGAGTGCATCTGCCCACGGAAGGTGGCAACATACACTCTTTACCAAAATGGATTAATATAGCAAACGGATGAACCTGGCCATTTTTGCGGGAAGATGCACTCGTTTCGTTTTTCGTTTCGTGTGTCGTGCGGCCACACCCTATGTCTGATTCTTATTTTCATGTTGTGGAGGATATGCAGTACTTCAAAGTTCAAACATGTTCACGGCTCACGAAACGAAAACGAAACGAGTGCATCTGCCGACGGAAGGTGGCAACATACACTCGTTACTATTTATAGCAAACGGATGAACCTGGTCATTTTCTGCGGGAAGATGCACTCGTTTTGCTTTTCGTTTCGTGTGTCGTGCGGCCACGCCCTATGTCTGATTCTTATTTTCATGTTGTGCAGGATATGCACTACTTTCAAGGTCTGCATTAGTGGTCAATCAAGTATTTGGGAGGGGTTGCTTTCAAACCACCTACGCCTTTGATTGCTTCATGTCGCTTCAAAATTTTCACCTTACCTTAATAGTTGCGGTTGATTTCATGTCATTCATGATCTTCATCACTTCAGAGATTGGTTCATGGTTTCACATTGCCTTATCAATGACTGGGGGGTTGTTTCCAAACCATTCATTATCTTCATCACTTCATGTCACTGAAAGATTTGGATTGTCGACATGAAAGACATATTTCACTACATCGTTTCAGTACGAACAAGATTATTCTCTCTTGAATTCACAATCTCGCCGTGTTTCTCATTATGTGAACGTTACTCTTCCAGGGCAAATAAAACAACTATTGTTTTCTAGTTCACAATTTTGTTCAAATTTTCAGGTACCTTATAACCACATGTGAAGCATTATCCTGGCATAGGTACTGTACTGGCTCACCAGGCATCACCACGCCAATCTTACTAGCTTTATTTAAACCACCAGTTCTTCCTACAGTCGTGGCCACTAACGCGCCACGATTTTAGGAAACATACGGGCTACTACATGAGTGTCCAGATTCATCCAACTGTTTCTATTGTGTTTTTTGGGGCGGCCCATAGCTGGGCCACATACTGGTGGTTTAGGGATACCAACAATTTTATTACCTTTGTCTAATTGTACCAAACTGGTGTCCCCTTTCTGAATAAGAGCGGTTAAATAAGTGATGCTCCATAAAAGAAAGCAAACCATAAAAGGAAATGGAGATCAAAGTGAATTAAAAAAAAAAATACATGCGCAAAATTTTTGTTGTGATGAGCATTGGTATGGTGAATAAGAAAATAGCAAAAATGACAAAGGGGTGATAAACTAACACAAAAATGAACAAAAGGTAGTTTATTGATGATGGAAAACCCCCTACTTGCATCCTATGATCGATATTAGTTATCTGAACTTATATCATAGTAATTTATTAGTTTTTTTTTTTTTTTTTAAGGGCATGCTAGTGGGAGGTGATATGAGCAGTCTTCCCTAAACTAACAAAAAAATGAACAACAAGGTAGTTTATTGATTATGGAAATCCCCCTACTAGCATCGTATGATCGATATTAGTTATATGAACTCATATCATAGTAATTTATTAGTTTTTTTTTTTTTTTGAAGGGCATGCTAGTGGGAGATGATATGAGCAGCCTTCCCTAAACTAACACAAAAATGAACAACAAGGTAGTCTATTGATGATGGAAACCCCCCTACTTGCATCATATGATCGATATTAGTTATATGAACTTATATCATAGTAATTTATTAGGTTTTTTTTTTTTTTGAAGGGCATGCTATGCTAGTGGGAGGTGATATGAGCAGCCTTCCCTAGTAGGCCCTGTATCAGCCACCCCACCAATCTATTAGCGGGGCTCCTTACTTGTTGGGAAGTGACCCCAATGTTTCAAATACAGATTGTGGTTTCTAACATGCATTCAAAAAAAGTTAAAAAAACTTTGACCTCTTCACACATTTATGGGCGCGAGGTTCTGATCCATGCACTGCAAATCCCCTGTCTGTGCGGGGGGTGCACCTACGTACGGTGACTGGAGGGTAGGGAGAGCATCTCAGAATGCTTGTATTATTTTCATCGGATTGCATGTGCATTTAAACTTGGGTCTGCATTTCAACACATCATTCGTGCAGTGACATTCTTTCTTCTGCGCCATCCGTACAACATCGTTTATGGCCATCGACTCATTATATTCCATCATAGAGTTTGGGGCCATCGAGGTTGATCCCCCTCTCTGCAAAAGTCTGCGTGCTCAACTTGCATGAAAAGTTGAAAACATGGGTGTGCATCCGGGTAGACTGTGAGCACCCTGACGATAAATTATGCTGCTTTGCAATTCAGGCGGGGGAAAAAAAAAACGACGACAAATTATGTTGTTCCTCAATTCGAGCAGGAAAAGAAAAAAACGACGGCAAAATATGCTGCTTTGCAATTCAAGCAGGAGAGAAAAAAAATGGCGTCACCTCTTAGTTCACCACCAATGAATGCACACAATCACACACCACGCACGAACGAGTTTACACGATGTTCACACTAGATGCCAAAGAAACGAAGACCGGGTAACCGCAGCTTTGGAGTTGCAACAAATTATCGTACAAGCAATTATAAGTTTTAGTCACAGGCGCTCAACAACGCAAACCGAAATAACCAGTATCTCCCCTCAGGTAAGTATTTCTCACGATGTACTTCTCTTCTTCTCTCTTGGTCTGCTCTCTGTCTACTACCTCCCTGTGTCTTCTCTCCCTACTTACATGCACTCACACTCCCTACTACTCAAGGACCAGCTCTGAATACACCCACTGCAACTCTACTAACCCTTCTAATGTCTACTACTAACTACTAGCACTGACACAACTATGGCCGTCTTCCCTCTGCCAGCCCTGGCCAACTATCACTGTTCTCCCTCTACTTGCGCAGCTCCTTGACTCAGAGCTTCGCCCCTCACAATAGCGCACAAGTGCACCAGCACTTCCACACTTCATGCGAATGAGCAATTTGCCAAATGAGAAGGCTGGCCATTTCTCATATTGTTTTGGACCGAGCTTCAACTCATGCCAACCTCTGCTTCTTGGGGCTTGACTTGTTTCCGGTACCACATCTCCACAGCCTGTTTGCTTTCACATGTTAGGCTTTGGTACCTTTCCGAATTTTAATTCGTGTGCTAATACTTGGGCCTTTGAGTCACGACTTTTCGATTGTGGCATATGTTTTTTTCGATTGTGGACTGTGACTCCTGCCTCTGGGACACGACACTTGCTTGTGGAAGTGCCCTTTGCTCATGGGATGTGACTTTCCAGCATGATTTTTCATTATGAGACGTGATTTTACCCCTGAGATGTTACTGTTTGCCAGGGTGTTTGTAGGACTCGACTGCTAAGGTACCCGATCGTGACTTTTCTGAAACTGACTGACTTGACCTTTCTTGGCCCAGGCCTATGACCCTGAAACTCGAATTTGGGGTTTGAATCATGGAAGGCCTTTCACTCTCACCGGCCTAATTTGGAGGTTCGTCAAGAAAAGTACCAATTTTATTTGTCTATTATGTTAATTCCTCGCTTAGCTCTTTCATAATAGGACACAATATGCGGTGCCGTCTCAATTAGTTAATCTCTTGTAAACCAGCAATCTTCTGAAGGTTCCTGATAGGTAAATATAACCTTATATTGTTGTTGTGGCCTACCCCTACGCCCAGATCTATAGACATTTTTCCCAACAATCCGATTTACATCATATTTCTCATCCATGTCCGGGGGAATCGTGAATCTGCGAGTTGGGAATAAATCGTTACTAACACAAGGGAGCAACTTTGATGGATGAAACACCGGATACGTATGCAAACGTGGAGGGATTTGAACAACATAAGAAGGACCATCTACATCACCAATCACATCAAAAATCTGCCACGGTCCTCCATAGGCAGGTAACAACTTCTGGGAAATATTCTCCTTAGGGAAAAACTCTTTTGACTTTACCTAGATCAAATCTCCTCCAAAAAATTGTTAAGGTTTGCGGTGCTTGTTAGCTTGTTCTACCATTTGATGTTGTGGTTTACTAATGTTTTCTTTAACCTTTTCCATGTTTTTCTGATACTGGATAGCAAATTCTTTGGTTTTCGGCAGAAGTCTTTGCACTTGATCAGGGTTTAGACAATCAATAGGTCTACGAGGGCGTCATCCAAGGTGCAGTTCAGTCGGTGTTCTAAACGTAGCTAGATGCACAAAATTGTTATAGGCACTTGCAAACTTCGGCAAATGTTCATCCCAGTTACCCATACCAAATCTCCTACAACAAATTGCGAAGGTGTGTGGTGCTTGCTAGCATGTTCTATCATTTAATGTTATGCTTTACAAATGTTTTCTTTAACCTTTTCCAGGTCTTTCTGATACAGGATAGCGAATTCCCTGGTTCCTGGCGGAAGTCTCTGCACTTGATCGGGTTTAGACAATCAATGGGTCCACGAGGGTGTCATCCAAGATGCAGTTCAGTCGGTGTTTTAGACGTAGCTAGATGCGCAAAATTGTTATAGGCACTTGCAACCTTCAACATATGTTCGTCCCAGTCTATCTGATCAGGTCGAATGTACATGCGCAGCACTTGCTGCAGCAGCTTGCTCATCTGCTCGGTCTGTCCATTTGTCCTAGGGTGTCTACCTAAAGACATAGTCAATTTGGAACTGTATACCTTCATCAGTTGCTGCCATCCGTACAACATCGTTCACCCAGTCTATCTGATCAGGTCAATGGCGAATCTCTGTCACTTACAATAGTGAAGGGGTGCCCAAAATCCTTCACCCAATGATTAAAGAATTCCCTAATTACTAAACCAGTTTTTGCTTCCGCAGGGAGTATAACGAATACAACAAACTTGCTAAACCGATCTACTTTCACCATAACTTGACTTTTTCCATTTTTATTGTTTACCTTAATGTCCATAAAGTCCATAGACACAGAGTCCCCGAGTCCCAACGGAATACGTAGCGGTCTGAGTAATCCCAGGGGAGGCTGTGTGACACTTTTGTTCCTCTGACATACCTGATAACCTTGCACATAGGAAATGCAATCATGCTTCATTCCCGGCCACTTGTAGGAGCGCAAGAGGATCGCATAAGTCTTCCTCCATTCGAAATGTCCCTTAGTATCGTGATTTCCCTCAAGTATCATGCTACGGATTTCCTCGTTGTTTGGGACGTATAGCCAGTTATGGACGTCTGTCTTCTCAAACAACAGTCCTTGTGTCACCCTATGGTCCGGGACTTCGTGCAGTGTTGTCTGCACCTTGCCAATTAGTTGGCTATAGACTGGATCACTCGCATAGGTAGACTTAATTTTCTGCAGTTCGGTGTTTGCGTCTAGATATGTAACAATTGCACCGAAAAAGTCAGCTCTTCTACTGAATGCATCGGCGATGACATTGTACTTCCCCTTTACTGGCTTCAACTAAAAGTAAAACTGATCGATTTCCCCGACCCACCTAGTCAGCTTAGGTGTCATCTGAGCTTGGGTTTTTATCCAGCGAAGTGTTTCATGATTTGAACAGACATTAAATGACGACCTAGCAGATAGTGTCGTCAATGATTTAACGCTTCCCGCAAAGCGAACAACTTTCTCTCATAGGTGGAAGCAGCGACCTTTCACTAGGCAATCTACATGACATAAAGTCCACAGGTTTGTACCCATTCCCATCGTCTTGTTGGAATACAACACCGATCTCATATTGACTGGCGTCAGTGGTTATGATAAAGGGCAGAGATGGGTCTGCGATTTTCAACACCGGGTAGTTAATTAGACATTTCTTCAGACGCTTAAAGGATACAATACAATTTTGATTTCATTTCCAGATAGTTTCTTTCTTCAACAATCTACGCAATGAGGCAGTGATTACCGTGAAGTTTCGAACGAACTTGCGGTAGTAGTTGGCCAGACCAAGGAATGCACACAGTTCCATCAACGTGCGCGGGTTAGGCCAATCTCTAATAACTGCAATCTTGGCGTCTTTCGGCTTGATTCTGTCACCATCTACCATATGTCCCAAGTACAGAACCTCACACTTTGCCCACTCACAATTCTTCGGGTTAATCTTAAATTTTGCCACTCGCAACTTATTAAGCACAACTCGAAGGTGCTCCTCATGCTCACTCAAACTCCTTCTAATAACCAGTATGTCATCTAAATAAACAACAACAAACTTATCAAGCCAGTCACGAAACAACTCATTCATACATCTCTGAAAAATTGCAGGAGCATTCGTTAATCCAAAAGCCATTACCACAAACTCATAGTGGCCGTACCGGGTCCGAAAAGTCGTTTTGTACTGATCCTCAGACAATATCTCAATCTGATGGTAGCACGATTTCAAATTTATTTTCAAAAAATATCTGCAACCTTGTACTCGATCTAAAAGATCATCTATCCTTGGTAATGACTCAACATTTTTAACAGTTATTCTGTTGAGTCTCATGTAATCTATGCACATACGCAGTGCGCCGCCCTTCTTTGACACAAACAGAACCGGTGCACTGAATGGGGCAGAACTTGGTCTAAATCACCCCTTCTTAAGCAACTTATCCAACTGCTTTCGCAGTTCATCAAGATTTGGAGTCATCCTATAGATAGGGCCCTTGGGAATCCGGCTACCGGGTTCTAACTCTATTCGGTGCTTGGTTTCTCTCTCAGCCACTCCTCTTGGGGCCTCTCCACATCTGCGAATCAACAAGCAATTTTTGTACATTGGGGGGAATAGGTTCTTCCTCTTTCTTACTTTCACTTACTGGGCGTACATATGCAACAAACACTTGATCCGCAAGGTCATTCTTGACCATATGCCGGGCGAATGCGGGGGCACTCATGCGATAAAGGGATAGACTATTCTCCACGCCAGATGCATGGTAAAGTCGGATTTTCTTCTTTCCACCTTCAGGGCTAGGCAAACAACACTCATGCTCACCCAGCTTGACGTCTACATCGGCGGCCTCACCCCAGTCAGTTCCTAGTATCATGTCAAAAGGGAGCATGTCCTCCACTAAGAGTGTCAGGGAGTGCAGAATATGTTCCACCTTATCCCCTGGCTCCATTTCTACTACCATTTAACATAACTATCTACTACCATTTCTCTATTACCCGCTAACTTACTTACTACGGGTTGGTCTAACTTTTGGACCTTCAGCCCTAGACGCATCTTCTGCAGGCCTTTCTTGCTAATATAACTGCACATTGATCCACTATCTATTAACGCGCCCACTCTTACTCTACTGACCTCTACGTCTGCACTTAACAACTGCCGTCTTCACACCGAATAGAACGCCCCGCCATTATAGCTGTATTCGGTGCAACTTTCAGGGTAGATACAGTGATAATGAACGGGCGTTATATTCGCGTGAAGACGGTAATGATGGCAAGCCAACCAAGTTGGCTGGCGAACACCAAGCACGTCGTAGGCGTCTGTGGGGAATTAAACCCACGACTATCCTGAATGCCCCTTGCGTGCGAAACCAACTGAGCTTTTCCTTCCCCCTGCTTGACAATACTTATTGTCTTTTCCTTGCCTTGTGTGCTTGTGTGCTTGTGTTGCCTGCCCTCCCTCCTCCCCCTTGTGCCTCTGGCTTTTTCTTCCACGCTTTTGCCTTCCCCACAAATAGACTAGAGCATTGTCCCCCCCCCTCCCCCGC
>BFEA01000242.1:1764595-1776269 GCA_003427395.1 Chara braunii
CCCCAAAAGTTTCTCAGCGGATTTGGGATGTACTCAGCAAACGCAGTACATTCCCCAACTCAGATCTTTAAAAAAATCAGTGGAAGGCTGTTTTCTGACTGGTCGGCAGACTGCCGACCCGTCGGCCCTACTGGTCCGCTGCAAACGGTCGGCGGTCGGCAGGGGTTCTGGACCCAAAAAAAAAAAAAAAAAAAAAAAGGTTATGCGGGGTGCCTACGACCCCCGACCGGTAGGTGCCGACCAGTCAAGGGCCGCCAACCGTCAGGGTATGCCACACTGGTGCAGGGGGAAATCTACTACTACCACTACTACCACCACTGCTACTGCTACTACTACGACTACTACTACTGCTACTTAAAAAAAAAAAACACCATCACCAAGCCTCCTAGGGGTGGTGATACGAGGCCCCACTCCTATCAGGCCGTCCGGAGGCTCCAGTCCTATCAGGCCGTCCGGAGGCTCCAGTCTATTGGTGGGGAGCAAAACCTGCTGGAAAACGGGTCCAGTCTGCTACTAGTAATACTACTACTTCAGACGGCCTGATAGGAGTGGGGCCTCCAGACGGCCTGATAGCAGACTGGAGCTACTCCTAACAGAAATCTACTACTAACAGAACGTCTGCTACTAGTAATACTACTACTTCTAACAGAGAGAACTGCAGCTAATATTACTGCTGCTGCTGCTGCTGCTACTACTACTAGTACAACTACTACTACTACTACTACTACTACTACTACTACTACACTACTGCAGATATACTCCAGTGGCCCTTGACTTTTGCCACTCTGCTCTTGGATGTGTTTAGAACCACACCGTGCACCTCTAGACTGGAAGTTGCACCAAATACTCTCTAGTATTTTCTATATAGAAGTAGTGCATATGGTATGTATTGTTTTGTTTGAAATTGATTCATTCAATTCATTTTTCCTATGTTTTACTCATATCTTATATATATAAGCCTCGGTCCAGGGCTCACCAAATTTGCAAAATGAGAAGAAAGAGTTTTCTCTCTGTTTTTAAAAGGGAGACTGCCTTGAGATATCATCATCAAACTGACTGGACCCAGTCACCCAGGTAATTCAGAATTGTTTCACGTCACGTCTACTTGAACTTGGGTCTGTCTTTCAACAGGTCATGGGCGTACCCACTGAGAACGAATCATCCGCTAGAACATAGAAATATATGCAGCCATATCTTTTGTCTTTTTGTGGATGTGGTGAGTAGTGTAGAGAGGCCCTATGATTGTACTCTCATTATATTATATTCTATTATATTATATAATAATAATAATTACCGGGACCCAAGTGCCACCAGTGGTGGTTTTCTTTCGATTTGGAGTTGGGCGACAGCCACAATGTAAAAGAAAAATGAGCCAGCTCTTTACCTGACGCTGTTAGATCATGAGCCAGCTGCTTACCTGAGGCCGGCCGTCAGATCATTGCCTGCCCAAACAGATCATCAGCTAAATGAAACAGAGTCCACCTAACAACTGACCAACCAACCATGTATCATCGCTGTATTTGGGGCAAGTTTGGGTCTAGATGCAGCAATAACGACCGTACGTCGTATTCAGGTGAACACAGTAGAAATGAGGGCTGACGGACTTTTTGCCTCTGGTGGCTCTTGTACCTGCAAGAAAGCTGCGGTTGGTTGGTCAGTTGTTGTTGTTGTTGTTGTTGTTGTTTGTTTGTTTTTTTTGTTTTGTTTTGTTTTCTAATTCAAACGGTTGGTCGGTTGTCACGCCCACACTGTTGTAGTTTTCTTTCCATTTTTTTTTATTTTTTTTTAACATTGGGGGCCTCGTCCCACTAGCAGCACCCAGTTTCCTCAACGTGAAAAACAAAACAAAAAAAAAGTTTCCTCAATGCCCGAATCTGGACCTGTTTGAGGAGAGGTGCAGTTGAGGAAACTCAACGCGATTTCTGCACATCTCATGTATCTGAAACAACGCTGTGGTTGGTTGGTCAGTCGTCAGGTCCACACTGCCGCAGTTTCCTCAGCGCCCGGATCTGGACCTGTTGGAGTGACCGGGTTAAGTAATGGTGGTAGGGCTGTGTGTTGTCCGAGCCAAGTGTGTGTTGATTGCTGTGTCCGTCGTGTGGTGTTGTGTGTGTGGCGTGAGTTGAAGGACGCTACAGCCCTGGGTGTGGGCTGGATAGATATCCTGACCGGGTATGGATCCGTTTTCATAACACCTCCAAGGGTTGTAGTCGTTACGAGACTTCGTTCTTGAGGCCGTGTGTGCACGGCGGGTACATGCACGGCCAGGCCTGATGCTCAGTAACTACCACTGTTTGTGGAGAGGTGCGGTTGAGGAAACTGTACGTGATATATGCACCTCACCACAAACATGTCCAGATTCGGGCGTTGAGGAAACTCAACGCTGGTAGTGGGACTCGGTCCTCCGTAATAGATCACAAGCTGATCCATTCGGGACCAACAAATCCATCACTCCTCCTTTCTAGCCTACTCTTTCAGATGCATGGTTGGTTCGTCAGCCTCCAGGTCCACACTGTTGCAGTTTTGGTTCCTTTTTCGTCCTGCATCAGGGGCCTCGTCCCACTAGCAGTATCGAGCTTGGTGCACTGAGGACACTCAATGCGATATCTGCACATCCCCACAAACGTGTCCGGATTCGGGCTTTCCCCACAAACACGTCCAGATTCGGGCATTGAGGACACTCAACGCTGCTACTAGTGGGACTTGGCCCCTGGTAATAGATAAAGCTGATCTATTGTGGACCTGTAAATCCATCAGTGCCCAAGGCTGATATTATCAATGAGAACGCTGAGGCCGGGGTCCTCACAGTCTACCCGGAGTGATCGCACGACCCTGGCTGAGAACAGGGCTCAGCGTCCCTTGTATGAAAAGAATTAATGGAAACCATAATGATGAGTTATGCAGGCCTTTCCAGGACAGGGAGAGAAACCTCTTCGCCTTGTCATCAGGCGCCAGATCCATTTGGTTGAGAACTAGCTCCCTCCTCTCTCTTTCTGAGCCTGCTGAGTAAAAAAGACAACCATGTTGCTGGACGGTGGAGTAGAGTCCTCTGATGCGTGTCAAAGTTGAAGGCCGGGGCCGCTTCAGGGACCAATGGGGGGCACCAGTGGTCCCTGTTCGTTCCCCGGCCCATAATCCTGTACGGGAAGTTGTCTCTGTTTTCTGATTCAGGTCAGGGTTTCCACCAGGGCAAGGGGGTGGGGTGGGAAAGGGTCTGGGAACTCAGATGGGTGTCTCATTGGGAAGGAGGGGTCGATGTTAGTCCAGTCTTTGAAGACAAGGTTATAGTCCCTCGCAATCCCTTGTCTGTTTATGTCTACTCTGTCCCCCAACCATTCTATCTGAGCCAACCAACCCCCCCCTTGCCCACCCAGCCATTCCTCACAAAACCTAGTTATCCC
Organism: Chara braunii; assembly: GCA_003427395.1. Lineage (NCBI taxonomy): Eukaryota > Viridiplantae > Streptophyta > Charophyceae > Charales > Characeae > Chara > Chara braunii. The sequence goes on from BFEA01000242.1 coordinate 1,767,997, forward strand.
CTTCTTTATATCCTGCTCCGTCTGAGAGAGGTCAAGCTGGGGTTTGAGAGTTCTCCATCTTCGTGTGAGGTCCAGCTGGATTAGTTCTTTTATTTGCTCAGTCAGTTCGTTTCCTTCTATCCTCGCTCCCTCTAAAGTTAAAGTGCACCTTTGCCACCACAGGGCTCATAGGACCGATCGTCTCCCCAGGTTATATAGGCTACTAACATAGGGGGCTGCTCCATCCAAAATCAGACAATGTCCTGTTAGAATGGCTTGCCATGACCATGGCCAAGGAACATCCGTTGCCTTCCTCCAAATCCGGTCCCACCATCGCCATGTCCAGACCACCACCGGACATTGCATAAAAATATGTTCAATGGTTTCGTTTCTTTTCCTCGCCGGAAATGCAGACAAGCAGCGATGGCACCATGGGAGTGCTTTCCCTTTCTGTTCCAGCTGTGTGTGATCGATCAACCAGGCATTTGTCGGCAGGCACTGGTGTGCAATCTGCCACTGGAGCGAGGTAATCTTTACTGGCAGAGATTTGGTTTCCTTAAACCATTTTATGGGGGTAAGGGTGGATCGGTCCACGTTCAGGTGTTGAGCCCACCTATCTATTAAGCGATCCTTTAGTACTCTTTTGGGCCTGAGCATCTTATATATAGATTTGACAGATACTGTGTTGAAGCAGATTCTCCTTGCGGCTGATGGTCCCGATCTTGAGCCTGTCCGCCATCGCCATTCTTCAAGATCTAAGGTGAGCTCGTGGATCGGTGTTTGACGGAGAAAAGCCTTGGATACTTGTCCTTCTTGTAGAATTCGTATCCGAAACATTTCCTCCTTCTCACGCCATTCAAAAGGACTTCGAGAGCCGCGCAGCACTCCCCTAGACCCGATAGCATAGTATTCTACCAAGGCGTCTGTAAGGCCCGTCTGATGAATGAAGCCTACTCGTGCCTTATCTCCTAGGAAGGCCACCCAGTCCCCGTCCTGAATGGTGGGTCCTTGCCTAAGGGTTCTGTACCAGGCAAGCGGGATTGCTTCGATAATAGTTTCTAGCTGTTGTTCAGTGTGGTGGCAGTATCTGAGAGTGCTTCTTACCTGGGACACCGTTTTCCAGTTCCTCCTTGTTTGGTCCCAAAGGTGGCCCACCCTGAGGACCCCGTTTTTCACCCACCCCTTCCATGGGGCTTCCGTACTAATTAGAACCCGACCATTGTTGGGGGTGATCCATCGGTTACCAAACAAGGGTTGACGGTATATTTCCTCCCAGCGTGCCGGTGTTTGCTTCTCAGGGGAAGGAAGCCTGCGCCAGCATTTCAGCAGAGACGACCAGAACTGGTTGACTTTTTGGCCTTGGACTCTTCRCGGAATTGACCAGTAGCGATCCTCAAACCACGTCAGCGGRCTGACCTCTGGCGGGGCTAACRGGGCCAAGCGCGCRATGTGGTCTAGGRCCAGGGCCTGCCACGGGCTGTCTATARCGAAGATGACSGTTATTAGCCACTTCAGGCGGASGGCCTGGACCTGAGTGATAGGATCAATGATGCCCAGGCCTCCCATTGTTTTAGGTTGGATTACCGATTCCCATGCTACCCGACTGATTACATTGGTTCGTTCACCGTTCCCTCTCCATAAGAAGGCTGCCACCTTAGACTGTAGCGCCTTAAGTGCAGGTTTGCTTAGTGGCCAGAGTATCGACTTGTACCAGAGGGTGGCAAAAACTACGTTGTTTATGATCAGCGCCCTGCCAAAAATGGAGGTATGTTTATCCCTCCAGTTTGCCAGTTTTGCCAGCGCCGGTGCCAAGATCCAGTCATCATTCGAGGGAGGGCAGCCCTGGGCCGTCATCTGTAACCCCAATACTCTAATGGGAGCCTGATGGGGAAGCCAATGAATATTCGGAGACTCCGGCGGTTAGTCCTCAGGTCCGCACTGTCACAGTTTTCTTTCATTTTTTTCCCTTTACATCAGGGGCCTCGTCCCACTAGCAGCATCGAGTTTCCTCAACACCTGAATCTGGACCTGTTTAAGGAGAGGTGCGGTTGAGGAACCTGTTTGTCGAGAGGTGCGGTTGAGGAAAACTCCACAAAACTCAACCCGTCCTTCGGGACATCCGTTAAAATTGGAACGATACAGAGAAAGAAGATTAGCATGGCCCCTGCGTAAGGATGGCATGCATAAATTGAGAAATGGCCCCTGCGCGAGGATGGCACGCATAAATCGAGAAATGGTCCTGCTACAGAGAAGATTAGCATGGCCCCTGCGCGACGATGACACGCATAAATCGAGAAATGGTCCAAATTATTGAAAGAAAAAAAAAAAAAAAAAAAAAAAAACTCTACGCTATTTCTGCACATCCCTACAAACACATCCAGATTCGGGCATTGAGGAAACTCAGCGCTGCTAGTGGGACTTGGCTCCTGGTACTAGATAAAGCTGATCTATTGGGGACGGACAAATCCATCAGTCCTCATTTCTAGCCCACTCTTTCAGATAATACATGGCTCATTTCTAGCCCACTCTTTCAGATAATACATGGTTGGTTGGTCAGTCGTCAGGTCCACTCTGTCGCTGTTTTCTTTTCATTTCTTTTTTTCTCTCTTTTTTTTTTTTTTTAACGAAGCTGCCTTCTCCTCATCGGCGGACAGCCGTATATTTTTCTCTCACCTCACATATTTTTTAACTGGCGTTCTGCCATGTCATGGAACATATCTACATCTGGTAATAGATTATTAAACAAACAAACAAAAAAAAGCTGATCTATTCAGGCAGCCCATGATCTAACTGCCTCAGGTAAAGAAAGAGCTGCCCCATTGTCCATTTGCATTTGAGCTGTTGCACTACTCCAAGCCAAAATAAAACCACCGCTACCATCTTCCCCGGAACATAACGCATATGCATTATAAACAAATACAACACATATTGCTTTCTATTTGAATACAAGACATATGCATTCTATAGGAACAGCCCTGCTTTTCGAATACAACGCATGTGTTCTATTCAAAATTTCCAATTTTTCAAAAACTCGAATACAACGCATATGCGTTTTGTTCGGAGGAAGTCGGTAGTGGGACTTGCCCCCGGCTTTTTATTCTGGGGTGAAGACCGTAGTCATTCCGCCCCTCATGATGCACCTCACAACCCCAGATAGATGGTGGGTAACGACCCTAGTTTTGGGTACCATACCTCCTCCTCGCACCCAGAAAGGGGGCACAGCAGGCAGGGGCCTGGTCACACTGGCAAAGACGATTAGATTAAGTGCCCGAATCTGGATGTCTTTTAATGGCTAGATGCAGAAAAACAGCTCAATTGATGATTTCCACGCCTTTCCACAAACTCGTCCAGATTCAAGCGTTAAATCCAGTCCTAGTGGGACCTCGGCCCAGGCAGCGCACATGTGCGGGGCCTCGTCACACTGGCAAAGAGGATTGGAGTAAGCGCCTGAATCTGAATGTGTCTTAGTGGCTAGATGCAAAAAAAAACAGCTCAATAGATTATTTCCGCACCTCTCCACAATCTCGTCCAGATTCAGTGGTTAAATCCAATCCTCTTTGCTAATGGCACCTCCACCCAGGCAGCGCACGTGTGCAGTTGCCCGCATTTCGCCCTTGTGCCCTTGCGCACTTTTTTTTACTTTTTTCCCTCTATGTATAAAGCTGTATTCCCCTCATAGGGGGACAGCGCACTTTTTTCTTTTGTTTTTTGGAAAAAACTACGCTATATTCTTCTCTCAAATCTTTCATCATCTTTCAAGTTCTTTCAATTCACCTTCACTAACTCCTAAGGCTTATACTGGGGACCCCTGCGAACATAGCTTTGTTGTCTCCCTCCAGCCATCAGATGGGATGCATGTTGGCCCCCGCCCCAACCATGGTGGTCAAGGATGGGATGGGGCCACCAGTGGGGCTCCGGCTAACACAAAGACCGAGCTTTTTTTTTTTTTTTTTCAAAACCCAGCACTATTCTTAAAATTATTTCAACGAGGCCGGGGACCTCACAACTCAACCCGGATGAAAATACTGACAGCATCAGCCAGCTTAGCTTAAGCTTCAGAGGGGTATTTAAGACTAGGCACAGCTCCGGTCCCAGGGACCTCTGAGCATTTGCCAGTAGCTGCGCATTGTGCATGTCCTTTTTTATTTCTTCTTTTTTCTTTTGCGCACAATGTGCACGTCCTTTTTTCTTTTCTTTCTTTTGCTTTTTCCGCACCGTGTGCATATATGGTGCTGCAAGCCCTACCTATAATCTTCACTCACCCAAGAGCCTAGCTCAGTGGGTACACCCATGAACTCTTGAAATCCAGACCCAAGTTCGAATCCAGATGATGGAACTTCATGAGTAAAGCCAAAATATTTCTGAATTGCTTGCGGTCGGTCAGCTCAATGATGATATCCCCAGACCGTTGCCCTTTCCACAAAAAAAAAAAAAAAAAGGACAATCTTCACTTAAGTACAACTTGGTTAACTTCCGAGTCCAGATACAGCTATACTGGGCCTGGCCGCACTACACCACACTCTTACATGCATTTGGACGCTTTCTGGACCCGACACATTCAAAATGTTGGACTCGTCCGAATGCACCTGGTCCAGAAAGTTGTCCAAATGCATGTAGTGTGTCGTTTGGTGGAGCAAGACCCAATGACCGTGCTTTCTATTGCTTTCTATTGGGCGCAAATTGCGGTGCAAGGATAAATTGAATGTGTGCTACGTGTGAAGTGACTCTCTGTGCTTTTTCTTTTTGCTTTTTTTTTCTTTTTTGACGGTCACTATAGAGTGCTATGTAGTGTGCAATGCATAGTCCCTCCATGCCAGTGCTTGGCCAAACCCCACCTTTTTATTTTATTTTTTGGGGGGGGTGGGGGGGGCCGGGCCGGGGCGGGGCGGGACGCTCCATGCCAATGCGAGGGAAAACTCTCCAAGTTGGTTCGTAATATATCATATCTTCAAACAGAGCTGCCCGGTAAACCGTTCGCAGAGAGGGAGAAGAGGACACAACAAACGAGGGGCTGATCATTTTTTGCCGTCCAGTTTCGACAAGTTAAACAGAGCTGCCCGGTAAACCGTTGGCAGAGAGGGAGAAGAGGACACAACAAACGAGGGGCTGATCATTTTTTGCCGTCCAGTTTCGACAAGTTAAACCTAGTCCCGAACTTTTACGAGGCCGGGCCCAACAACGGCTGCCGTTGATAAATCTGATCGGCGGCCGTCGTTTCGTTTCCGCCTCCTGACAGGTCGGAGGCCCACTATTTTCCGAACCGAAAAGGTAGTGCTCAAAATAAATAAAAAACTTGCCAAGTACCAGCGGGCCTAGCTCAGTTGGTTCGTTTCGGACTCCTGAAAGGTTGGAGGCCCACTATTTTAGTATTTTCCGAACCGACAAAGGTACTAGTGGTTAAAAAAAAAAAAAAAAACTTGCTAAGTACCAACGGGCCTTGCTCAGTTGGTACAACCATGAACCAACTGCTGAAATACAGACCCAAGTTCGAATCCAGATGTTATCAGATGAACAGTTATCAGATGAACAGAATAACATGGTGCTGAACTAGGCTACCAGAGTGGCCCGGGACGACTTGCCTGGCCGGGCCAAAATAAAATAAAATTTAAAATTACCAAAAAAAAAAAAAATCATTTTGATTTAAAGTTTGGTAAGGAATTTCGATTTGACCCTGAGGCGAAAGTTGTTCAGTTTATTTTTCTGCATCACATAGTTTTTTTTCAGATTTCTTTGAGGGGATTTTTTTTTTTTTTTTTTTTTTTTTTTGGGTCTTTCTTACGGGGGGGAAAAAAACGTACAGGTTCCCGTACAGGTTCCCGTACAGCTGTCTCTTATACACATCTAGATGTGTATAAGAGACAGAATTTGAGCATACCTCCAAGGCAAACGTTGTTTGCATTATTATTTTACATCACATAGTTTTTTTTCAGATTTCTTTGAGGGGTTTTTTTTTTTTTTTTTTTTTTGTTTCTTTGCCGTTCGGGCTCGGACAGACTGCTCGGGGAGGATGTCCGACCGGTTGTCTGAGCGGACAACCTCGGACCTGTCTCTTATACACATCTAGATGTGTATAAGAGACAGGTTTATTTTTCTGCATCACATAGTTTTTTTTCAGATTTCTTTGAGGGGATTTTTTTTTTTTTTTTTTTTTTTTGCTGGGACATCCTTCGGCCCTTGCACGGCAGGACCGCCCGGGCAAACAAGGTGACCCGGGCGGCCCTGCTGGTAGCCTAGGTTCTGAATTAATTACATGGGGGCAGTCAGCTCAATGATGATATCTCGAGGCAGCACCCCTTTTCAAAGAGAAAAACTTGCTAAGTGCCATGACTATGTATCAAAATCATTTCCCCCCCCTCAAATTAAACTGATTCAATAAACTAATAAGAGTACAACATCACCATATAAATAATAGATAAACATATGAGAGCTAGGCTACCAGAGTGGGCCGGGACCACTAGCCCGGCCGGGCCAAAATAATAATAATTATTATTATTATAATTTCTTCTTTGCCAAAAGTTGTTCAGTTTAGTTTTTCTGCATAACATGTTTCTTTTTCTCAGATTTTTTTTATTTTTTTTTTTGCTGGGACCTCCTACGGTCCTTGCACGGTCGGGCAGCCTGCAAGCAAGGTGACCCGGACGGCCCGGCTGGTAGCCTAGCATTAGAGTCTAATTAGACAATTAATTGAATTCATTTGTTATTTCTTTTAATAATGAGGACGATACAGTAAATGCCACTAAATGGCGATTTACTTTTAACGATCAAATTGAATTCCGTTTCTGATGGGAATAGAAATAAAACTCATTTGCATCTGAGAAGAGGTTTTATTTTCATACTCATGTCCAATGATGATTTTCATTACCATTATTTTCTTTTCTGGAGAGGGTGGAGACAGGGAGAGGGGGGAAGGGGGGTGGGTGGGGCCTATAGAGGAAAATTTGCCTGGGTCCTTCGCAGCATCACAGCAACTGGAACAAAAAATGGTCCTAGGCAAGATGAGAAGCATGGCCTCGGCGCATTCACGGATAATGCGCACCCCTATTGATGGAGAAACGATCCACATTTTTAGAAACAAAAAAAGGCATGTGCTATGCAGCATGCTATGATGGAAAGTAGCCTGTGCTATGCAGCGTGCTATGTGGTGTGCTGGGTAGTACGCTCCTGCTGCGCTCTGTTATAACAACCGCATTTCTAAACGCCGAGGTCGGCTTATGACTGCAGGTGAAGCGTACTCTGCAGTATGGCCCAAACTGTGCTATGCAGCGTGCACCAAAGTGTGCTATGCTGCGTGCTATGCAGTACCCACCAAAGTGCGCTATGCTTCGTGCTATCCGGCGTGCTATGCTGCGTGCTATGCATTATCGACCAACGTTTGCTCTGATGCGTGCTATGCTACGTGCTATGCTGCTTGCTATGTTGCTTGCTACTGGTAGGCAGTACGCACCAAAGTGTACCATGCTGCGTGCCATGCTGCGTGCGATTGCATGCTATGCTGCATGCTATCCTGCATGATATCCTGCATGCTATGCTGCGTGTCACGCGGTCTTCTGTTGTGGGCCTCCTGTTCCTCGGCTGCTTAACACAAAGAAGCTACAGAGCAAACAGCACGGCGACTAAGGACGCTGCACAGAACACTTCACATCAGCGAGTGGGTGAAACTCCGACGAAACAGTCTGTCTGTCACACACCCTCGTTGGTCGCACAGCGCGAGGCGTGGCACGCTGCACAACACGACTAAGGACGCTGCACAGCGCATAGCACGCTGCATAACATTCTTCATTTACACAGAGCAGCACTTTGTTTTTTATTTCTCTTTTCACTTACACAGTGCAGCACTTCGTTTTTTTTTTTCTCTTTTCACTTTCCGATTTCACTTTATTTCAGGGCCTAAACATTTTGATTATTCCATAGCAACTCCGCACTGAATTTAGATTTTCATTTAGACAACGATTTTACTATCTATTTAACTGATCACCGCGTCGATACTGTAAGTAAGCAGTTACAGATAATCCTGCTAATGTAATAGGAATCAAGCCAAGTACTAAACCAGAGAGAAGAGGTTCAATGGTTCACCATAGTTGGTTTTGTATTTGAGGTGAAAAAAATTAAATAATACAAATCCTAACTCAATCCTGCATCAATATTCAAGATTTTTGGGATTCGTTTTGAAGATTGAGAACATTCTCAATTGACTATGAAAAACTTTTGGGCCTTTTTTTTTTTTTTTTTTTTTTTTTTTTTTTTTGGGCTTTTTATTTTACACATCTAGATGTGTATAAGAGACAGCTTCTTAG
>BFEA01000242.1:1796593-1811170 GCA_003427395.1 Chara braunii
ACGAAAGCAGTTTGTAAATGCATTTCAAACTGTCTGTTTGGAGTCCAGTAAGATCCCATGTTTCAACTGCAGTCGAAACTCTCGGCATGCACAACAGTCGCAAGGCCGAGTTTGCAACTGCAGTCCAGTCCGGCCTGTGGCTTTTTTTTTTTTTTTTTTTTAACGCTACGTTACCGAACGTACACGTACGAGGCCTTTCCGTACGAAACGTACAGATAATATCTGTACTGGAACTTGTACGCTCCTGTACCTGTCTCTTATACACATCTGGGGCGCAGGTTAGAGGCAGAGTAGAGGGGGGGAGGGGAACACAGCGGAGAGGGGAGGGGTCGCGTAGTGGGAGGGAAGGGAGGTGCGCAGTGGGGGGGGCGGGAAGGTCCGAGGGGGAGTGTCGGGGGGGAAGGTGTGCGCGCGCACCTGCGCGCCAGGTGGGGGGAAGTGGGACGTGGAAGCGGGTAAGGTGAGGGAGCGGGAAGGGGGAGGTTGGGAGAACGGGTGTCGGGATTGGGTGGCAGTAGCAGGGGAGATGCGAAAATGGTAGCGGAAGGGCGGGGGGAAGCAGGGGATGGGGTTGGAGTTAAGGAAGGGGGGAGTTGGGGGAAGGGGGGGGGAGGGAGCGCTGACGTGGCAGAAGTCGGTCGGCCACGTCTCAATGATCCTTCTGCAGGTTTGCCTACGGGAACCTTGTTGCGACTTCTCCTTCGTCTTGGTGATGAGGTTCAATGAACTCTCACGCCGCCAGCTGCGCCGTGTCTGCCGGAGTAGTAGTGAATCGGCCTGTAGGAGAACTGCAGCGGTTGGAGTGCCGCCGGCGTCGCCGTTACCAAGGAGAAAGGCGCCAGCTTGGATGCCGGGTGTATCCGGTCACCTTGATGGACCAGGTGCAAATGCAAGGATGGAGGTGGCTATCCGGAGTTGTGGGATAGAGAGAGGGGTGAGGGAGGGAGGGAGAAGAGGTTCGAAACCCGCTCCGATACCAATGTGACGCACGTGCGGAGGGCACGTGCGAAGATGGTGTGTGTGAGAGAGAGCAAGGAGATGGACACACACATGAAGCAACAACTGAATGAAGGTCCAGTCCGGCAATGAACGAATGAACGAACAGAATGAATGAACCTCCCGCCCTGGACCTAGGCTGAAGTGATGTACCGGCCTAGGTCCAGGTACGGGATAACCTGGTACCGGACCAGGGTCAGGCCGACGGCCTGAAACTGGTTCGGCCTCAATGCCGGGCCGTAGGGGTACCGCTACAAGGCGGGATTGCAACCCGTAGGACCACATCGAGGCCTTTGTAGGAGGTTGATCCACCGATTGCGGGAGCTCTGCTGAAGCCCAGGCGAGACTCTTCAGGCAGGGAACTCAGAGGTAGGCAAACACTATACCATTAGCATCCCAATAAACCCCTATTTATACAAACCTGGTATTTGGCCTGTTTGACTTTGACTTGCGTATATGTTTGTCTTCTTTTTCATGACCCTAACTGAATCAAAAGGGGAATCTACTATGTATGTTTAACTCATCTGTCTGTGGTACAAATCACGATCTTTGCATGCGATGATCTGAAATGGGGCTTGAAATGAGGTCCTCCTGACTGATCCGGTCGCTTTGCTGTTTGCCTAAGACATTGAAATGGGGTTGGAGATGAGGTTCTCTTAACTTATCCGGTTGCTTTGTTGTTTGCCTAAGATATTGAAATGGGGTTGGAGATGAGGTCCTCCTGATTGATCTGGGAAAACATTGAAATGGGGCTGGAGATGAGGTCCTCCTTACTGATCTGGTCGCTTTGTTGTTTGCCTAAGACATTGAAATGGGTTTGGATATGAGGTCCTTCTGACTGATCCGGTCATTTTGTTGTTTGCCTAAGACATTGAAATGGGGCTGAAGATGAGGTCCTCCTGACTGATCCGGTCGCTTTGTTGTTTGCCGAAGACATTGAAATGTGGCTGGAGATGAGGTCCTTCTGACTGATCCGGTCGCTTTGCTGTTTGCCTAAGACAATGAAATGGGGCTGGAGATAAGGTCCTTCTGGCTGATCCGGTCACTTTGCTGTTTGCCTAAGACATTGAAATGAGGCTAGAGATGAGGTCCTTCTGACTGATCCGGTTGCTTTGATGTTTGCCTAAGACATTGAAATGAGGCTGGAGATGAGGTCCTTCTGACTGATCTGGCCGCTTTGCTATTTGCCTAAGGCATTGAAATGGGGCTGGAGATGAGGTCTTTCTGACTGATCCAGTCACTTTGCTGTTTGCCTAAGATATTGAAATGGGTCGGGAGATGAGGTCCTCCTGGCTGATCCGGTCGCTTTGCACTTTTACCTAAGACATTGAAATGGGGTTGGAGATGAGGTCATTCTGACTGATCCGGTCGCTTTGCTAAGTCAGTCAGTTTTGCTTGGTGACAAAGGTCTGACTCGTCTCCTTGTAAGAATAGTCCAGGCTAAGTGATTACATGGGGTTGACTGAGAACAACTTGAAAAATTATTCAACTAAGTAAGATACAAGACTAATGTTTTTTGTGATCAGGACAAGCGAAAGATGAAAACTTTTGATGAACGAACCCTTGTTTTGAATTGGCTGAATGCGTTGTGGACATGACATGTTTATTGGCAATGTTTTGTCTTTTTGCGCAAACTTTGTTTGTCTTTTGCATTTTAGGGTAGTCTGTTAGTGCTCACCTTATGCTTGAGTGATAGGCAGGTAGATGTTCACTTTTGTCGTCGTATTTATCTTTTCATGCATGATTGTTTTGGTAGGGCATTGGCTCGCCTCTGGGTTAGTAAAAGTTCTGAGAGTTCTTTTTCCTTATGGGAGATGTTGCCAAAATTTTCGCTAAATACTTAAAGGTAGTCAAGTTTCAGAAACGTCAAACTAGGATAAGATATAGTTTAGTTCTTGGGGTCAGTAGGAATTCTAGAAGCCTTCCTTTCTAACTTTCTAAAGAAAGTGTTACCGAAAATTCTACTCAAACCAAAGAGTTAGTAATTTTCAGGTATTTTCAGCCTCACAAGTTTTTCTTTTGAGATTTAGTAGAGTAAATATTCTTCGAGCATACTTCCCTCAAGGAAGTGCTGCCAAAATGTTCGGGATTTTTACATCGTTACCGGACTCTACTCCTAAGTAGCTTAGAGTGTCCTACGGAGTTGAACTCCGTTAACTCGACAGACGATGCCTGATTTGATTTTGTGACGCATGTCATTGCTACCTGCGAGTGTTCTTCGGAGTTTTAAGCTTTATCAAGTTCTGCTATCGAGTTGATAGCATGTCGGTTTGTGACTCAACTCCTACTCACTATGATACCCACGCTCAGATGTTTGTGACCGTGTAGACAAAAGACATTTCAGTATGAAAGAAAACCTATCATTGGAACGTCTCTTGAATGATCATGCAAACGTTGTGTGAATCGGGACGGGTGGGTATGCCTTTGCTGAGTGGGGGTCGGAAAGGACCGTGTGGGACATGAACCAGGAAGAAAAGAGGTTGACCACGTTTTTGTGGCATCTGCGTGTAAATTTTTATTGGATTTTATGTATGTGCAGGTATGTATGGGAGCGAGGACTCGCTCTTGGATTGAGGGTGATATGGATAAATGAATGCAGGGTGTGAGTGACAAGGTTCAACTATGGCTGTGAGAATGACTCTCCCTGATTTTCTCGAAAACTCGCCCTTTTCCTTTTCTTTTGCTCCTGCCGCACACATCTAGCGAATAGGCAAGAGTAGTCGAGCGCAAAGTTTTGTGCTCGACCGTAGATCGAACTCAAGCTTAGTTTGGGTATGATGAATTGTTCGCCAACCCGTGACTACTCTTATTCTTTTTCCTCAAGGAAGGGACGAGTGAATCCCGTCTCAAATGGGTTTTGTCTTTTTGCTTATTAGTCGAACGTTGGTCCTGAGCCTGAAATTCGAGATCCGTGTCCAGGACATCCCAGACTCTGGTCCAGCACAAAAGGGTTCCCCCCTTGAGTCGGACCTACGCCTCTTGCTTATCGTCACCCACAACGTAAAAGATAAGGGCGTCGCAAGGGCTTCACGACTTATCCTTCAGCCGTGCAATATCGGGAAGGACTTCACGATAGTTCGCTTTCGACACTTGAGTTTCGTATGCAACCCCGAAACCTATGAGAGGTTGTGCGGATGTGGGTAACGCATGAAACGTGGCTATGACAACAGATCAAGTGAGTACACATGACTGAGTATTGTGGTTCCCTTAGCGTCTGCATTCTTTTTATGCAACTTTGCGTGGACCTCGCTCAGACACGTCGGATTTTCTGAGTTACGGGTTAGGATGTATGAACAAGGGACTAGGCTTATTTGTTTGTCTGAGTTAGTTTATTTTGTTGCGTATCGCGCGGTTGACTTAGGATGTCCTAGTCGACCGATGCTGAATTGCACGTGGGAGATCAGCGCCCCAGCATGACTGTTCGCGTACGGGTCCGAGCTAGGCGTGGACCGCGCGTGCCCCCTATGCTACAGTATACGAAAAACGCCCCTCCGCGATTGTAAGTAAAAACTTTCGAGTGTGGTTCAGTAGCTTAGCGGGGATACGCCCACCCAAGGAATGGTGAGAACTCCTGCAGGTGGAGGTAAGTTGTACCTCGCCAGACCCTGTCTTGTCGTAGAGACTTAATGGAGGTATAGATGGCGCACTCGGCCGGAGTGGCTCCGCTGTTTCCGTTTTCGTGAAGCGACCTGTGAATTCTGCCAATCCTACGTGACGAGGCCGGGAAGGTTCCCCCAACAGGGACCGTGCGCTTGACAACGTGTATTTGATTTTAAAGCAACGAAATGTACTGATGGCTTAACGAGGCGATATGAGCATCCTCATTAAGTGAGTCCCACTGTAGAAGGCTCCATCTATTGGTGGGGAGCTGCACTTGCTGGAAATCGGGTCCAGTGTCCCTGTGTTGTACATTGCAAGTTGTGTTTCATCTCTTGAATAATTCAGGGGACATAACCCTGTCTGCGCTCCTACTGTTTCCTTTGTTTTTCGCCTTCATCCTACTCATTTCTCTATCCAATATAGGTGTGCGTATGACAGCTGGTTGACTTGCTGGAAATGGAGCGAAGTGAGCAAGTCGTATTTTTTGTGCCTGTCACATGTCTGTGACATTGAGCGCAGATGTAGATGAATATGTGTATGTGTTACTGTATGGTTGTATATGTGACTTCAGCCACATGGTAGTCTGTGTATGTGGCAGAGTGGGCATTGTGGCAGTAGCTAGGTGTTGGCGTTGCGGGTGTGTGAGTATGTACCAAAGCTCATTTTTGTACGCTGCAGTATGGTTGTGGTGTTTGTCTCGATCAATTGGCTCAGTTGGCAAGTGTGTGTTGTGAGTGTCATGACTCCTGTGATTGTTGTATGATGTGGAGTCCATGTTTGACAGCAAATCCAACTTGTCATATGCCCATGGCGTATTCCCACTCTTCGGCCCGTTGTTGCTTAATCCAGTTGGGCGAGGCCCCTTCTGCTGCTCCTTCCGACTCGTCTGCATGTGTTGCCTTCACGTGTCACGATGGAGATCCTTGCTTAACCGACACACAATAGGGGGAAGATGGTAGCGTGGGGGAGGGGAAGGAGGGGGGGCATGTTGGGGGGGTATGGGAGGAGGCGGAGGGACGAGTGTCTAAGTTATTCTCGGGATCACTGGATCAATATGAAGTTGGTGGGCTGGAAAGGAATGGTGAAGTGCCATTGCAATAAGTGCACTTGCACGACAGGTCATTAGACGCTCTAACGTGGGTTCATTGCACTACCTAATGACATCCCCTGAGCCCCACATGCACACATTCGAATAAGTGCACTTGGACGGCATGTCATTGGATGTCCCTGCTTAGTATGTATGCACCTTTCGGAAGCATCGAACCTCAAAGAAGAGAATGAGGTAGTGGGGAAAAAAGACAGAGAGGAGGAGGGAAAGAGTCTAAGTAGGAGTCTCTCCTTGCCCATTTCCTCTTCAGCCATTTTCCTCTCTATTTCCACCTCAGCAAAGCAGTCTCTCTCTGACGTTCTCTGACCGATACAATGTGCAGGTCACAACACGGTGCCCATCCTCCATCCACTTCAATAGTCGATTAGGGAGGATGGCGCAAATCTTCCTCACGGTCATGGAGACGAGTAGCAAATCACACGACGTCACCACGTAAGTCAAGGTAAGTTTTCCCTCAAACCTTCTCCAGTCTCACAACCCTCCTCCTCGCTCAACCTTAACACCAATGTCTACAGCTATGGCGGCAATGGTCGCTCAAACATAATTTTCTTTGATGTTGGTACCCTCCTAACAATACTTCGCCAATAGAAACTCCAGCAACCTTGCGATACCGTTTTACTAGCATCAAGCTAGTGCAAGGCAAAATGATCTTCACAGGGTCTGGTCAACTCTTTATAGGTTTGACTTGCGTTGACTAGCCTCCAGTCTCCTAGGGTCAACAATCTTGATTAATTGAAAACCAATGGCCTGGGTGCAACGCAATTCCCAATTTCCTTTGTGTCCCATTTTGACAGGAATCTTCTAGATATCTGCAAACAACCAATGTTGTGCATTTGATCAACGGTCGTGGCTGACCAGCAGGTTGATTTTGACTTTGGGCCTGGAATCCCGTGCTTCGGTTTACTCTTGGTCAACTGCCTCACATTGGGGTACTGGACACAACTTTTGACTCAGGCATTCGTACCCCTTGGCCTTAGGCACTTTCTTAAGCATTTTTCAAACTTGGAACGTGACTTTTAACCCCTGTTTCTGACCCTTGACCAAAAGTGACGACCCTTGCCCGCGTTCGTGCCGATAGGAACGAAGTTTATTACATTCCATCTCACCCATTTTGAGGTTCACCGCATAAATTATTCTTTCGGGCCTGGTGTTCTCTTAACCCCTATTCATATTCAGCAACTATGTCAAGGGTGAGAGGTGGTTAATGGACCTCAATTCCAAACAACTTCTCATGTCACTTATAACAAAACCCAAGGGTCATTTTAACCAAACTTGCCACCACTTCATAGAGTGGAGATCATAGTAGTTACGTGAAAAAAAAAAAAAAAAACACCCTATAAAACAACAAAGACAAAAGTGCATTTTCATGAAATTTCGCCAACATTCCAATTTAAGAAATCTTGAGAAATAAAAAAAATCTCATTAGACCAAATTCCAATGACCCAAATGCTACCAAATTTGGCATACAGTAACCTTAAACCAAAACAAAAACGGGCGGGAAAAAAAAAAAAAAAAAAAAAAAAACCAAAAAGTTTGACCCTGAAACCTTAATTTCAATTTTGGACCCATTACTCAAAAGCTAAAAGTGGGGGTCCAACTTGCTTCATATTCCGGCTGGTTCGACAAATTTATCTTATACTGCTTTTTGGGCATCCCTCTTCCACCGGCAAAACAGAAGTCATATTCGAGAATCCTTTCAACCTAGTACCCTTCGTTCATTGAAGGTGGAAACATTGATCTTGCCAAACAAGCTTACTTCATATTCCGGCTGGTTCGATAACTTTATCTTATACTGCCTTTGTGGCATCCCTCTTACACCAGCAGAGTAGAAGTCTTGTTCGAGAATCCTTTCAGCCTGATACCCTCCGTTCATTGATGATGGAAACATTAACGGTCTATTTAAGAACTTTTGACCTTCAACGCAGAGTAACAATTTTGATGTGTGACAGACAAGATATGTCTTGAGGTGTGGGGGCACATCTATCTTGTAGGATGGTCCTCTAGCTTTCCCAACCATTTTCAAAACCTCCGACGAACCATAGTAGACATGTAGCAAATTTTGTTAAATTCCTTCTAATCAAAATTTATTAGATTTAACCCATATCAAATTTCCTTCTTTGAATTGCGCAGGTGTTCGATGCTTATTATCTTGCTCAATCATCTGGTTTTTAACTCTTCTAATGTTTCTTTAACTTTGTAATATTTTTTGGGTAACTAGGGCGCAGTCACGAAAGCAGTTTGTAAATGCATTTCAAACTGTCTGTTTGGAGTCCAGTAAGATCCCATGTTTCAACTGCAGTCGAAACTCTCGGCATGCACAACAGTCGCAAGGCCGAGTTTGCAACTGCAGTCCAGTCCGGCCTGTGGCTTTTTTTTTTTTTTTTTTTTAACGCTACGTTACCGAACGTACACGTACGAGGCCTTTCCGTACGAAACGTACAGATAATATCTGTACTGGAACTTGTACGCTCCTGTACCTGTCTCTTATACACATCTGGGGCGCAGGTTAGAGGCAGAGTAGAGGGGGGGAGGGGAACACAGCGGAGAGGGGAGGGGTCGCGTAGTGGGAGGGAAGGGAGGTGCGCAGTGGGGGGGGCGGGAAGGTCCGAGGGGGAGTGTCGGGGGGGAAGGTGTGCGCGCGCACCTGCGCGCCAGGTGGGGGGAAGTGGGACGTGGAAGCGGGTAAGGTGAGGGAGCGGGAAGGGGGAGGTTGGGAGAACGGGTGTCGGGATTGGGTGGCAGTAGCAGGGGAGATGCGAAAATGGTAGCGGAAGGGCGGGGGGAAGCAGGGGATGGGGTTGGAGTTAAGGAAGGGGGGAGTTGGGGGAAGGGGGGGGGAGGGAGCGCTGACGTGGCAGAAGTCGGTCGGCCACGTCTCAATGATCCTTCTGCAGGTTTGCCTACGGGAACCTTGTTGCGACTTCTCCTTCGTCTTGGTGATGAGGTTCAATGAACTCTCACGCCGCCAGCTGCGCCGTGTCTGCCGGAGTAGTAGTGAATCGGCCTGTAGGAGAACTGCAGCGGTTGGAGTGCCGCCGGCGTCGCCGTTACCAAGGAGAAAGGCGCCAGCTTGGATGCCGGGTGTATCCGGTCACCTTGATGGACCAGGTGCAAATGCAAGGATGGAGGTGGCTATCCGGAGTTGTGGGATAGAGAGAGGGGTGAGGGAGGGAGGGAGAAGAGGTTCGAAACCCGCTCCGATACCAATGTGACGCACGTGCGGAGGGCACGTGCGAAGATGGTGTGTGTGAGAGAGAGCAAGGAGATGGACACACACATGAAGCAACAACTGAATGAAGGTCCAGTCCGGCAATGAACGAATGAACGAACAGAATGAATGAACCTCCCGCCCTGGACCTAGGCTGAAGTGATGTACCGGCCTAGGTCCAGGTACGGGATAACCTGGTACCGGACCAGGGTCAGGCCGACGGCCTGAAACTGGTTCGGCCTCAATGCCGGGCCGTAGGGGTACCGCTACAAGGCGGGATTGCAACCCGTAGGACCACATCGAGGCCTTTGTAGGAGGTTGATCCACCGATTGCGGGAGCTCTGCTGAAGCCCAGGCGAGACTCTTCAGGCAGGGAACTCAGAGGTAGGCAAACACTATACCATTAGCATCCCAATAAACCCCTATTTATACAAACCTGGTATTTGGCCTGTTTGACTTTGACTTGCGTATATGTTTGTCTTCTTTTTCATGACCCTAACTGAATCAAAAGGGGAATCTACTATGTATGTTTAACTCATCTGTCTGTGGTACAAATCACGATCTTTGCATGCGATGATCTGAAATGGGGCTTGAAATGAGGTCCTCCTGACTGATCCGGTCGCTTTGCTGTTTGCCTAAGACATTGAAATGGGGTTGGAGATGAGGTTCTCTTAACTTATCCGGTTGCTTTGTTGTTTGCCTAAGATATTGAAATGGGGTTGGAGATGAGGTCCTCCTGATTGATCTGGGAAAACATTGAAATGGGGCTGGAGATGAGGTCCTCCTTACTGATCTGGTCGCTTTGTTGTTTGCCTAAGACATTGAAATGGGTTTGGATATGAGGTCCTTCTGACTGATCCGGTCATTTTGTTGTTTGCCTAAGACATTGAAATGGGGCTGAAGATGAGGTCCTCCTGACTGATCCGGTCGCTTTGTTGTTTGCCGAAGACATTGAAATGTGGCTGGAGATGAGGTCCTTCTGACTGATCCGGTCGCTTTGCTGTTTGCCTAAGACAATGAAATGGGGCTGGAGATAAGGTCCTTCTGGCTGATCCGGTCACTTTGCTGTTTGCCTAAGACATTGAAATGAGGCTNAAAAAAAAAAAAAAAAAAAAAAAAAAAAACTGTGTTGTTTTCAACGCGTGTATCGTCTAGGGCCTCTGCGTTGTTGTCAGCCCGTGTATCTCGTTGGGCCCCTGTATCCCCTTTGCACAAAAAAAAATAAAATCATGGCGCTGTATCTTTCCATGTTCTAGCCTAGATTCACTCTCGTTTTGCACATTTCGATCGTGGAAACTGAGAGTGAATCTTCTGCTAGAAATGGAAAGATACAGCGCCATGAGCTTTTCTTTTTTTCTTCTTGTGTCTTTTTTTTTTTTTTGAAAAACGGCCTGGCCCGTGTATCTCGTTGGGCCCCTGTATCCCCGTTGCACTAAAAAAATGAAATCATGGCGCTGTATCTTTCCGTGTTTTAGCCAAGATTCACTCTCATTTTGCACATTTCGATCGTGGAAACTGAAAGTGAATCTTCCACTAAATCATGGAAAGATACAACGCCACGAACTTTTTTTTTTTTCTTCTTGTTTTTTTTTTTTTTTGGAAAATGGCCTGACCCTCCGACGTGGATAACTAGACTGCAGTTAGAAACTCTGCCCTGCGACAGCCACGCTACCCAGGAGTTTGGACTGCAGCGTAAACTTAAGAGGGGACTGGACTCCAAAATGGGAGTTTGAAACGTATTTTCAAACTCTAACCCTGACCGCGCCCTAGTTTTCTTAATATTTTTTTCATACAAAACTGCAAATTCACGACGTCATGTGGGCAACCTTTGAAATTGTTCTCTTGTAAGAGCGTTTATATGCCTCTTGGGTTATCATCCTTTGTGTATTGCATTAGGTGTCTGTATCCTGACCGTGTGAACACTGTTGTTATACGTACTAACTATCTTGGGTAATTTTTCATCCCAATCCACTTGGTCAAGTCTTACATACATTTGCAGAAGTTGTTGGCACAATCGGCTCATTTTCTCAATCTGCCCATTTGTCTTAGGAAATCCGTATTCAGAGACCCATCGCATATGAAATTTATGAATGACCACTTTTGTTATAGCTTCAGATGGTAAGGGAATGGACATAGCGTACTTGGAAAACCAATCAACGATTACCATTACTTGACTATTATCATTCTTACTCTTGAGGAGGATTATGAAGTCAATGGACCAGGTCCATCGGGAATAGGAAGTGATCAGAGTTGTCCCAAAGGATTTTTATGAGATGACTTGTTCCTCTTACAAGAGACTTAATCCAACCTCTTGTAACTTTAGTTGTTTTATAAATAACGAATCAAGACATAATATTAAATCTAAAATAAAATCTCATTCTAGTGTCTAAAGAACCGCAAGTCGGATTGCAGTTTACCAGCATTCTTCCCAAAAGTTTCTTCCCATGTCTAAGATCATATGCAATGTTCGTGGCCGTATTTTCCTTCAGAAAAAAAACTAACCAAGGTAAGGGATACTCCAAACAAAATATGTCTCACCTCAAAATAGAGAGTTTCAAGCAGTATCTAAAGAATGTATGAGATTTTTAGAGGAAACAAAAACCCTTCATCAAGGATGACACAAAATAGTACAACAACGACTTAGCATTTATAGGCACTCAATGCAATGAATACTCGAAAACCCTGGCTAAATGAAGGCATCAAAGGGAAACGTTACTACATAAGAGGATTCATGACCTATAACAAAATGAGGTCGAAATGATGGAGGAAGAACAATTGGCAGAAATTGCAACAGAAATACAAGAATCGGATAATCAACTTATGAAACATATGTAATATCGATGATAAGGAATGAGAATTAAAGAAAAAATAAGAAAACATCGGATGAAGGGAGAAATGAATACCAGAGTCTTCGCAATGGCGAAATCCAAAGGTAGGAGAACAACTATAAAAGCACTTGTCAATCCATTCAACACGGAATATCAACTAGCCACTTCAACAACGCCTAGTACCAAAATTATCATGGATTTCTTTAAATAATTTTTCGAGTCACAAAACAACCATATCCCCAGAGAACAAAGTATTCAGGAAATTAATGATTTTTTTACCTTATAAAAAATGCTATTTCAGAATTGCAGAAAGAGGAAATGAAAAAACCACTAACTAAAGATGAAGTTTAGCAAACCCTCATTCTAATGGAAGAAAAAAAAAAACTCCAGGTATAGACAGTTTTTCCAAAGAATTATGGGAAAGTATGTGGGACACCCTATTACATGACCTAATGGACTTCTACCAAACGGTTTGGACCGCATGTGACTTGAGAGAAAGTGCTAATCAAGGTGTCTTTGCCCTTTTATATAAAAAATAAGTTATCATCCATCCGATCCAAACAGGTTTCATAAATGAGAGAAACATACAATATAGTATTCTTCTAGTAAACAAGTTAATTTAAATTTCACGTCAATCCAAATATAATGTGACTTTTATTTTCATTGATTTTGAAAAAGCATATGCCCATGCGGACTTACTCTTCCTGGACAAATGTCTGAAAAAAATAAACTTTGGTCAATGCTTCAGAAGATAGGTTTAGATCATACACCAGAAGTTCTCTACCAGAGTAATAATTGAACTAAATTCAACTCTCTCAATTGAACTTCAAGGATCAGTAAAGCATGAGAACCCTATAATACCCTTTTTGTTTGTTATAATAATGGAAACCTTAGCAACCAACCTACGTCATAATAAGGATATTAGCAGAATCAAGATCTCATCAATACATAAAAAAATCATTCTTATATGCTCTTCATTTACTGATGACCTATCTCTTGTGGTTGATACATCACATGAAAATCTAGCCGCAATCTAGATATTAATGGAACAATTCTATAAATTGTCAGACATGAAGATCAATTGGGGAACTAAAACAATGGGGTGGTGGATACACCATCAAGGAGTGAGACCCCAAAGAAACCAAGAATTAGATGAACCCCTAAATATCACCTGATAAGAGTTCGAGACATTAATCTAACAGCAAAAGACAATCCAAAAATAACAATGAGTGGTTAACAAAGATCACTCAAAATAAACTCAATCTATGAAAAAATAAACAAACTTCAATTTTTGGAAGATCTCTACTAATCAACAATATCATAGATAAGAAATCAATAAGGAATCTTCAACAACAACTTAGAGCCTTATTGTGGAGAGGTAGCCATCAACATCCAAATATGATTAGTGGAGTGGGCTGGTCGACAATCATTGATCCTGTTACCCAAGCTATGACCCTCTCTATCCAATGGATCAAAAGACTCCTCTTCAGTCCTCAACCCCATGAAGCACCCTAGCACTGAAACAGATCAGGAGGCTGACCCTCTTTACCATTGATGAGGTTGACCCCCTTACATGGATAGAAAATCGGTCATGGACTCTCCCCATGAGAAACGTCCGCAATCAAGAGGAGGTGCAACCTACCAAAACGGAGACACTTAGATTAGACCTGAACAAAGATTCTATCTGGATTTCGTTGCTCTGACATGGAGGAGATTACCACCAACGAACAAAATTTTCCCAGACAGATGGAAAAAAATTTGCCAATAACCAATTTTTAACAACATATGGATTAAAGATGATCAGGGCTATATGCTAAGTTGCAAAGAGTCACCATAAAAAAGTTGGATCAAGAAAGGAATGATCAGGGTCAATGATACTTGGGTAGAGTATACAAACATATCGAACAAACTAAGATATTGTCACCATTCAGAGACTGATTTGGAAATAACAATTGATCTCATCCCTCTATAATAGATCAAGGGCCTCAGAAAAAGGCTTAACAGTAGGAATCAACGACTGGGTGGCAGTGAAAGATAACAAGGAAACAGCAGGTAATGTCCTTCATAAGGAACCCAATGAAGATACTATGATCTTGATTTTCAATCTCTCAGAGGACAACAGTTTATGTCTTGATGCTCAAAATAAAGTTAAATGGTTGAAAGTTGAACAAATTTTCATAACCAGAGTCCTACAAATTAAAAATGGTTGGACGTCTTTTCGCCCGCAAACCCGTATATCTCATCTACCATTGGACCCTGCTAGTTGGAATGAGAGTCACATGTTAAAAGAAAAATAAACTACACTAGAAACCTCGATACTCTCACAGTTAAATCAACTTATTAAATGCTTATGCCTAAACTGAACCTGGTTGACAGAGTGAGCAATAGGTGGATGAAGCATCTCAATATCAACAAAGATGAGTTAAAAAACGTCAAGTGGTTTTGCAAAAAGAGAAGTAAGCTTGCTAAAGTAGCTTCAATACAGTGGTAAATAAAACACATATGCCTCACCATGAAAGATTGGACAACTGACAAAACAACACTAGATAAAAAAAAAACATTCCCAACCATGGTGCAAATTTTGTGAAATTGCTTTCCCAAGTACGTTGATTCCGAAAACAATTGAACAAATCTTTCTTCAATGTCCTGGTTCTGTATGGCCATGGAGATGGTGGAACAAGATATGGGACTCCCTTGAGACTGAAGTAAGATGGCATTGGGGATGAAAATCAGGGTTGTCAAGCAGGTAGCCCCGCGGCCCAAGCTGGGGTAGGGGTTTCACCCCCGGACCCCCGCTGCGGGGACCGCCGACCTCCACCCCCCACCCCCAGCCCTCC
>BFEA01000242.1:1811554-1826300 GCA_003427395.1 Chara braunii
GGCCCCGCCACGAAACCCCTGGCCCGCTGCCGCAACCCTACCCCACCACAATTCACCCACAACGCAGTTTCCCGCACCCCGAACGCGCCCCGAATCTGGCACCCCGCGTTCAACCTCACCCCGAACCTGCACCACACACACACACACATACACAGAGTCACAGACCGATCTTTTGTTGTAGACTTGCGTCTAAGACTCTGTTTTTTTTTTTTTTTTTTTTTTGCTATTGTTCTTTGCATGCTGAAACACACACACACAGAGTCACAAATCGGTCGTTTGTGGTGGAACTGCGTCTGGGACTTTTTTTTTTCTCTGTGCTATTGTTTTTTGGGTGGTGAAATTGTGAGTCCAGTTTTGTGGACATAGTTTGAAAAAAGCAACAAAAGTTTGAAAAAGTCACAAATGGGTTATGAAAAAAAAAAAAAATTGAAACAAACAAACAAACAAAGCATACAAACCTATTTAAGCACAATTACATTGAACTCACCTCAACGGTCGAGAACTGGAGGTCATGCCCGTTTTGAATGGGAGGCTAAATATTTTAAACCACCAGTACTTGGCCCAGCTATTGAAGCCGAGCTTGAATATGCCCTGCGTGCCAATTTTTGCCGAGCCTGCAGGGAGTGGGAAAAAATACGGGACATCTGCTGCTGCAAGCAGGTACTGGCCCTTCCTTTAGACCTGCTGCCAGCAGATGGAACGTAAACAGGCCGTCGTTTTCTTGTTTCCACTCACGCATTCAATGCTCCCGTGAAGGATCTTCTTCGGAAAAAAAAAGCCAAAAAAAAAAAACGAGAGAAACGTGAACGCCGTGCAGCAGTGAAGCCAGATACATGCGTCGAAGTTGCAACGTTACACTGCCTCTGGGTTGCAACGTTACACTGCCTCTGGGACCTGAGGCAATGAATGCTCCCCGTCTCTCACGGGGAGCAAGTGCAGAAACAGCCAACTATCTTATTATCAAAAAAAAAAAAAAAAAACCGAAAAGGGGGAAACGGGAAACATGCATCTGAACGTGATTGGCCTGAGATTCATACAACGACGTGCAGCAGTGAAGCCAGATACATGCGTCGAAGTTAAAACGTCACACTGCCTCTGGGACCTGAGGCATTGAATGCTCCCCATCTCTCACGGGGAGCAAGTGCAGAACCAGCCAACGATCTGATTACCAAAAAAAAAATAAAAAAATCGAGAAGGGGGAAACGGGAAACCAGCATCTGTAGATTCATATAACGCCGTGCAGAAGTGAAGCCAGATACATTCTTCCCCCCCCCCAAAAAAAAAGAATGGCAGGGCTCAGCCTGCTCTCTGCGCGACGCGTCGGCAAGGCTGACGTGGCCTTCACGTCGGACCATGTGTGCGCCACGTGGCGCTCAACGTAGTGCCCGTTGAGAAGGGTGTGTCTGACGGGGGAGGGGTGCTACTAGGGTTGTGAGCGCGGTGTGTGGCGTGGAAAAGTTTAATCTCGCGGAGCGACATACGGCCGTTTGTCATGGAGCCTGTACCATCGACGGACCCTGCCTCGTCCCTTTTATCGGGGGACATGGTATCACCGGCGGACATGGTTGACGTGTATAAACAACAGATAGGCGAGGCAATCGAGGCCGTCCTGCAAGCCGAGGGTAAACTGCCGCTGATGATACTGCGGGAGGTTGACGACACCATCCTGGAATGGCGCGACGTGCTGCAACAGATCGCTTCCTCAGTGCCGGGTACTCTTCAGGAGGAGCCGGTGACAAGTGCTTTGCAAGGGTGTTTTCTGCACTTGGAAGACCTTCAACAAATCACGGCACAACAGCTGGCTGCGATCGCCATTGCAAATTTGGCAGTGGATGGGTGCTGCTCTGCTGCACTGGGAGTTTGGGAGGAGACTGATGGGGGGCCGGCTCCCCCACTCCCAACGTCTGCGGACGAGATCTTTGTGGAGGGGCAAGATCTCTCGGCAGCACTGGGTCCGGAGGGGGATAACTGCTTGGATCAACCTTATATCATCGACACTGACAACGATGCTGCTGTTGCTCCCGCCAACAACGACAACAACAATAACACCGTCACTGGCAACAACAACAACAACAACAACATCAACAACAACGGTAATAGGATGGCTGCAAACGAGGATGATGGTGGCCGCCAGAGTAATGGGAGGGTAAGTGAGTTTGGGGTTTCCTTTTTCTCCCCCCCCCCTGTCTCTCCCGCCCTGTCCCTCCTTTTTTACAATTGTGTTGGCGATAGAGGGGGGGGGTGAGAGGCCTGTTTGCATGCTTTGTTTAGCATCTTGGAAGGGTTGGGGGGGGGGGGGGGGGGGGGGGGGGGGAACGGGTGAGGAGGGTGCGTGAGGGGATAGGATAGTGACTGGTACCCACGTGGTGATTCGCTGGGCTTTGCCATATGGCGGCAGTATAGGAGGTGCTGCCCGTGCCTATCCTGTTTTGGTTTTCTTAGGATATGTGCTCTGAATGCCTCTGTTTCTCATGGTGCAGTAGGATAGATGGGTGCTTCGGAGCAATTCCATGATGTGGTGGGCGGTCGATCCCCTCTATTGAGGGTGATCGAAGTTGCTCACCGGCTATAAATGTGCGCCTGCGTTGCTGCTCAGCTGGAATCTTGGATTCCTATTGGGATGGCCACGTGGCATGCATGTATGACTTCGTTTCTTGGTGCTACTTCTCCTATTCTGATTGGTTGCCACGTGGACGGGGTTGGAGGATGGGGTGATTGGCGTTAAGGTTCGTTTGAAAACTCCTCTGGGTACTCACCCGTGGCCACTTTGTTTTTGTGTTTTCCTACGATGTCCCTTGGCTCATGGTGCAGCCTGTTTGACGAGTATTTCGGAGCAGGGATGGGGTTTTTATGATGTGCTGGGCAGTTAATTCTTTCTATTGAGGGTGATCGAAGCTGCTCACCACCTATAAACGTGCGCCTGCGTTGCTGCTCGGCTGGAATTTAGCATTCCCGGTGGGACGGCCACGTGGCATGCATGTATGACCTCCTTTTTTTGGTGCTAGTTTTCCTACTCTGATTGTCCCACCTCTCACGGGGTTGCACGCTCTTGTTACACGTTGAGAGTTTCAGAGTAGGTGATGAGGAGTTGTTCCCTAGTTAGAAATATGTGCCTGCTTCTGAAATTTTGCATTCCTACTGGGGCGGCCACGTGGCATGCAGGCATGACGTCGTTTTTTTTAGCACTTGTTTCCCTAGTCCGATTGTCCCTCCCTCGCATGGAGCTGCACGCTGTTGTTGTACGTTGAGGGTTTTGGAGTAGCTGATTAGGCTAAATACTGTGTGCTTATGTGTCAGTGCATTGATTTTTCATGGTTACAGTAGGGCGGACACGTGGCATGCTTTATATGAAATATGGAGTTTTCATGCTTCTGGGACGCTGGACCCGTTTTCCAGCAGGTGTTGCTCCCCACCAATAGATGGAGCCTCCCCGAGCATGCTAGAGGAGTCTGCTCCTACCAGCTCCCCAAGCATTCCCTTGGGTTGTTTTTCAAAAAAAAAAAAAAAAAAAAAGGAAAGCAACCATCTATCTTTAGTTTTTCCTCGTCTGTTTTCTTTCTTGTTTTTTTGCCTCCTTGCTACCACTGTTCGCGCGTTTCCAGATAGCACACCACCAGGACATCGTGCAGTCCTTTTGCCCCGTTTCCATGGGGCCACCATCTCCCTCCCCCATTGCCATGCCAAGCCTTTGCCGAGGCGCGGGAAACGCGTAGTGTTAATGCTAAGGGCCCGCGGCCGATGTATGGGCCAAGTACTG
This sequence comes from Chara braunii, assembly GCA_003427395.1. Classification (NCBI taxonomy): domain Eukaryota; kingdom Viridiplantae; phylum Streptophyta; class Charophyceae; order Charales; family Characeae; genus Chara; species Chara braunii. The sequence goes on from BFEA01000242.1 coordinate 1,815,312, forward strand.
GTGGTTTAAGATTGTGAGTAGGGGCGTAACACGACTAAAAATGCGGTAAACGGCGTAATGAAGTGAGAGTGAAAAAAATAAAAACAAAGGGCTCCTATGTTCGTAATGGGTTTGTGGGCCGTTGGGGGGGGGGGTGGCAGTATGGGCCCTAGGGCCCCTAAACGAATGCAAACGTGGGAAACAGAAAACCCAAGTACTTGAAAAAAAAAAAAAAAAAACAATCAAGGGTTCGTATCTTTTTTGGGGGTTTACGTGGACTTTGAGAGGGGGGGGGAGAAGGGGTGAAATATGGGTACAGTATCAGGGCAACTACAAATGCGGTAAACGGTGTAATGAAGTGAGGGTGAAAAAAAACAAAACAAAGGGCTCCTAACTTCCTAAGTTCCTAACGGGTTTGTGGGCCCTTGGGGAGGGGAGGAGAGGGGTAAGGGTACTAAGCGGACAAGTGTTAGTGGGGTAGTATGGGTACTAGTATGGGGTTCTATGGGCCCGAAGGCTCCTAATGAATGCAAAAGCGGAAAACGGGAAACCCAAGTACCTGAAAAAAAAAAAAAACTAAGGACTCATATCTTTTGTTTGGGTTTATGTGGGCTTTGAGAAGGGGGGGGGGAAGGAGTGAATTATGAGTGCGGTGTCAGGGCAACTACAAATGCGGTGAACGGCCTAATGAAATGAGGTGAAGAAAAAAAAAAAAAAAGAGGGTTCCTAACTTCCTAAGTTCCTAGCGGGTTTGTGGGCCCTTGGGGAGGTAAGGGGTGAAGTGTTGGTGGGGTAGCATGCTTACTAGTATGGGGTACTGTAGGCCCTAAGGCCCCTAACGAATGCAAAAATGGGAAAGGGGAACCGAAGTACTTGAAAAAAAAAAAAAAAAACAGGGCTCCTAACTTTTTTTGGGGTTTATGTGGGCTGTGTAGGGGGGAGGAGGGGGGAGGGTGGGGGAGGGGTGAATTAAGGGTGCGGTGTCAAGGCAACTACAAATGTGGTAAATGACGTATGTTTTTATGGGTTTATGTGGGTTTTGGGTGGGGGAAGGGGTGCATCATGTGTGAAATGTGAAGGGGTGCAAATGCGGTAAACGGCCTAACGAAGTGAGGGCAAAAAAAAAAAAAAAAAAAAAAGGGCTACTACGTTCGTAATGGGTTTGTTGGCCCTTGGTGGGGGGAAGGGGTGAAGTGTTGGTGCAGTAGTATGGTCACTATGGTCTACTATGGCTCTATGGGTCATAAGACCCCTAACGAATGCGAAAGGGGGAAACAGTAAACCAAAGTGCTTATAAAAAAAAAAAAAAAAAACTAAGGGCTCCTATCTTTTTATGGGTGTGTATTGCCTTTGGGCGGGCGCAATGCAACTAGAAATGCGATAAACAGTCTAATGAATTGAGGGCGAAAAAAAAAAAAAAAAGGCTCCTAAGTTTGTAATGGGTTTGTGGGCCCTTGGGGGGGGAAGGGGTGAAGTGTTGATGCGGTACTACATGCACTAAGACTCATAAGTCCTAAAGATAATTTTTTCGCCATGGTGTGACCCAACTCTTCGAAAAAAGGGAAAAAAAAAAACAACCAAGGGCTCCTATGTTTTTATAGGCTTATGTGCACTTTGGGTGGGGGAAGGGCTGCATTATGGATGAAGTGTGAAGGGGTGCAAATGCGGTAAACTGCCTAATGAAGTGAGGAAAAAAAAAAAACACGAAAACAAAGGGCTAGCCTACTAGCCTACTAAGGTCGTAATGGGTTTGTTGACCCTTCCTGGGGGGAAGGGGTAAAGTGTTGGTGCGGTAATATGGTGTACTATGACCTGTAAGGCCCCTAAGCCGGAAACCAAAGTGCTTACAAAAAAAAAAAAAAAAAAAAGGACTCCTATCTTTGTATGGGTGTGTGTTGGGTTTTGGCGGGTGAAAGGGTGAATTGTGGGTACAGTGTTAAGGGCGTCAACTTCCATCAAGGCAACGAGAAATGCGGTAAACGGCGTAATGAATTGAGGGCGAAAAAAAACAAAACAAGGAAAGAGCGCGTGTATTGAATCTTGGTGTTTTTTTTCTTTTTATCGTTTGTTTATGTTCTTTTTTTCCTTGTCTTGTTTGTCGTTGTGTCCATGATCCAGTTTCTTCAGGGTGATTCCACATTTCTCGTTTGACTCGCTTCATCTCTTTGCCACTGATGCGTTTGTCATACATACTTCACGTCCGCTAGGGCCGCGGGTAGCATTATGTCACGCCAACAGGGCAAGGCTCCTATGAAGCATTCTTCGGCCACGTGGCACCAAAATGGGACACAACACGAAGACGTTCAACTCACCATTCAAGGCCGATCCTATAATCGACAGGACACAGGATGACCCTATATGCAATTTCATTGCACGTGGCCGCTATCTGGATGCGTCCACAACATTAGGGAGGAGGAGCGACCGACACTGTTTATGCAGGTTGTGTGGCCGATCAATTTGCGGAAGCGCTAAAACTGCTAAGGAGCATTTTTCAAAAAGCAAGAAGTTTCGTTGCGAGGCGGACATTCCTGTGGTTTGGCATGCCATTTGGGCTAGGGACAGGTCGAAGTGTCTGAAGGACTTTGTTTTCACGATCGAGATTTTGCAGGTATTGAAACCCGACTATCCTAACTTTTAGTGGGCGCTGCTTCGATATCCCGAGGACTCTGTCCCACCCCCGCCATCGCATGGGAGTGGTGTGGCCCCCCCGAAGGTGGTGTCGTCAATCGTTGATGTTCGAGCCCTGATTCCACCCCGCGCGACAACGTTGTCGTTGACACTGCTTCGGCCACCACTTGCGCCTTCTTGACTTGTGGGCATTGGTCGCACGGGGTCAATACCTACAAGAGTGGGTCGGTCTGTGTCAGCGCATCAACCCCAACCGGTAAAGCAAGGGGTGCCACAAACACTTCCACCTCAGGAGTTTGACGAGGGCAAAACACGTGCTTTAGTAGAGGGTGGCCAATTTGAGGAAGAACGCGGATACATCGGCTAGCTTGGCCCCTCTGCTTACTGCTGCCATGGCTTCACATGAGACACGTGGTGCTTCAGCGGTGGTGCCTCCCACAGGTCATCGCACGTCATCCGATTACGTTTGGTTGCCACTGCCGCCATCGAGAGTTCAAGTTGACGCAACCAATGCCCTTCGGCAACCTACTACATGGTCCGAGCCTTTGCGTGAAATGCATGATATCCGTCAACCTGCTTCTGCTCCCGGAGATGGTGACGAGGCACTTCCTGCGGGTGCTGGTGTCGAGGTCCCCATTCCTGTGTCCGATTCCTTGCCCACCTCGACTCCAGTGACTAACGCTTCTCCGACCCTTGCGGTTTGTGTCTCCGGATCATTAGATCCTTTATACCGATTGCGCGATCTTCTAGTCGCCCAGAGTGCGGCACCCAAGACTTCGAGTGGATTGTTAGATGTTGGGATCCTTGGCAGCCGGGCCACACCAGGACGAGGCGGAAGCACCTATAGGCAACAAGTCGTCACGTATTACTACTCAAACCCAGATGAACATGCATGACACTTGCAGATCATGCAGTTCATTGTCGTGACGTTTAACTGCGTAAAGCTTGAAAGTTTCAAACGGATGTTCACGCTCATCATTCCACATGTCGTTCTGGGGGCACCCACTCCCAAAGTTCCCTCATATCACATGCTTCGAACAATTCTTTTGGACGAGCTTGATGCTAGGGTCTAAAAGTGCATTAAGCCCGTCCTCGATTCATCGATAGATAGTGGTAGCACGATCATGACAGACGGATGGACCAACATCCGTGGTCACACGTTGTGCAACTACCTTGTCGGGACAGACAAAGGGGTAACGTATGTCGCTACAGATCTTATGCACAGAAGAAGGATGTCACTACCTTGGCGAAGGCATGGTTGAAGAGGGTACAGTCCATAAACGTTAAATTGAGCGATATCACTGCTTTCGTCACAGACTCCGCATGGGTCAACGTTGCGGTAATGGACGTCTTCCAGAAGGATGAGATTGTCAAACACATCTCTTGGATTCCTTGCACTGCACACATGATGGACTTCATCATTGAGGACATTAAAGGAATTGATTGAATGGTCACCCGCATCGCGCAAGCGACGATGGTGACAAGGTTCTTCAAGCGCCATAGCCATGCCCGAGAGGTTTTGAAGTTATTCACAACGAAGACTCTGTTGTTGCCAACAGAAACCCGCTTCGGAACGAATGTGATCATGATCAGGAGGCTTCTAGACTTGGAATCCGAGCTCATGAAGGTAGCGGTGGACGGTCATTGGCGCTACACAGTTTGATCGACCACGAAGATTCGGAACGACGCGGCAGAGGTCACTGCATGTGTTGGGTCATCTCCGTGATGGGAGGATTTGCGAGCGTTGTGCAAGTTGTTGGATCCCATCATGAACATGTTGCAGATCGTAGACAGCGACACAAGGCAGATTAGAAAGATTTTGCTTCATTACAACTATATGATCGTCGCTTGTTTATTTGCCTGCGTTGACATTGATTGGGAGCAGCAGGACGTTGTGCAGGAGGTGTTCGACAGACGGCGGACCATGTTCAGGACCCTCGCTCACACAGTTGCCATGATGTTGGATCCCGAGTTCAGAGACTCCACGCTGGTCGACGACACACAGATGCAGCAGGGACTGATCACCGCCTTGGTTCAGTTTGGCTACCCGGAGGGATCACAGCAGCACAAAGAGGTCCTCACTGGGATCGATAAGTTCCACACGAGGAAACCCCCTTTCGACGAGGCCAAGATGCAGCGAGCCCATGCGAGCTTCACTAAAGCAGCCAAGTTTTTGTCAACAAACAAGTTAGGTTTCCACATACTGCTTACTTCGCGTACATGATCATTCTCATTTGGTCGACCGCATCACCGTGCGAGAGGGCGTGGTCTCGTTGGAGTTCCATTCACTCCAAGTCACGCAACAGGTTGGAGGTTGTGTGGGTTGAGAGCTCGTGAGGCGCCACTGGAACCTCCGACTCTTGGACAAACCATCATTGTCTGACGACACCCTAGCTGAGAGGCCCGATGTGTATGAGAAGCGGGTGCACTATTGGCAGCATGTGGAGGAGGAGTTGCCAGTCGACCAGCAACTCGTCACAGGCAGTGGGACGCTGGTCGGGTTCACGACGGGGACATGTTGCATGCGAAGGATAGGATGCACAACATTTCTCGCATGGTAGCCATTGGCGGAGTTGGACAGGAGGAGATGCAAGGGTGGTGGTCGTGGAGGTGGAGGGCGTGGAGGCCGTGGACGAGGTGGTCGACGAGGAACCACTTGTCGATCACATGCAAACGAGGTCGTCCGCAAAGCCCGTCGTCGCTAGGAGAAGGATGACTTCTTGTACGAGCTTTTCCAGTGATGACGATGCCAGTTGCGAGGGACGACGATGCGGAGGGAGCACACCGTTCGCCCCCCGACCGCGATAATGATGATGGGCCTGATGGCAATGGAGAGGGTATACAGTGGTCGCCGCCCGCCCACGATGATAGGGATGGCGTTGAAGAGGGTGCACATCGTTCACCATCTGCCCACACTGATAGGCCTGGCGATGGAAAGGGTGCACACCGGTCGCCACCCCCAGGTGGCAGCATTGCCATGGACATTGACCGCGATGCACGGGATGATGGAGGTGGGGAGGAAACGACGACCGTGATGGCAACAGTGCTCCACGATCGGGTCATGGTGTTGTCGTGAAGCGCCGAAGACGGGGACTGAAGGAGATGGACACCATCGCCTCTCACGTGTGTAGACGTCAAGCTAGGGGTTTCGCCATCACACAACCCTGTGTCCTCGGCAATGAGAAGGTCGTCGTGTTTGAGGACTCCATGAGCGACAACGCAAATGAGGAGCTCATCGATACTGATGCCGCTGTTGCTCGCCCGCAAGGTGAACCGACAATTCTCCGGACGACAGTGGCATCCACGATTGAGGGGGCGTAGACTTTGGAGGACACCGGTCCGCGGGTGTATACTCAGACATCAGCGGATGCATTTGAGGAGGCGGGAAACGGGAGGCCGGATACTGATCTTGGGGATGAGGTAACCCCGCTGTTATGGACGATCGAGGGTCTATGCCCCCTCCCAACAGTGTTCGCAGGGAGGTTGACGGGATAATAAATAGTCCTTTCAGAGGTCGATGGGACAGGTGCGGCACCACCTGCATTGACAGCTGGCACCGTTGAGATGCGGTTCGCACCGCCACCCACTGTTCTGAACGATCGAGGGTTTATGCCCCCTCCCAGCGGTGTCGTTCGCAGGGAGGTTGACGGGACGACCGATAGAGTCCTTTCATAGGCTGATGGGACAAATGTGGTTTGCACCGCACTATTTGCATTGACAGTCGACACTGTTGTCCCCCCCTGTGCGGACGACATGGAGGATAAAGAGGTTTCACACACCCCAGCAAGTGAGCATAGTGCAAACGGCGATGCCAGCCTTGCATGTGCGATGGGTGGTATTCCACTCACTGATGAGTTATTGGCCATGAATTCGGCACTTGCGGAGCTCCCAAATCTTGATATCTCCAAATCTACCCATTGTGCCACAGCTGGGGAGAGCCCCTGTTCCCATTTCCCCGCTTTTTTTCTGATTGGGAGCACCAGGGTCTTACTATCTTCGCTTAGTGCTGCCTCATGGCGTCCCTTTTCCATTAGGTGGCGCAGTTTTGACCTGCGGGATGGCTCCTGGTCGTCCTTATCTCCTTCAGGGGGTACCTGGGATGTGGGCTCGTGTTGGGGCATCTCTGTGTTACCCAGGTCAGTTTGCTCTTGCTCCTCGCCGCGTGCTTGGTCCTTTTCCTTGTGGGCCTGTCCCCCAGGGGGGGGGGCTCTTGGTTGTTCTGTTGTGGAGGGGGGAGGAGTTGCCCCTGCACAATGTGCCACACCCGGTGCAGGGTTCCCTGCCAATTCGTGCCCGGGGGTAGCCCTTGCTCTAAGGCCTGCTTTAGGGTGTCGCTACTGTCCAACATGGTGAACAGGTGTACGTATGCATCGTCCCACCAGGATGTGGGGAGGTGTTGGTGTTGCGGGCGCAGATTGTCCAGAAGCCAGTCTGCCAGGCCCCTGATTTTTTCTTTTGTGCCTCCTTTAGCTAAGGGGAAGTCCTGCTGATCTGTTCCTGTGTCCGGAGCAGATTAATGTTCTCGTATTTTCTTTTTCTTTTCTTTCTTTTCTTTTTTCTCCTTTCTTTGCGTTTCTTTCAACAGCAGCTCCGGGAATTGAACGCCCGGTAGTCCTAGCCTTGGCACGGATCCGCCTACCGGTCAGATTTGACAGCTGGGCCAAGTACTGGTGGTTTAAATTAGGGAACACGAATTCTGTTTTAGGGTTGGGAGTGGGATCATTGGTTTTGTAACCTTGGTTGGTGGAGCTTAGGGTTGTTTGATAATGGTGGTTTGGAGAGGGGGTAGATTAGGATTTGACTTTTGTTAAATTAGGGAACACGGATTTTGTTTTAGGGTTGGGATTGGGATCATCGGTTTCGTAATCTTGCGAGGCTGTGGTGAGGATAGGTTTGGCCGGGAGTGCCTTGCTTAGCCCGTTTAATGGACACCGGGCCCGTTTCCCGGCTATATGCATATGGAATTTTTCCTCGGAAAAAAAAGAAAAAAAAGACCATCCCTGCCTCTCATTTCAGTATTAGACCCAAAAAAAATAAAAAATAAAAAAAGGTTTCTTCAGCCTTCATATACTTGAGGGAGTGTGACTAGGAGCAGTTCCTGTGAGGTGCAAGTGTCAGGGCTGCTAAAAACAAAAAGGGCTGCTACTCTCCGTGCGTTATATCCCTAAGGCACCTGGGCACCCAAAGGCACAAATACGTGGAACCAAACGTCACAAATATTCGCAACTTTAGGTCCCGGCGTGAGTATGCCCTCACAGAACTCAGGGGAAAACATTTGCAGGATGGGGTTTTACGCGAGCCCTCCAGCCTGCCTTCCGAGTACCCGGGGCCAAGTCCCACTTACGCTGATCTTTCATTCTTGGCCGTCGATCTTCCTAATCTATGGTCGGAAATTGAGATTTCGGGTAAGTGGGACTTGGCCCCCGGACATTCACGTATCTATCCAAACAAGTCCACACAGGATATAGGGCCTCGCTGCACTACTCTCGAAATGTGCAAAACGAGAGTGAATCTTCGGCTAGAATATGGTAAGATGCACTGCCATGATTTTTGTCTTTTGTGCATGTTGAGAGTACTGAAGCGAGGCCCATAGCATCCGAGCTTGCCCAAACCCAGCGACTGAATTCATGAGCACTCCGAAAAGAGCTCATTTGTGCGATTTGTGCGACCTGTGTGACGAGGAGCCCGAAAACATAACCCATCCGCGACTTTTGGGTTATTGGTGAGGCTGCACAAATTTTCGTTTGCCATGCTTTTCAGTGGCCGTGTAACGAAGGCCATGGGTTCCCTACATGTATAGGTTGGCTGGGTCTTTTTTTGTTTCCCTTCCAGGAGCCTCGGTTTTGTCTTTTTCCCTCCCTGGATATGGAAGCCGAGATCTTTTTTGTTTTCTATCTTGGGGGGTGAGATCTCCCTTGCCAAGATTTCCCCTTCTATGTTTCTCTTTTTTTTTTTTTTTTTTTTTTTTTTTTTTTTTTTTTTTTTTTTTTTTTTTTTTTTTTTTTTTTTCGGTTCTAATTCTTTGTTCTGATTCCCCATCGGATCATTTTTTTTCGGGAGGGGGGTGAGGGGGCCCACTTTTTTTACTAGTATCAGGTGCTTTTTTTTTTTTTTTTTCCCTGGACCATGGATTATAAGGATTGACGGATCCTTATCCCCAAGTGCAGGTAAGTGGAGACTCGACGCACGTTTCTTTGGAGACATGAATCTGTGCCTTCAGGCAACGCGTCTGTCAAGACAGGACTTGTGTCCCTATAATTAGTGTATGTTTGCTGCCTACGGTCTTCCCCCCCGAACACAACGCACCAACATTTTGGTTGCACCCGACCGGAAATATAGCTTGTATGCATTCGTTAGCAGGGTGTGTTAAATCCCTAAGGCATCGGACCCATTGGAAATCTAGCTATGGGTTTCACTGCACTACTCTCCACTCTCCGATTTCAGAGAATTTTTCATGGCTTCACTAACTATCTGATTCCAATACCTGTCAGAAACCACCGTAGAAAAGCACTCTCTGTGGGCGAAGAGTGCCCAGCCTGCAAAATTCGCTAGTACGCAGATAGACCTTTGAGTAAGGGCATCGTTAGACACTCCTTACGATTTCCTCGAGCTACAAGGAAGGAAGTTTCCTTGTAGCTCTTAAGGAAATTTTTCTGCCCCGTTCCACATATCCTTGGGGACGACCACCGAGGACGTTTCCTTGTGGCCTGCCCGCGGTAGTTTTCATACGATTATGTGCGGCAGCGGGGGGGAGTGTCCATGGTCCAGCGTCCCGTGTCCGTGTGGAGACGGCGTGGTCCAGCGGCGCCTGGCGGGAGAAGGCAGGGCCAGGCAACGAAAAACAGAATAAAAAGTAGGGGACCTCCATGTTGGAAATTCGAAATTTGAAGTGCGGCTGCGGTGACGAGTATCGGCAGGTGGCGCGAGGACGGGGCACGGGCGAAACCGGCTTTTTGGCAGCGTCCCTCCCCGAGAAACGCAGCGCTGTGTGCACGTGCGCACAGTGGTAGCTCCCATCGCCATCGACACATGCCACTTTCGTTCAGCACAGTTTTCCGAGGAGAGCGACGCCAACCCAAAGGGAGCAGCTTTGCGGAAGTGTCGTGGGGGCGACCATCCTCACAGCAGTGGAGACACGTCATTCATGTGGAAGTGTTGGTGATGGAGGGTGGCGGAGAGGTCGAGCGTGTGCTGTTGACTCCGCTGGAGAGGACGGTCGTGGCAGCAGCCGTGTCTGCCGTTGTCCTTCGTTGTCAGCAGGAGAGGGCGTTGGGACAAATGAAGGCACAGCTCCGCGCACGAAGGAGAAGGATGCTGATGCAAGCTGCACATGACTGCCCTGAATACGTAGCGACTTCGGAGGCTGTGGTTCAGCTGTGTTATGCGTTGGGTTGCGGCGACATTCTGCGAGCGACGCCGAGGTGGTGGATGAAACGCAGGATGTGCGGGGCGTGGGAAGACCTTCGGCAATGCGAGAAGCAGCACACCGGACCACCAAAAGCAGCACAGCGATGAGGAGCAACAGAAGGAGCCTGTGGCAGAGGTCGGCCATGAACGACACGGTGGACAGGGCAGCAATGCCACGTCTGGAGAGCAGCAGAGGGAGCAGCATGGGGACCACCAGAAGCAGCGCAGCAGCGAAGAGTAGCAGGAGTCTGCGGTACAGGTCGGTCACGACCATTGCGGATGTTCCTCGAGCATGGGAGACCGCATGACGCCGGTCGAAAACGACGACGCCACCAGATGGAGGCCCATCGCCAACGGTAACCGTTGGCAGGCCGTTGGGGGACTACGCAGACGTTGGAGGGCGGGGATGTCCGTACTAACACCATCGGACCACACCTGGACCACCCAAGAACCGAAACTCTTCATCGAAGCATGTCTTTGCCACTCCGTGAATCGCGGTTCCTTGATCTCCAAGGGACCTCGCGAGGTCCCTGGGGATAAGGAAATTTTGGCTGGGGCCACAAGGGTTTTCACATTTCTTTTTCAATTCCGTCCCCAAGGACAGGTGGAACTAGCACGTCCTTGTGGATTTCACGTCCCCGAGGAGTGTCTAACGACGCCCTAACTCACCGTAGGACCTCAAATTTGGAGAGTGTGCCTGGAGTCTGGGCGGACCAAACGGGGATGATGCCGTGTCTTCATCTGCTGTCACGATGTTTGCTAGTGGACTCAGGAATCGGAGAGTAGGAGAGTGGATCGTAAGTGCAGCGTGATTGAAAAAATCCTATTTCAGCGAGTTTGACAACCAACTCTCCGCCTACTATCCGAATTTCCTGATAGTGGAGAGTAGAGAGTAGTGCAGCGAGACCCTACGTCTTCTTATCCCCAACTCTTGTAGGCAGGGTCCAGTTGCCATTTGCGGGAAAAAAAAAAAAA
>BFEA01000242.1:1826310-1837173 GCA_003427395.1 Chara braunii
AAAAAGAAAGAAAAAAAGCGCACTGGGCCAGTTGGGAATCCAGACAGGGATTACACACCTGGCGGAGTGCACATGATTACACACCTGGCGGCGTGCACATCCAGATGCATCCTAACAGTCTGAGGGCCTGGCCACACCACTCTCGAAATGAGAAACAAACGAATGCATCTTCCCGCCGAGGAGTGCAAGATGCATCTGTTACTATGAATAGCAATGGATGCATCTTACCACGTTCTGCGGCAAATGCATTCCTTCTGTTTTAATTTCCACGGTGGTGTGGGGAGGCCGTGAGGTGCACATCCAAATCCATGCTCACAGTCCAGGTGCAACCCAACCCTTGTGGTTGTATGCGACACATAGGGGCTCGCCACACAGGCTTTCGAACGAAGGCATTTTTCGAAAGGTGTCAGACATTTTTCGAAAGTCTGCTTGTCGAAAGGAACCCCCCCCCCTCACCACACAGACTTCCGAAACACCCAGGCCTTTCGATATATGCACATTGGGGCCTGGCTCCACTGCTCACTACACGTGTAAAACGAGAGTCTGAATCTTTGCCTAGAACATGGAAAGATACTTCGCCATAATTTTTGTCGTTTGTGCATGTCGAGAGTAGTGGAGCCAGGCCCTTGGAATCGCCCATTTTTTTATTTATTTTTTTGCCGACCGATCGACCGTTTCGAGTAGGCGTTCTCACAAGACCACTCAAGGTCTTTCGAGGAAATGGTCGTGACAGGCGGGCGGATCTCTCCTCTTCGAAATGACTTTCGACGCCGGCCTATCTGACACCTTTCGAAACTTTTTCGAAAGAACTGGTTTCGAAAGGCTGTGTGGCGAAGACACGGCCTCGATTTTGCGCGTTTCGAAAGCCTGTGTGGCGAGCCCCATAGGGCCTCGCCACACCACAGTCGGAAGGCCAAAAAATTGGAGGGCTGTCAGAACAAATTCGACAGCCTCCATTCAACAGTTTGCCCCCCCTTCCCCACACAGCACTGTAGAGTGCACGCACTTGTGAAAGCAAGATGGAAAAAGACGAACGTGCCTGAGGGTACAACAAGCATCAGTCCATCCCGACCTTACCTCCCCTCACCAAATTTCGAAGCGCAGTCGACGGCGCAGCCGAGGAGTGTCGAAAGCATCGGAGTAGCAGGCTGGGGATTCAACAACTTTCGACAGGAGGTGTCGAGAAGCATTCTCCGACAACTTGCAAATTTTATTCCGACTTCGACAGCCTGTGTGGCGAAGAGGAACTGTTGAAAATCGCATTTTCGACAGTGGTGCGGCGAGGCCCATAGTGTCACGCGTATGTTAATTGGTTGTTAGTGAACAATGCATGAGTTCAAATCCCGTCCAAATTCGATGAATGCAACAGCGCTAGGGGGTAAAGAAACAGTCCGGGTGCATTCAACCATCCGGAAGCATTCTGACCGGACATGCGGCAATAAGACAAAAAGTTTCACATGCCCCTCTATGGGATGAAAAAAAGAGTCCAGGTGCATCAAACAATCCAGATGCATTCTAACAGAAGGATTTGAGGCAAGAAGACAAACAGTTCAGATGCCCCTCCCATCCAGTAACCCACACCACCTTTTTATATATTTCAATTTTTATTTATTTATTTATTTATTTTCCAATGTTTCAGAAGATAGCAGCTTTCCATTATAATAGCAAAAGGAGGCCCACACCACTTTTTCTTTTGCCCTTTCTTGGCCATTCTATATTTGTCTCACTTATGGCTATCTGGCTGGCAGCCCAAAGCCTCAAGAACCTCCACCTACAAAAAGGGAGTGAGATAAGGAAAAACACCTCTACCTACCGTAGCCTGCGCAAATATCATACACTAGAGATTAGCAGATCCCTATCAGCTCCATGATTGAGGCCAAAAATAGATTAGGAAAAAAGCGGAACGAAAAATAGAAACAATGACAGAAAGCAGAATGAAGTAGAGTATTATAATTTATAAATAAATAATAACAAACCCCATCATTTGTTTTGGGCCATACACACCGGTTGATTTGGGCCATACACAACCACAGCCATAGTCATTCTGCGCACCAATCTATCTGTGTATGATTTTATCTATATTCTTTTTTTTCCCTTTTTTTTTTTCTTTCTTTTCTCGCTTTTTTTTATATATTTGGGCCAAGCCCACTAGCAAAGAGGATTGGATCCAACACCTGAATCTGGACGTGTTTTTTGGACAGCTGCAGAAAATCGAGATTGAACTGCTGCCCAGATTCAGGAGCTTAATCCAATCCTCTTTGCTAGTGGGACCTCGCCCCCAGGTAGTATGCAGATATGATGCCATAGCTGGGGGAAGAAATCGGGCTGTTTCACTGCAATGCGTCTAAATCTCGTTTCTTGTTGTTTTTTTAAGTCCATGGTATTGTAGAGGCCAGTCACTGCGTCTAAATCTGCTCTGCTGTACATCTCGGAAGAATCTAACAAGACTAGCGTGAGTATGCCGCAGGCCATAACACACCAGCCTGAATAAGATACGGGCCTATGTCCCACTTGGTACGCGAGACCCTTCTGCGGGCCTCCACAGGCGTCTGAATGCATGCTATCATGAATGAGTTTAAACCACCAGTACTTCCTCGAGTCTTGCCCGTTAACGCGCCACAATTTTAGGAAACGTACGGGCTACTACAGGAGCGGCCAAATTCATCCGACTAGAAACGTTTCTACTCTATTTTTTTCCGCAGACCATATAGCTGGCCAAGTACTCCCAGACATTGGCTGCAGCCCCCTCACACCGACTTTTGGATGCCGCAAAAAATGCAACAAACAACATTCATGAGATCTGTGAACGGCCTGCCGCGTCCCCGAAAGACGCAGCCCGTTAAACCACCAGTACCTGGCCCAGCTATCGGCCGCGGCGCTTCCCGTATACGCGCCGTGCCATTTGGGCTTCGGCCTGCCAGACCGCATTGGCTGGAGGCCGCAGGCAAAACGAAAAAAAAAAATTGCGACGGCGGTTCGGCAGGACTTGGCGCGCAGCGTGCTGGGAGGCTCGGATTCAATAGCTGAGCGAGGTACTGGTGGTTTAACTGGGGTAGGGCGGCCAGTAAATTCAGAAAAGGCCGGCTTGTCAGGTGGCCCACCTTGCTCGTGTACTTTTCTTTTTCTTCCTTTTTTTTCTTTTTTTTTATTTTAAAAGCGACCAGAGTGTCGTATGATCGTACGGCAGCCGCTTTTGATTTATAAAAGCCGGAAAACGACGTTGCCTTGCTCGTGTACTTGTGCTTAGATGATGTAAAAGGGCAACAACCACTACCTGTTGTTGCGCGCATGCAAGGGGGACCTCGCTCCAACATTTTCAGAAAGAAAGGTTAGCAAGGAGGGCTGGGAAAAAAAAAAAAAAAAAAAAAAACACTAGGGACCCACCTTGCTCATGTGCTGGTGCTTAGATGATACAGATTGAATCATCAAAGCGACCAATATCTGTCGATCATTCGAAGGTCGATAACAACTGCCTATTATTGCATGCATGCAGGCGGGACCTCGCTCCCACATTTTTAGAAAGAAAGGCTAGCAAGGAGGGCTCGAAAACAAAAACAAAAAACACTAAGGACCCGCATTGCTCCTGCACTGGTGCCTTAGGGGACACCGTCCAGTAGATGTGAATGTGAGGGGGAAGACACATGTTTACTATGCCCAATAGAGTATCACCTCTCTCCCCTAATAGAGAGATCCTTCTCCCCTCCTCTTCACTTCTATCCTAGATTGGGAGGTGGGGGGGGAAGTGGACATAGAAGTCATCATAAGCCCAACACACTTGGCAGCTTGTTAGTGATCTCAGCTGTCCATCACACGAGCCCCCGTTTGTTACCTTTTCTGAGTCTTCTTCTTCTCTCTTCAAAAAAACAAAAGAAGAAAGAAAAAAAGATTATGTAGATCGAAACAACCACTATCTGTCGATGACGAAGATCAATAACCACTACCCTCTCATTGCACGCATCATGACGCATGCAAGTGGGACCTCGCTCCCACATTTTCAGAAAGAAAGGCTAGCAAAAAGGGCTAGAAAACAAACAACAAAAAAACAAAAACTGAGTGGTGATAGTCCGCTTGATACGATACGTGGGCAGCGCTACCGGGAGCGCTGCGCCCGACTGGACTGGAACTACCCGGTTGACGCGGGGTGCGCTTGCACGTTGGCATGGGCGCCGGGTAGAGTCGCGGTGAGACGACGCTGGACGAGTGGCGCGGTGGTAGGAGATGGCGTGATGAGGCACGCTTGCACGTCGGCATGGGCGGTGGATAGAGTGGCGGTGAGACGACGCTGGAAGAGTGGTGTGGTGGTGGGAGATGGCGTGAAGAAAAGTACGTCTTCATAGTCGGCTTTTTGTGGTGTGAAGGTCGGCATGAGCACCATGGGGAGTGCTGCGGCGAATCATTGGTCTTCTTCCTCTTCTTCAGCTGCGTTTCATATCAATGGCTGTCCTAACAATCTACTCGACTTTTGTCCGCTCAATCTTTAGTCCGGAAGTATATCTCACACCAAGGTTTCGTTGGAGAGGAGGAACGCTGGGGGAGAGTAAAGGGAGGTTGGTATGGAGTTAGTTTTTTCTACAGGTGGGCGAAGTCAGCAACGATGCCACCCCTTCATCTCTTTGGGCTACCTGGGAGGGGCGGCTGGCAGGCTTAGCGTTTTAGTCTCGCGACGTGGTTTGGAGTAATCCTGGCTGTGGTCCATACTATCTTCATCGTTCGGTTCTTTGGGATGGTTGATTGGTTGTCAACCACAGGCGGCCGGGTTGCTTGAGAGCCGATGGAGGAGGTGAGGTTTGGAGAGAGGGGGGGTGCTTTTAGGGATGTCGAGGGCTTGTGTTTTTCCTCTTCATGTTTTGTTGTGGTGATTCTGTGATGACCTTGATAAGATTCTTAATGACGTGATTCTCAACTAGTTTTGTTTGTTTCAAATAATATCTGTTAGCCCTTCTTCCCTTGTAGTTTAGTATAACAAACAATTCTGATTAATCCTGCTTAATTATGAATTTCTCATTTGATTGTTCTACGATGGTTTGTTCGATCTCGCATTACTTGTTTGATCCTTCCGATTGGACATCAGAATCGTTTTTCTATTGTGTTTCCTTTGGATTTTCAAAGTCATCAAATCATTTTTATTTATTTATTTTTTAATTGCTCCAATCTATTCGTGGGGAGCATCACGTGCTGGGAACCGGGCCCAGCATCCCTTATAATGGAAATACATTAATGATTGACAATTGATGAAAATTTAGGATGATTGAGGATCATTTTGGATGATTTAGGATATGAGAGTGGGTGATTGAGGTCATGAAATAGAGCTAGATGATGACTAATCAGAAAGATTGTCTACTCAGCACTGAATTACTATCCTATCCCTATTTTCCTGTATCCATTCCAAACAACCAATCACAATTGAGCCCGTGCTGTGCAMCAATCAGGCCTCTTCCCGATCTCACACCCTAATCTGGCTCGGTTACAGGGCAGCGCTACCCACCCCAGCTCCGACCATCGTTGGCCAGATTGTAGCCATTAGTCAAGTTTGCAGATTGCCTTCCTCCCTCGGCAATTCCAGGCCTCTATACAAAGCCTCAAGCTCCTACACAAGTAGGTTACAGGGCACTGCCCCAGCGCCGGCTAGCGTCGTCTTGGCGCCAACTCAACCTGGCCATTACACAAGAGGATTCAATTAGGAAATTAGCTAATCTAGAATGCCAACCAGAAATTAAGGATCTGATAATATCAAAATCTTAACCAGCAAAACTTTCTGATGATGAAATTTGACGAGTACCCTGAAATGATCATAAAGATGATGGATAATGATGACGACGCTGATGATTATTTCCCTCCACCTCTCCCCGTCTTCCATGTATTCTCCTCCTCTCCCCTCATTTCCTCTTCTCCTCTCGCTGCCTCCGCTGAGACGAACCCTGCTATCAGGATGAAGTTCCTATCAGCCCCAACGAGAGAGAGAACCTCCACATTCCCTTCTACCTTGAGGTAATCAGTTTCCCCAAAAGGTGTACCTCAAAACTAACACTCTGACCTAGTCTGCCTCCGCCAAGAGATAATGCGCCCTCATACATATCTCCCAGCCCCAGCCCAGGTCAGCTCCCATCATCTGCATCTACTCCCTGGAGGGCAATTACCTCCCACCTTGTGTTAACCCTGCGGAGTAGCGCTCCCTTCCTGACCAACCTACCTACCAACTAGACCATATCCTATCTGGGAGATGAGAATATAATCACAAACACAGAGATGACTACTGATTGATGAAAAAAAGAATAACGAAACCATGATGATGATGATGATGATTGATGATGAATGATGATGATTGATGATGATGATGATGATGATGATGATGATGATGATGAAATAAAATTAGCGAAAATAAATAAAGAACGTTGGACTTGCGATACGATGGACAACTCACTATTGCTGTAATGAAAATAGAAGATGACGACGATTACGATTTTTACAGAGAAGTCTGGATGATGACCATGAAAAAGATAAAAAGAAGATAAATAACATGGATGACGAATTAGAGAAGCCGATGATGATTACCACTGGTAACCAAATGAGGATTAAAAACCGCTGAAATGACAATGATGACAATCATGATGCTTTTTATGGATAACCTGCACAAGACAAAAAAACAGACGAAAGCACATATATAGATTGATGATGACCTCCTAGCCGCTCTCTTGATGATAYTTTTCCAGCGGCACTGTGATGATTCCTCAAGCAGGACCAACGTTCTCCGCACTTTGGTTTCCACGAGGCTGACTCGGCTGACTCCACTTTCCTCCACCGACATCAACTTTCGTCAACTCGCATGAGTTCTCCAGCCTCTTTAAAGGTCTTGGCTATATAGTACTTCACGTGAAAAACACAAGGAAAACGTTCAAACAGCAGTTGCCGCTACCATTCTCCCTTTTCCTCTGTACCTCAGGCCAGATGCCACGTCAGCCTGTGACGTATTCGGTCTGAGCGATTTTCCCTTTTCCTAATTCTTTTTCTATCTCGATGAATTTTATGGATGATGATGATGATGACTTGTGGAAGATTGACAGCTCACTATTGCTGTAATGAAAATAGAAGATGACGAAGTGAGATTAACCAATCGAAATGAGGTTATTGCATACATTCCGGGAGAAAGTCATAATTTACAAGAGCACTCTATTGTTATGGTTCGAGGAGGTAGAGTCAAAGATTTGCCTGGTGTAAAATACCATTGTATTTGAGGAGTGAAAGACTTACAAGGAATTCCTAATCGACGACGATTACGATTTTTACAGAGAAGTCTGGATGATGACCATGAAAAAGATAAAAAGAAGATAAATAACATGGATGACGAATTAGAGAAGCCGATGATGATTATCACTRGTAACCAAATGAGGATTACAAAAATGACAGTGTCCTTGATGAAAAAAAACCGCTGAAATGACAATGATGATAATCTTGATGCTCTTTATGGATAACCTGCACAAGACAAAAAATCAGACGAAAGCACATATATAGATTGATGATGACCTCCTAGCCGCTCTCTTGATGATACTTTTCCAGCGGCACTGTGATGATTCCTCAAGCAGGACCAACGTTCTCCGCACTTTGGTTTCCACGAGGCTGACTCCACTTTCCTCCACCGACATCGACTTTCGTCAACTCGCATGAGCTCTCCAGCCTCTTTAAAGATCTTGGCTACGGAGTACTTCATGTGAAAAACACAGGGAAAACGTTCAAACAGCAGTTGCCGCTACCATTCTCCCTTTTCCTCTGTGCCTCATGCCAGATGCCACGTCAGCCTGTGACGTATTCGGTCTGAGCGATTTTTCCTTTTCCTAATTCTTTCTGTATCTCGATGAATTTTCTGATTTCGATGCTAATTAATTTTTACTTGTAAAAAGTCTTATCGATTTCTCTACTTCTATCTTATTTGTATTGATGGATTTTCTGATTTGGATGCTAATTAGTTTTTACTTAGTAATTAGACTCAGCATTTGGGGGTATGGAAATCTTGAGGCTCAACAGGAGTTTTGTAGGGTTTGGGCTCACAAGTATTGATCGGGGTTATTTCCTTAGGATTGGAGCTCCTCCCTACGAGGGCTACACAAGGTGGGAGGTGTTGTCCTTGAGAGGGTAGGGGCGGTATTGTGGGATTGTCCTTTTCTGAGTTGTGTTGATCTTTGGGTCGGATCAGTATGGCGGTTGGGGAGAGTGGACAAGAGGTGCTGAATCCAGCAAGATGGGAGGTAGAGAGGTTGTTTCACTGGGAGGGGGTGGGACAGGAGGAAAGGGGGAATTCCAGCTCAGCGGGGGCATACTCTAGGGGGAATTGTGTGCTGCTAAGGGAGCTGGAATGGTTGTTTAGGGGGTTGTTCTGAACTGGGGCCGGTGTGGTGAGGGGGCACCTTTCGGCGGAGGCAGTGTATGGGCAGAAGGACGTTTTTGAGGGAGGAGTAATCTCCGAATTTTTTTTTTGAGTTTTTCATGAGTGGTTGAGCTTTCAATAGCCACCGGAACCGCTACAGGATGAGGGGTTATTTTTCCCTCCCTTCCTCTCGTTTCGTGGAGGTAGAAGGGGTTTTCTCTGCCTTTGTCTGAGTCAATTTTTTTTGAAGGAGGGCAGGGGGGGGGGTAGAGCCGGAAGATGGAATTTAGTCAGGAGGTCTCAATGAAGGAATGATTGTTAGGCAAGTAGGTCAGAAGAACGAAGCTGGGACGACACAGGCCGGTGCTGGAGCTTTGGCTCTGTGACCTGGGGGGAGCTTGGGGCTTGTGGAGTTATGTTGAGGGTGGAAGGCATAACAAGATTGTTCGACGAAGCGGACGCCGGGGTATTAACCATGTAACCTATTCAAGGCCCTGCCATTAAGGGTAGTGTCGAGGGAGGAAGGCACTTCCTGTCCGTCAGAACTAGGTTGGTCAAGAACTGGGAAAGGTTGCGGTGCCCTGTTACACTAGCATGACGGGGGTGTGAGATCAAGTGAGTTTTGGTACGAGGACTGAAATCCCGGACAGACTTTCCGTCTGTTGAGGGGGGAATTTAGGATAGTAGGTTGTTTCAGACTTTTAGTTTTGACCCCCCACTCATATAGTTTTTCATGCCTTTCCATATATTTTCAAAAAACAAAAGACTTAGAAAAAGAAAGATGGTGGGATATCATGCGTCCTACTAGTGAGGGGGCTTGCTGGTAGGATGGGAATAGGGTACAGCAGCAGTGGAGATGGTGGCTCTGCTGCAGTAAGTCTTACCGGAGTGGGGAGAGGAGATTGATTGGGGGTTTCTGAGTCTTTTCCTGAATCGTGCACATGTCTTGTTCTTTCGTAAATCGTGCACATGTCTTGCTTTTTCTCTCAAAGAGGTGAGCGGGACAAGTAGATGGTTGGATAACAAGCGTCCTACTAGTAAAGGGGCTAGCTCGTAGGAAGGAAATAGGGCATAGCAGTAACAGAGATGGTGGCTCTGCTGCAGTAAGTCTTGCCGGAGTGTGGTAAAGAGGATTGATGGGGGGGTTTGAGTCGGTTCTCCGAACTCTTCTGAGGTCTGATGTAGTAACTTGTTAAGTAACTCAAATTTTTCTTAGCCGAAGTTGGGTAATGGTGGTATCTCAAATTTTCATGTTACATATTCTCAGTTGTATTTCAAAGGGACGCTGAGCCCGTTCCTCAGCACGTGATGCTCCCCACGAATAGATTGGAGCTTTTGTCCCAAAAAAAATAAATAAAAAAAATAATAATAATAAAAAAATCCGCTTGATACGTCTGATCAGTATAAGCGGGGTCCTTGGCCAACACAGGTGTGAGTGTGAGTGTGAGTGTGAGTGTGAGTGTGAGTGTGAGTGGGTTGTATGTGGTGTGTGGGAGAGTGTTGGCCTTAGACACTGCTGTTATTCGGTTGGGGGTGGGGGACGATGAAAAGGGAGGTGCAGCTACTAGCAAAATGCTTGGTCCTTGCGTTAGTCGGACTCCTACCGGCGGCCCCACCCCATCCTTGACCACCATGGTTGGGGTCCCCTCTGATGGCTGGAGGGAGACAACAAAGCTATGTTCGTAGGGGTCCCCTGTATAAGCCTTAGGAGTAGTGGTAGGCAGGTAGCGAGGGTGAATTGAGAGAATTTGAAAGATGACGAGATATTTGAGAGAAGAATACATCGTAGGTAAAAAAAAAAAAAAAAAAGTACCTTTCTCACCTATTGATGTTGAGCCTTGTCGAGCCTCCCGCTACCGGTAGCGGGGCTTTCTTCATTTGGAAAAAAATGAAAAAGAAAAAAAGGAAGAACGAAACAAAAAACGAACAAGAAATTAAAAGAAGAGAGGACACAACCCTGCGTATATTGGGACTGAGAATGACAACGCTCGGTCCCCCACCAAATCACGCGGATATGCTGGTGGACCTGGCAGTAGACCGCCTGGGACGCTAGGAGGGTCTGCACACGTCCTCGGTAGGGAGAACACACACAATCAACAATGATGTGCTGGCAGCAATTTGTACAAACTAGCAGCGTGGCCTATCAAACCGAAATAATATACCGGGCTTAGAAAAACTCTAATGACCTACCTTTGGAGGAACGACACCTGGGCTCAAAGCTGCATCAACAGGGTCATATGAAACATATTAAACCACCAGTACCTTGCCCAGCTAAAGAAAAACGACGCGGCTGTTAACGCGCCGCGTCGGATGGGGGTCAGGGAGGAACGACCCATAATAACCAGGAATTAAAACAAAAACAAAAAAAAAACAAAAACGAATCGAAACGAAAAGCAACGGGCGGAGGGGGAAGAGCGAGCAAGCGAGCAAGCGCGCACGCGTGCGAGAGAGAGAGAGAGAGAGAGAGAGAGAGAGAGAGAGAGAGAGAGAGAGAGAGAGAGAGA
>BFEA01000242.1:1886107-1898396 GCA_003427395.1 Chara braunii
TAACCCCCTATACCCCCCCTATACCCCCTCCCCAAAACCCCCCATACCCCCCCCATTCCCAAAAGTTTCTCAGCGGGTTTGGGCTGTACTCAGCAAGCACAGTACAGCCCCCAACTCAGACTTAAAATAAAATCAGTGGATGGCTGTTTTCTGACCGGTCGGCCGGTCAGCCCTTCTGGTCGGCTGCAATACAGTCAGCCGTAGGGGGTCGGCGGTCAGCAGCTATGCAACCCTGGTGAAGGGGGGGTGGTGGGGGGAAGCCAGATAGATCAGTTGATTAGGCATACAGGCGAGGAGATAACAGTCTCAATTGGTGGAGCGCCTTCAAAACTGGTTCACTAGCAAGTAGACAGTCATATCAAGACCTGCACGAAAGGAACTTCACAGTGGAACCCTAAGAGAAGAGACCTGTTGTTTGGTCATGGAAGAACATATTATCGCTGCATCTAGACTGGAAGTTTCGCCAAATACTGCTACAACGACTGGGCGATCTATTTGGAAGAAGGCGGTAGTAACCCTGCTGCCTCCTCCCAAGTCCTACCATAGCCAATATCTACCTAGCCCAACCCTTACACTTTGTCACGAGCTACCAATTGTGTCAGAGCAAAGAAGACCTCTTCAACTACGACACCCCCAACTCCCAACAGGGCAGGCTGAAGAAAGGCCAGCATTGTCTACCCAGAGGAGATGGCTCCCTCTGCTCACAATGGCTAGACAGAGAAGACTGTGCCTGATATCATCTTCACCCGAATAGAACGCCCTGTCATTATAGCTGTATTTGGCACAACTTCCAGCCCAGATACGGCTATAATTAGCGGCCGTTCTATTCGGGTGAAGACGGTAGGTGAAGTCGGGCACTTTGCCGGCCTGCCCGCCAGGTGTTCTGGGTCCATCGACAAGCAAATAGCAAATGCTTTGCAGAATCATGTGTTATCAGAGATTAGATCGGCAGGGTTATTCACACGTTTTCTGTTATCTCACTGGCCATCTCAAGTGTGGCACTAAGAAAGACTTCAAGAAATTGCTGATAGCCCTAGCGGCAGCAGAGGGGTTGCATGACTGAACTGAGGGAACCAGTGTGGTACATTGTGCTGCAGGTTTCTATACCTCAATGGAAGCTCTTTCTCATTTAACATGCCCAAAACAAGCATTCCTGATGACCAAACCACCTTCCCTCCCTTCCCTAATG
This sequence comes from Chara braunii, assembly GCA_003427395.1. Classification (NCBI taxonomy): domain Eukaryota; kingdom Viridiplantae; phylum Streptophyta; class Charophyceae; order Charales; family Characeae; genus Chara; species Chara braunii. The sequence continues at coordinate 1,887,297 of BFEA01000242.1, forward strand.
TTACCCCATTTTACCCCCAAAACCAACCACCTTGCAACCAGGAAAAACAAATGAAGACAACAGTTTCTTTGCTAAGGGCTCACCAGTACTTTCGCGCTCCCAAAGTCGCAAAGCTTTAGCTGATGAGATTGAGGGTTCACCTGCAAAGCGTTCGATGTGCAGAGAGTGTCATCAGCCTGGTCGAACTGTCATTTGATTTTGTGTGTCTTAAACTGTCTTTGCTAACAGAGCGAATTTCCCATTTCCATTTCCTTTTTTCTGAAGCAAACTACTTATGCATCCATTTCCTCTTTTCTGAAGCAAACTACTTACGCATGCCGTCGATAACAATATAAATCACCTCATACGCTCACATCTATCAACTAAACCAGCACACTTTGCGAAACACACGCACAAAACAACAGATAGCAAGAGGCACAGTGAAACCATTGTGGTTAGCTTTTCACCAGTACCACATCATATGGCACGGCCCCACATTCGTAGTGTCAGTAACACACCCACACGATGATGTGGGACTCATATTGTCCCGGAGGACCATCCCATCTGGGTCCCACAGATATACCAGCAGTTTGGTCCCACAAATGGTCCCACATGCGACAGCAATTAGGTTAAGCAGATGAAAACCCAGACGGTCCCACAAATGTGCCAGCAATATGGTCCCAAAGATGGTCCCAAAGATGGTCCCACAAATGTGTCAAGAATTTGGTCCCAGAGATGATCCCACAGAAGGCCCCGCAGATGTGACAGCAATTAGGTGCCACAGATGGTCACACAGGCGACCGCACAAGTGTGCCACCAATTGGGTCCCACAGATCCTCCCACAGACGCGCCAGCAATTAGGTTCCGCAGATGATCATCCAGATGATCCCACAAATGTGCCAGCAATTTGGTCCCACAGATGTTCCCACAGATAGTGCCACAGATATGACAGCAATTAGGTACCAGATGGTCACACAGACAGTCCCACAAATGTGCCAGTAATTTGGCCCCATAGATGCCCCAGCACCTCTATTATTCTTTTGGTTCGTTCCCCTTTTTCCTCTTTTGCTTCTTGACGCTGTTTGACCACGTGTATACTGCTGCAACAACAACGGACACGGGCAGGCAGAACAGAAACCCTGCAGCAGAAAACAGGCACTTACTGCTGCAACGACAACAGATACGGGCAGGCAGAACAAAAACACTACAGCAGAAAACAGACACATGCGCCAAGGGAGATGGGAGGACGAGGAAGCAAAGACAACAGAAGAGAACACTACCCTGCTAGTGTGCACATCTCTCAACAACCAACATGCAGTTGTCTTGCCCCCATTTCCTCACATCTGCGCTTCAGAAAACCTGCCGCCAGCCCACTCGTGCTGTGAGAGATGAGAGCCACCCACAGTCATCTTTGACACCGGTGATCCAAACAGCAGAAAAGATTGACTCAAGCGGAAAAAGACGCTCACCCACTCTTCCAGCCTTACACAAACACTGAGAGCCACAAGGAACACTCACCACAGACATCGGCCGCGCTCCACTACACAACTCTACATGTATCTGGAGCTCATAATCTTCCCGATATATTCAAAATGTTGGACTCCTCTGAATGCATCTCGGCCAGAAAGGTGTCCAAATGCATGCACAATGTTTAGTGGTGAATGCATCTGGACCAGAAGGATGTCCAAATGCATGCACAATGTTGGGTAGCGGAGCGTGGCCCATAGCATCAAGATCACATATAACAGAACCACCCACGCAATCCCAACCTGGTTTCATAAACGGCACTTAAGAATTGAGATCAAGATTGAATCACACTTAACAACTACGATCAAAGATCAAACGATAGGAATATCGTCAAGAAGCATCCATTCGATTCCCCACGACCCCGTGTGGCATACTACGGATTCACCGACTGAGAAAGTCGGCTTGTCCCTACTGGCTGGTTGTGGAAGAGTCGCACTTTCCATCCCATGCCAGGTGTTAGGAGCTTGGGTGCTGCTCCCCGCACAGAGCAGAGTTAGGTAGGAATAGACCCATAACCTTCCGATAGCTTAAGCATAGTTCGTGCATTTAAGGCTGACTCCTGAACTGAGAAATTGTCCCCTCCCGAATAAAGGCAACCCATTACGTAGGTAGCGGTGTGGCTGTGCAGCAGGGCGATGGATGTCTCCCTGAGATGCACCCGATGCTCTTGGCCATTTGAGTCCACCAAAAATCTATGATGGGTGGAAGACTACCATGGTGACTGGGAACAGCGGTTACAACCGGTCGGTTTACACATATGTCAGGCCGAGTAGGCCTGTGTAAGTATGTAAAGAATAGGAGAGGCAGTATAGGCGGTAGATTAACTTTAGGGGCAATGAGGGAGAGATGTGGGGAAAGGGACAGCGAGGAGGAAGGGGGAGAGAGCGGGGAAGAGGGAGGGAAGAGAGGGGAATGGGATAGGTAGACAGGGGGGAAGGAGGCCCTCTTTCCCCGTTCCCCGCTCTACAGCTGTATTTATAAGAAAAAAAGAAAGAAAGAAAGAACAAAACCCGAAAATTATCGATAGAATGAATCTATGGAGAAAAAGAGGAGAAACAGAGGAGAGCGAGTGCATGCACGACGAGTAAAGAGAATTGCATAAATCATGCAAGTTAAGGGCCTCGTCGCACCACTCGGCATCCGCCAACATTTCGAGTGAATCTCGACACGAAATTTATACTTATGCATTCAAAGTCTTGGCAGATAGCGGGTGGTGCAACTAAGCCCAACATGTTGTGCAGCACATCACAGGGCACGAGAGCGATTCCGTGCTAATGCAAAAGCCCAAGAATGGACCATAGCTGCAAATCATCTCGTGACTTGTGGGAGTTGTCTTCACCTGCAGGAGATAATACACTCGTCTTTGTGCCGAGGTGCAAGCCCAAGAATGGACCAAAGCTATATTCTTCTATCAAGCTATCCAGAACGGACCTCGCTCCACATGTATATGGACAAACTGCAAGGCAAGATACTTCCGGAATGATGACCGACCTTATAAAGAGAAAAACAGACAGAAAACGCTCTGCCTGCACGAGCTGAAACCTGAACCCATAATTTTTCTGCTGTCGAGCTATACTCTGCAAAAGCTATAAGTTTTGGCAGGGACCTCCTCTCATCATATCTCGTTCGCCTTGTGGGGTATCAATATCAGGCGACCCAGTCCATGATACCCTCAGGTGCTAAATTGAAGATCTTCGCCCACGGGGGAGTCAGATAATTAAGCTTACTGGCTTGACCCCACCCCATGAAGGCCATAGCTGCCTGAATATTGCAATAATATCCCCCCCGCCCCCCACCCCCCTCCCCGAAGCCCCCCAGAATATAGCACCTTCAAAAATTTATTGCTGATTTTGACAGCTCTCGAACAGTGCACTTGGAATCTGCCCCCCCCCCCCCMCCACCACCACCAAAAAAAGGAAAAAAATAAATAAAAAATCATTTAAAAATGCGCCTTTTTTCTTAAAACCAGTTTCCTGGTTCACCCCCCGGCGCTGATCCGGCTCCGGTTGGACCGGGAGAGCTCAACAAGCCGGTTGCCAGCCCAGCCTTGCTTTTCCCTCTTTTCTTTGTTAAACTAACTTAAACATCTATTTTGGGTCGTCCCCAGGCAGAACCAGACGGGTCAAAAAAGAGGCAAGGATCCCCCCCCCCCCCCCAAAAAAAGGACTTCAGGCCAGGACGGCGCTTGGCCTAAGCAGTCAGAATCCGGTCTTAACTCCGGTTTTGGTGATGGGTCATCCAGGGGGGTTTGGGGGGGGGGGGGGGGGGTATAAACAGTGACTAAAGGGGTTAAAACTTAAGGGTACATTTGGGCAGGTGGCCCTCAGCCAGAAGTCGTTTTAATTGCAATTTTACACAACATACAACATATTGTTTTTTGAACTTTTTTCGGTTTCTTTTTTTTTCCTAATTTTTTAAATATTATGCGCTGGGATCTCCCGGGACTCTTAACCGCCGGCCGTCCGCGAGGGTACCCCTGCGACCTTCCCCAGCTGGGCCGCCCGGAGACTAACACAGTTGAACATTTATTTTTTTGTGTCCCCCTTTCCTTTTTCTTCTGCTCCTCTGTTCGAAAGAAAGAAATTCAAAGAACTCTGAATTTCCCTAGGGCTGATCAGTTCCAAGATGATGTCTCAAGGCTGTCACCATCAAACGACCAGCACCTCCCCCAGGCAAACTTCAGAATCTAAATCGCAACAATCCAGGCTCTTCGGATGCACGGGGCTATCGGACGAGAATGGCTGGCGGCACCAGCCAAAAAATACAAAAAGTGCACCGCTAGCAGTTTTTAGCAGTGCAAATCTCCATCGGGGAAAAAGACACTTGGACGCCCTGGAAGTTTAAGACAACAACAACAACAACAACAACAACAACAGTTGACCCAAAGAGATTCTTCGCAGACGGTCAGCAGTGGGTTTGACTCAGACTCATACAACAACAACAACAACAACAACAACAACAACAACAACAACAGTTGACCCAAAGAGATTCTCCGCAGACGCTCAGCAGTGGATTTGACTCAGACTCATTCACCTTACCAGCAAATTCTGGGGCTTTATATCCCGATGGCAGACGCCCATTCCGTTATGAATATACGCCAGCGCCCGGCAAATCTGTGAGCGCCATAGCAAAGTAGTGTTCCATATGAGAACCCGCGAACACCACACAAATACACGTCACAGAGACAAAGAACAACATGACAGAACCAGCCATAACAAACTGCAAGCCTGAAGACACAGACTGGCAGACGTAACATAGCAGCCCCTGTCAAACTAATCCAAGCAGGACCCATGGCCAGGTGATTGATCCTTGTCCAGACGGTGTCCATAACCAGGTGCATTCTGACACAATTGGGGAGGTACATCACATTTTGGATAAATAGGTTATCCCGACATAATGTGGCGTACTTATACAGACGGTTGTCCGGAGAGGAATGCCATGCACACTGCACACATAGATATGTGAAGAACAAACCGAAGAAGTGAGTAGAAGTTGGAGACCTATGTACAGAAGAGAACGAGGCCTCGCGACACTACTCACCAAATGTGTGAAATGACATGTATCTCTCAGCTAGAAGGCTGATACATGCTGACACATGCCTGGATGAACCATAGGGAATGCAAAGTCTGATAATCAACAATGTGTGGAAAGACAGTTTAGCACACCGGAAGACACCAATCGGACATGGACTGAACTGATCACACAGCAAACTGATTATACAATCACAGATCTGAGCTCATACTCAGCAGGGAGGAGTCCATGCACGGAATAAACCTCTCTGCTCCTCATACACAGATGACGTGAGATGAGAAGAAGAAAAAGAAAAAGAAGAAGAAGAAGAAACAGGAGGAGGAGGAGGAAGAAGAAGAGGAAGAGGAAGAGGAGGAGGAAGACAAAGAGGAAGAGCAAGAGGAAGAGGAGGGACGAAGAGGAGGACGAAGAGGAGGACGAAGACGAAGAGGAAGACGAAGAGGAAGACGAGGAGGAAGACGAAGAAGAAGACGAAGAAAACGAGAAAGACGAAGACGGAGAGGAGGAAGGCGAAGAGGAAGAGGAAGAAGAGGAAGAGGAAGACGAAGAAGGCGAAGACAAAGAAGAAGCCGAAGACGAGGAAGAGGAAGAGGAAGAGGAAGAGGAAGAAGAAGAAGAAGAAGAAGAAGAAGAAGAAGAAGAAGAAGAAGAAGAAGAAGAAGAGGAAGACGAAGAGGAAGACGAAGAGGAAGAGGAAGAGGAAGAAGAAGAAGAAGAAGAAGAGATGTTTTAGAGAAGAAGAAGAAGAAGAAGAAGAAGAAGAGATGTTTTAGAGAAGAAGAAGGAGAAGAGAAAGAGGAAGAGGAAGACGAAGACGAAGACGAAGAGGAAGACGAAGAGGACGAAGAAGACGAAGACGACGAGGACGAGGACGAGGACGAAGACGAAGAGGAAGACGGAGAAGACGAAGAAGACGAAAGAGGAAGAGGAAGAGGAAGGAAGAGGAAGAAGAAGAAGACGAGGAAGAAGAAGAAGAAGAAGAAGAAGAAGAAGAAGAAGAAGAAGAAGAAGAAGAAGAAGAAGAAGAGGAAGGAGAAGAGATGTTTTAGAGAAGAAGAAGGAGAATAGATGTTTTAGAGAAGAAGAAGGAGAGGAGATGTTTTAGAGGAGGAGGAGGAGGAGAAGGAGAAGCAGAAGCAGCAGAAGCAGAATCAGAAGCAGAAGCAGAAGCAGAAGCAGAAGCAGAAGCAGCAGCAGCAGCAGCAGCAGCAGCAGAAGAAGAAGAAGAAGAAGAAGAAGAAGAAGAAGAAGAAGCAGAAGAAGAAGCAGAAGAAGAAGCAGAAGAAGAAGAAGCAGAAGAAGAAGCAGAAGAAGAAGAAGAAGAAGAAGAAGAGGTACAGATGGGAGAAGAGGTACAGAAGAGGTACAGATGTTTTTTGAGAAGAAGAAGAAGAAGAACAAGAACAAGAAGAAGAAGAACAAGCAGAAGAAGAAGAAGAAGAAGAGGAGGAGAAGAAGAAGAAGAAGAAGAAGAAGAAGAAGAAGAAGAAGAAGAAGAAGAAGAAGAAGAAGAAGAAGAAGAAGAAGAAGAAGAAGAGGAGGAGGAGGAGCACACTCTACTATTGCAGGCCTGGGCCTCACCGCCACAGGTAAAATTAAACGGAGTGCCGACCCGGGCCACGACCCTTCAACATTTCCTTTTTTCAGAGGGATGGGGAGCCTAAAATGCAATGATGGACTTCTACCGGTCCTCTGCCCAACAACCACTTCGTTCCCCCCTTCAAACCCTTCCCCGAAATGCACAGCCTCGGGAGGAGTAATTCAACCAAGTTGAAAAAAAATGCACGGCAGGTCTAACCCATCCCTTACGTGCTACAAGCAAGTGTTACATTGTTTTTGGAGGTCGCATTCAGACCATGGAAGGTCCTGGAGATTTGTGTGTACCATTTCACAGAATACATTTCTTCAACTTTTTTAACCCGATTTATAATTGCCTCAAAATGCAGTCCACAGACTCTACATTAGAAAAGAAAAAGTGCTCTGGTCGCTAACAACTACAGGCAAGACTGTGTGCACTTTTTCACAGACTACATTTCTTCGACTCTTCAAAGCCAGGTTATTATCGCGTCAAAAAACGCAGTATACATTCCTTCGAAATGTGCAGCAGATCTCATTCAGTCGGAACTTAAGTCAGTGTACAACAGTTAGCACACTGAATTGTAGTTTGAATCCACATACTATCACGCGAACAAACTAAAATCATCAAAAGAAGTCAGTCTGCAACAGCAAACGGACAAGCCAACCTCGAAAGGGTACAGCTTCACATAAATTAAAGGTCCAGGAACTGAACCAGGGTTCAGAAAGTGAACCACGGCATGTAGACCAACCAACCTGGTATGTGTACAGCTTCACATATATTAAAGGCATCCTCTGGCTCATCTTGTTATAATGCTTGGCAATCCGGTACACAGTCTCCGGAACATACTCCAGGACCAAGTTCAGGTACAGCTGCATACACACAAGACAATGAACAAGCATGAGCTACTGGTCCAAGTGCAGTGCAAGCAACCTGGTCGCAAAGACCTCTGCTTCATTAGCAGGTAACCACTACAAGTAATCTCTGTCACAGAAATACACGAAGCAGATCAATCGATTCATTAATCACGATCATCAGACAACTATCTTACATCTGTGAGATGGGTGAGAAAACCTACACGCAAACGAAGTGTCCAGTGCCAATTTCACCTTTTTCAAACCTCCCCGCCGCCCCCCCCCCTCCCTCCTCCCTCCTTCCCCCGACCAAAAGAAACAAGACCTTATAGGCCTGGCTCCATATCCATTCTGAGGAGAGTTAGGGCATACTTGTACTAGCACTCGTTCTTCTCTTCTATGCTCTGGACATGATTGCAGCTAGATTCATGCAGGCGTGGCTGCAATTGTAGTCAGACTTAGGAAAGAGCTAATGTGAGTATGCCCTTAGTATGGTTACTATTCCACCAGCAAGTCAAGACTACCCTCTTCACCTGAAGAGAACGCATGGTCATTATAGCTGCACCTAGACTGAAGTTGGTCCAAATACAGCTATAACGACCAGGCGTTCTATTCAAGTGAAGACGGTAGTTGATACACATGCTTCCTTCTTTGAAACTCGAGAGCACAGAGTCATCATAGCTGCACCTAGACTGAAGTTGGTCCCAGTACACCACCCCGGCAAACCTTTCAACCACCCCGTCAAACTTGGGAATTGAAACGAGTCATTCCAAAAAGTTTGGGGACTCAGGGCAGGGTTGCCCTGGGGGCGTTTGGGAATTTTTTTTTTGTCTTGCGCAGCGCCTGGTCGTACCCCAAGGCGCAGGACAAGCTGTTTTTACCCGCCCTCCTCCAGGTAGACCCTGTGCCCAGTCCCCAAACTTTTCGGAGTTACTCATTTTCCACTCTCAAGTTGCCTGGGGCGGTGTACAGTCGGCTTAAGGACAAAGGACACAAAGAACAAGGGAACAGACAAATCCCCACATGTATTTGACCGTACGGTTATTCAGGAAGGCGTCAAACTCTTGATATGTCAGCAAGTCCATGAGTAGTTGTGGGCTGTATACACTCGAGCGCGTTTCTGGACACGATACCTTATGTGTACACAGGAGAGCGTACATGGGCACATGCACAATGCAGCCACCATCCACGTAGCTTATATGTCAAACCGTCCAACAAGAAGTCCATATACCAGTTCAATCAAGCCTATGACCATGGACAACATAAGGCTGATCCTTTTTTTTTTTTTCTTGCCTTCACCGCTGGTGCCAATGACAAAAGATGCAATCTAGCAATCCATGAAAATCCTGCCATCACGCAGGAACCTCTCTTGGAACACCGATGGGTATTTAATCAAATCCGACACATCACTGATGACACACGCAAGATTCTTAGAGAACGTAGGAATGATCACAAGAACATAGAGCTGATGACAATCACACAATGCCACTCCTCTCGTTGAAACGTAGGTAAGCAGTCGCATCCAAATGGGGGTCCTGATTTTAAAATGTAGAGATTGACTCATCGCCGTGGTCTCCACATGCAAATCGTGCAAAACATCACGGACTTCTCTCTCTCTCTCTCTCTCTCTCTCTCTCTCTCTCTCTCTCTCTCTCTCTCTCTCTCTCTCTCTCTCTCTCTCTCTCTCTCTCTCTCTCTCTCGCCGGCACGTTGCTGAAGGAATCGATGGAAGCACTCACTCGATCGATTGTGGTAATGCTTTCGATGCAAAGTTGCGCCTGTCTCTTATACACATCTAGATGTGTATAAGAGACAGCTCATAGGTTGCTCCACCATGGGCTCGCCATAAAGGAAAATGCTTCTGGCAGAGAGGTTCCAAGGTACTGGTCATTAGAAGACTGCAATCAAGAGGCATCACGCAGGTTAGGATTGGAGCCCGCAGGTGTACGACAGACAGGGCAGGCTTCAACCCAGTCCTTTATCGATACCTCGTTGGGATTTCTTTTCCCCTCTCACTATCACTAACTTTTCAACTAAAAGCACTCGTGTTTCGTTGCAGGTGATATACTGCACAGCACACACCTCATCCTTGTCGGTTGTTGAGTAAAAGCAATGCTTCAGTGTTACAATGTTTGGATGATCCAGCAACCTCATTATCTGGAGCTCCCTGTTCTTGTACCGCTTGTCCTGCAAGACCTTCTTGATAGCAACTGTCTCTCCACTCTCCACACATGTCGCCTGACAAAACCGCAATCGATCAGCATTGGATGAAATTGCAGTGGAAATATTATAGGCATAATAGATTCAATTCAGTACAAGGAGGACTCGAATGAAGTGGTCAAGTCTCAACAGAGGATAACCCAATCTTATTATCAGTAGCCCAATCATGGAAAAGAAAAGCAAACAGTCCAGTCAACACAATGATAGCCAACAGTCCATCGGCAGTGAGAAGTGCACCGCAGCAGGTATCCCTGCACCGCAGGCCACCATACCCACACCTAAGCCCCTTTCCCATGCCGTATATTCCTACGGTAAAGGGAGGAATGGAGAGTGTAGAAAGTTGTTTCCACAGACAGAGAATTCCTCCCTCCCAACACATTCTCTTCACTAGAACACCCAATCTGCAACGGCACATGCACTCAGTTTGTCTTTCTTGGGCCCAGGACAGTGCTAAACCGGTACAGTTGGTGCTGAATGGGTCAAAGGCCCTACAAGTAGTCCCAGTGAATGCCACAGATGTCACAATGCAACGTGGCAATCCAAGAAGCTATGGAGCAAATTGTTCTTCAAGAGTTTCCAAAAGACGGATATCGATCAAGAGCCCCTCCCTCTACCACTAACACCTACCGACCCATTGTGCCCTTCCAAATAGTAGCATGATAAATTGTTATGAGATTATTCACACACACAGACACACAAACACACGCGCGCGCACACGCACGCACACGACCAGCATATCCTTCTTGCACCGGAAGCCTGACAGGTTCACTACACACTAATTGATCCTTAGGCGTTTTCCTCCTCCTCTGCCACCACCTCAATCTTCCTTTTCCTCCACCGCATGTCTTCCTCCTGTTTTGCTTGTACTAAAGACACTGGGACACTGAATGAAAAACATACAATAGAAGGCATAACCAGGGATCACGACAATCCAGTACATTAAGGACAGGGTGACCGACACATTGTCATGACCTGCAAAATCACGCACTGAGAACTCTTCTGATTTCTAAGTTTTCCCACTGAAGTGTGTGCCTTGCTGAGATTTCCGCTTTCTGCTGAGATTTTCGAAGTCTGTGTTTGTGCGTGTTTGCTGGTTTATCGTGTGCCTGTCTGAGTACATATCTGCCTGTATGTGTGTGTGAACCGTCAGGGTACTTGTTTGTTTGGGAGGCCCTCGTGACCTGTACTTACCTGTGGCCGTGACTTTGAGGGTTGCAGCAGGGAAAGTAGCGTGTCTAGCACTCAAGTAGCGGTAGTGTAGGCCCGCGTAGCTCAGGGCAGTGCTTGAGGAGTGGTAGGCCGAGCAGAAGAAGACAAAAAGTTGTACCTTTGGAGGCCGTGTGAATTTTAGGAGTCCGGCAGGCCTAGGTCTAGGGCACCAGTCGTGGAGTCTGTAGTGGATTATATCAGGCC